>JAGFNQ010006563.1:510706-644555 GCA_024364735.1 Boesenbergia rotunda | reverse complement strand
TTGACATAATCTATATGTTGAGTCCACAACAAAGTTATCTAACCTCTAGAATGTTATACATCAAATTTGCAAAATGCTGAACATCTATCATCTCTTGATCTTGTTGTCTGTTCATTAGATGTCATCATGATTGCCTTACTATTCTATATGCCATTTTTATGCTAGATTTCTCATGGCCAGCTATTTCATCTTGCATGCAAGCTATATTGATTTTGTTCCTTTAATTTATGAACTCTGCTATGCATGGAAACATTTGGCCATTATTCTAGACACTTCCTATCTTCACCATCATAAGTTGTAATCTCCAGATGTTGAGGTTCCAATTGCATGTCTCATTTTAATCTGCTTGTTTGCGGTGCAACATCATGGCACTCACCGACTGGGATTCCTTTTTGCTCCAATCATTCTTGCTTGGCTATTATGCATAAGTATAATTGGGGCGTACAACATTTTTTACTGGAATCCACGTGTGTATCGTGCCCTTTCTCCGCATTATATGTATAACTTTCTGAAGAAGACTCAAAGAGGAGGGTGGATGTCCCTGGGCGGAATTTTGTTATGCATAACAGGTTTGTCAATTTGGCTCATCATTTTAGCGTTTTGCTGCTATCTCAATCTCACATACAACTTTCTTGTAGGTTCTGAAGCTATGTATGCTGATCTGGGGCATTTTTCCCAATTGTCAATAAAGGTATGTATGCTAAAATTTATCGATTATTTTGCTAATTATCATAATTAAGTCCTTCATTCTACTAATTTGCCTTGTGCAGATTGCATTTGCTTTTGTGGTTTACCCATCCTTGCTGCTTGCTTACATGGGACAAGCTGCCTACCTCTCTCAGCATCACATTATCCAAACTGACTATCGAATTGGTTTCTATGTTTCTGTCCCAGGTATTTCTCTCTTTTGGGCCTAAGCTCTTTCAGGATTGATAAGCATAGTAATGCAGGGTGTTCACCAGATCTACATGAAAATTTTCTTTAATTAGAGAATATGCGATGGCCAATCATGGGAATTGCTGTTCTCGCGGCTGTGGTAGGAAGTCAAGCAGTCATCACAGGTACTTTCTCAATCGTCAAACAGTGCTCTGCTTTGGGATGCTTTCCAAGGGTGAAGATTGTGCATACATCATCAAGAATGCGTGGTCAGGTATACATACCCGAGATCAACTGGATTTTGATGATACTTTGCTTAGCAGTTACTGTTGGTTTCAGAGATACAAAGCGCCTTGGCAATGCATCAGGTATGGCATTGATAAGTTTGACATTCTTACCCTATGCTCGAACTATTCTGTGGGATACCTCCTCCAATCATGGGAATTGCTGTAAGTTTCTTTAGTGATATACATCCAATTACTGTGATTGGAATTGCTTGGGTCTGTTAGTTTAGACTCACCTTGTTTGATAGGCTGCTTTTTGTCTCGTGTTTAGGTTTATCAAGTTTGTTTTGCTATTTTATGGCTTCTAAGCTTATTGCCTCGATATCAATTCTTCTTGTTTACGGCATGTTATTTACTATTTGGAATAGCTCAACAGTATCAAGATATCGATACGGTGATGGCAAACTTGGCAGTGGAACTGATGGCATCATGTCTGTGCAGGGTTGGCTGTCATCACTGTTATGCTGGTCACCACTTGTTTGATGTCCCTAGTGATGGTCCTCTGTTGGAACAAGAGCATATTTCTTGCTGTATGCTTCGTCGTTTTCTTCGGTTCCATTGAAGCACTCTTCTTCTCGGCCACTCTGATTAAGTTCCTTGATGGAGCTTGGGTTCCCATTGCACTTTCTTTTGTGTTCATCGTTATAATGTATATCTGGCATTATGGCACTATTAAGAAATATCAATTTGATCTGGAAAACAAAGTTTCCCTCAACTGGCTCCTAAACTTAGGTCCTACCCTTGGTTTTGTGCGTGTCCGGGGCATCGGTGTGATTGACACTGAACTTGTATCAGGCATTCCGGCAATCTTCTCTCACTTTGTCACCAACTTGCCTGCTTTCCACCAGGTATTATTCAAATTCTCTCATGGATTTTACTATTCACTTATTAGTGATTTCAAGATACAAGCTCATATTTCACTTGGTTGGGAAAGATCATGCTTACTCTTTAAATTTCTTTACTCAGGTCGTTGTTTTCCTCTGTATCAAGTCTGTGCCAGTGCCATACGTCCAACCTGAGGAACGCTTCCTAGTTGGCCGTGTTGGCCCGGAAGAATGCAGGCTATATCGGGTCATTGTCCGGTATGGGTATCACGACATACAAAAGGATGATTCAGAGTTCGAAAGGGATCTGGTTTTCAGCATCGCTGAGTTCATCCGCACACAAGTATCCAAACCCTTCGGCCTGAATGAAGAAACCGAGAACGGCAATGAGAAAATGGCCATTGTCAGCACAGATTCAAGAATTCAAGAGGAGAAAGAGGAACCAGAAGATGCATCAGGCCTCTCAGGAGAAATACTTTTGCAGGTTCAAGTGCCCCAAAAGCAAGTAAGATTCAAACTGCCCGAGAGCCCACGAAAAGAAGGCGGCAACAAGGAAGAGTTGCTTGAACTAATGGAGGCTAGAGAAGCCGGAATGGCATTCATTCTGGGGCACGAGTACATGAGGGCTAAGAGCGGGTCGAGCCTTGTTAAGCGACTGGTGGTTGATCTGGGCTACGAGTTTCTTCGAAGGAACTGCAGGGATCGCCGTGCCTATGCTTTTAGCATCCCTCATGCTTCGACGCTCGAGGTTGCGATGCTGTATCACGTTTGAACTAAATTGTAAATGATAATGTAGTGATGGAGAAGAGCGAGCAGGAGGTTCTCTGTTTTGCCTCAACTATACTTGTACATTTTAGGTGATCTATTTTGACACCTGATACAGGTGCTCATTACTGAAAGAGATTACCAATACAATACATGTCATGTTATAGGATGACATAGCAATTCTTACTGTAGGAGTTTGATAAAATTGAGAGGTCAGCCTACTGTCTCATTGTCGTCACTTGAGACTTCCTTGAGGAGCTTGATGAGAAGAGAGCCTAAAGGTAATGGAGGGAAAAGGGCATGGCACTGCCAATGTTTGGTGCTTTCTAAGATGGAAACTGAGCACCATGTCGGGTGGTTCTGCATTTTTCCTTGTCACTTCTTTGGGGTGGACTACAGTCATCATCTGCAATCTACTGTTGTTGTCCATAGTAGGCTTACTGTGCTTGGGAGTACAAAAGTGAGCACGATAAAAAATCCTCAATTGCATTGCTTGTCAGTGGAATACTGTAAAGTGTTGGATTGCCACAGAATGTAAACTTTGAATTCTTCAATCTCTCTCTCTAGTCACTGGCCGAATTAGAAGTTCCGTAATTTATCTCCTCCACGTTGATCCTGAGACAGATTGACAAAAACACTTTTACCACTAAAATCTTATATTTAGTAGCACAATTACATAGAACGATATCAAGCAGCAAGTCACAACTAATTGAACACAATTACAATTGAAATGGGAGAGTAAAATCTGATCATCAAAAATTGTACCACATTTGCACTCAATGTAATGCATGTCATAGTTTGAGCAAACATTACTAAAATGCGTAGCTTTTTGGCTAGTAGAAACCAATGAAAAATTGAAACAAATGGACATGGTGCATTTTGTCGATCATCCTCATTGATACAGCTCCGTGGTGGATTTGACATTAAATAGGAATGGATCCCTGGAAGGAGCTGGTAAATTTTTTGCACACCGAGTGTTTTGATATTGTCAGCACATCTTCTCTAAGACAAAAACAACAAGAAAGCTGCATCACTGGGAGTAAATCAATCTCTTATGGTAAGTAGCTCTCAAATGGAAGGTATTCACTGCCAAGTCCCTCGGATTCCCCATCATCTTGAAGAAGAGACATCAGAAACAGAAGCACATATTGCAGATGCCTCTTGACCGAAGAAGCATCTTCATTGTCTCTGTCAGTTCTCAGCAACTTTAACTAGCAAGTTTGGATGCGTTTCTTGGCCATTAGAGCAGTCGAATTCGACAAGAGTTTACTACTCCTAAATTCCTAAGACGGGCATCAGATCAAATGAAATGGAGTAGAACCAAACTAGAGATGACAAGCCATAGTTCATGCCTCCTCCGCGCACGGAGTAATCCACGGCAAGCCTCCATCCAAAGTAGCAGCAGTATCAGCAGAGACAGGGAACTTCCCCTTCTTATCGGACCACTGCCAAATCTTGGACACAGACAAGCTCTCATCTCTAGTCATTGCATTTCCAGTGGTCCTTCTTCCTCTGGTGGAAGAAGCAGTGAGATCCACTTGGAGATTGGCATCGGCAACCACATACTGGTAAGAACCCATGGAGAAGCACCTCCTGCCATCGAAATTGCTACTGCTCGTCTCCCCCAGATCTGTGATTTCCTCGGCATCATCGGTATCTCCACAGCTCAATTTCTTGAACTTTCCAAGCCTAACAGAGAGCATTCTTTCCTTGGCTGCTCGAACTTCTTGGAACTCCTCTTCGTCGGCGGTGGGATCAACGAACCCGAACATGGGGTTCTCGATCGCGATCCCCTGAGCGAATATGAGGCCCCGGCAAAGGGGGCAGGAGGAGTTGGAGAGAAGCCAGGTGTCGATGCAGGCGAGGTGGAAGGCGTGGCCGCAAGCGGGCAGGAGGCGGAGCTTGTCTTCGGGCGCGAACTCGGCGAGGCAGACGGCGCAGTCGAAGGGGTCCTTGGAGCCGAGGATCTCGGCGTAGAGGAAGAGGGGGAGGGCGTCGATGTGGGCCTGGTCGAGTCCGGAGTCGTGGATGTGGAAGAGTTGCTGGAGCTGGCGCTGGAGCGTGCCGGGGTCTCCAGGGAGGCGCGTGCGGCGGGCGCGGATGGGCGAGGCGGCGGCGGAGGAAGGGCGCTTGCGGAGGAGGAAGCGAACGAGGAGGTGGAGGAGGCCGGAGAGGAAGAAAATGAGCGCGAGGACGACGATGGCGAAGAGAACCGCGGGGCTGATCCGGGAACTCGAAGAAGAGGAGGAAGAGGACGACGACGAAGGGATCAACGAGTCCCTCCTCCATGTGCGAAAGCGATGAGAAGAGACTGCATTGGCGGTCGACGGAGGAAGTGGCAGAACAAACTTCATCACCTTGCTCAGTGATCGGCGACCAAATCCACAGCATTTGAAGCAAGAAAGGGGAGCATTTCGATGGTCGCACCACCAATCTGGTGGCAGATCAGATGCATGTGGAGCAGGTATCTAGGGTTTGGTTCTTCGAGCACGAAAGAGGATTGAATTTAGAAAGAACAAAAAGGGGGGTGCTGCAGGGTTTCCAAACAATACAATACAATACAATACAATAGTGGCAGCCAGGAGGGAAAAGGGGGCGGAGCCGCTTTTGCAGCCGTTCTTCTTGTCTTGTCTTTGGCTGGCTATGTAAAGACAGGGAAAATTTAAACTAGGATTTGTGAAGGGAACGTCGTGTCAATTGTCAATGAATTCGGTGCCCACATTTTTTTTCCCTTATTTTTTTTAAAACTCCGATTTGATGGTTGTTATTATGAAAGGATGATGGGTAAATTTTTCTACACTCCCTACTTACTAAGTCAATTTTATATGTAATCCCTACATAAATATTTCTTTGCATGCAGTCTCTGATGGGATGTTTGATGAATATTATTTGAAGAAAAGTGAGTACAAAAGTTAGAAAATTGAGTATGACAGGTTGCATCCACCACATCAATACTTATGTACTCAATTTTCACTCTTTTATACTCAAGTTTCACTCTTTTATACTCAGTTTTCACTGATGTATATTCAATTTTTACCCTTTTATACTCAGTTCCATCAGAGAATAAAAATAAAGATAAACTTGTGTGTGAAGTGAATGCAAATCTCAAAGGATTATTGGGGAGTTTATGGCAATTTACCGAAGGATGATTCTACCTTCACAAAGAATTCGAATTTCTTGGTCTTACCTATTATTTTTTATGGAAGGGTACATGCATATTTTTAAAACTGATCAAAAAAATTCATGTACGTTTTTTTATATATAACGTATTCAATTACGTACTTTTTCGATTTTATTTATCATGATAAATTTTTTTTTTTAATTTTATTTTTTTTCTAACTTCTCTTTCTTTTATATAATATGGCCCGTAACATTTAAGATTAGCTAAAATATAAATAATAAACTTGATATGCATCATATTAGACCTAACTGACCTGTTATGCATTATATTAGACCTACGTTGGCTTGATATAGAACTAGAATATGCTCATATTTGATTGATTCTTTAATTAATGTTTTAATACCTACAGAGTAGTCGAAATAAATAATGAACGACACCATTAAATTGATCCTTAAAATCTCATAAATCCATATATAGGACCTGATGAAACTATATGTGTCTGATTTGATCCATTTCAAGTCCTATGAATTTATGGGGTTGTAAGGAATCCAATGATGTCGTTTATTGCTTTTTAAAGTTTCTTTCAAAGTATTAAATATTATCGAAAAAATCAACTTAATTTGAACCTGATATCGATGTATATCAGTCCCACGTTGGGCCTGATATGCATTGATATCATCACCCAACGTGGGCTTGATATGGTTTGACACTTAACTAACTTTAAATATTATGAGGTCCACATTATATATGCATGCATGTAAAAAAGAAAGGAAAGAAGAAAGAATTAACGAGGTTGGGTAATGTCGAACGTTGAGCGACCGATTCGACCTCATGGAAGTTTTCATCGGCCGCAAAGATAAATCGGGAAGTGCTCACGACGACGGTCCAAAAATCTAACGTCTCAGGATTTACATCCCATTTGAAAAATCTTTTTTTATAAAATACGTCGTAGTTAGATATTGAATTTAGATGTTTAAAATGATATCTAATCGTAGCTAAAGTTTCATCATACTATAGATCGGGACAGTTTTTACGTTTCGTATCAAATTATTCTATGTTCATTTTTTTAAATCAAGAAGCGCTCACGGTGGGCGGTTTAGAAGCTCAATGTCTTAGGGTTCGCGCCTCATTTATAGGAAAAATTCATGCAAATAACATAGTTTCTACCTAAAAAAATGATTAACGAGGTTTTTCCAACCAACCTCGGGCGACCGGCCCGGCCACACGGAAGCTTCCCACCGGCAGTTAGGGTAAATCGGAAAGCACTCGTAGTGGGCGGTTTAGAAGCTCAGCGTCCCAGGATTCACACACCATTTAAAAAAAAATCTTATAAATACATCGCAGCTGCCAGCTGAACATAGTTTCTACCTATGATTCAAAAAAGGTGGAACCGCCACCCCGACGACCCCCTGGTCTCTGCCCCACGAGTGTCCAGAGGGGGTAAATCACGGTGAATGTTGAGATGGCAAGGCGCTTGGGGTTCGAGGGTTTTTTTGTAAACAGCAGCCAAGGTTTTATCGCTGCGCATACCGTCGACCCTTGAACCCATGACCTCTGATTCAAACGCCAAGCGCCTTACCATCTGATCCAGCCCGTGAGGGCAACATAGTTTCTACCTAGCCTTGCCTTATGGTTGCTTCACATAGCCTTGCCTTCAGGTTGCTTCACATTATTGTCGTCGTCATCATATTTGATTACTCTCAACTAGGGCAAATTAAAAAAATGATGAACCAGGCAGCAGATAAAATAAATCTGAGGTGATCGGTCATCATATTTGATTACTCTCAACTAGGGCAAATTAAAAAAATGATGAACCAGGCAGCAGATAAATTGAATCTGAGGTGATCGGTCCGGTCCTACGGAAGTTTTCCACCGGTCATCAGGGTAAATCGGGAAGCGCTCGCGGTGGGCAGTCTAGAAGCCCAGCGTCCCAGGGTTCGCGCTCCATTTGGAGGAAAAATTCCTACAAAATGCACCGTAACTGGGGATCGAATCGAGTATGCTAGGTTAATAACTAGTTACCATACCGCTGCATCATAGCCCCGGGATACAAGCAAATTAAGAATAACAAAGAGAAGAATATGACCATCCTTATTTCCTATCAACGCGTAACAAATTTGAATAATTATAATAATGTTAAAAAAGTTAACATTGTTATGGTAATTACAATTAGAAGTGTTACAAAACGAACATTTCGGATCAATATTAATAATATTATATTATAATAATTACAATTCATAATTATTATAATATGGATATCTAATCAATATTATGTTATAGCAGTTATAGTGATCCTGTCGACAAGCGAAAAGGACTTTCGCTTAGATGACTGGGTCGGATCAAGATGACTCGAGTTGCGGCAGCGTATGAGTCAGGGTCGGGCTCAAGGGCTAATTGGACAAGATTAAGCCGGGGTCGGACCAAAACAGGAACACAAAGGGTGGAACAGAAAAATTCCAATAGTCAGAACTCCTTTTTGGAAGCACCCAAAGGGCCTTAGAGCACCCACAGTGGGAGCTCCTTCGGAGCTCCCACTGCTGATGTGGCGCCCACGAGGGAGCTCACTCCCATAGTGGGAGTGAGCTCCCTCGCTCTGACACAGGGAGCAGCTCCGCCTGTGCGGAGCTACTCCCTCATGTTTTTTTTTATTTTAAATTTTAAATATTTTTTAAATTGTTAAAAAAAAACAACAACAACGGCCATGTAATTAGCCGTTGAAGTTTTCAACGGTTGGAATTAAATTTAGCCGTTGTGTATCAACGGTTAATTTGACCGTTGTCCAATGGTTAATCTTTAATTTTTAATTATTAAAAATTCTATATATACATTTCACTCTTCCATTCTTTCATTCAATTTCTCATTCCCCTTCATCTCAATTTCTTCTTGTTATCTTTCATTCTCTGTTTGTATTCGAGATGGATGAAAATTTCAATACGTCGTTTACAAATCTTTTGAATTCTTCGAATACGGAAGAAAATCAATCTTCTCAAAATACTCGCATTCCTCCTAATGTCCAGTATCCTCATTTTTTCTCTCACACCCAATATCCTCCAAATTTTCAAAACATTTCACATGCTCCACAATATCCTTCTCATTTCTCAAATTCCCAAAGTTATCAAAATTTTTCGATGAATCCAAGTAATGTCGCCCCAACTCCATTTGGTATGTATCCACCCCAAGATTGGTCAGCCATGGGCAATCAATTTGGGATACCTTCTCTGCCTTATGCATTTTCTTCTTCTCAACCATCATTCATGCTTTCGAATGAATCAAAAAGAGCTACTATCGACCTATCTAGCAGCGACAAAGAATCTCTGACGCCATCATCTGTTCCAGCAACTCAGTTGCCCCTGCACCCATCACAAGAAGAGCGTGAAGTTGCACAAGAGATGGATGACCCGAACGAAGATTTTGGTCTGTCGATGAAGACATGATCCTTGCGAAGTCATGGGCAACTATCAGCACCGACGCAGTTATTGGTAATGACCAGAAGGATCAAGCTTTTTGGAAACGTATAGCTGATTACTATAACAAGCATCGACCTACTGGAACTCTGACGAGAAGCCATCAGCGGCTAAAATCACATTACTATCATTTTGCGCCACTGGTAAATGAATTTTCTGCAATTTAAAATAATTTTTATACTCATCGTCAAAGCGGTTGGAGTGATGAGAATGTGTTGGAGAATGCACTGAATATGTGGAAAGCCAACAACAAAAATAAAGAATTCAGGTATATACATGTATGGAGGGTTCTCAGAGAATATGAGAAATATGCTCCACAATCAGTTAATCGTTACTCCAACAAGAAGGCAAGAACATCCGATTCAGGGGAGAACACTTCAGCATCAAATCCAGATACAAGCATTGATGTGGATGATTCTGAGGTCCGTATTCGTCCAATGGGGCAAAAGGCAGCAAAGAGGAAGGGCAAATCCAAAATCAGAGAAAGTGATACAATGGAACAAAATATCGACAAAGAATGGCAAGATATTAAAGCGTATCAGATGCAAAAAATGGCTATGCGAGAAGCCGAGATCTTTCATAAGGATTATGAAATTCTCATGAAGGATACTAGTGAGATGACGCTAGGACAACTTTATATACATGAGAAAATGATTGAACAAATTAAAGAGAGACGTGGCCTAGTGTAGATGTGTTTACCGTAATATTTTTTATTTCATGCATTGTAATATTTATGTAATGTTTTTAATTATTAATGTTATTCAATTATAGTAATTTATGAATTTAAATTTTATAAAAATTTAATTATCTATATTGTAGAATATGGAAGATAGATAAAAAAATATATAGTGAAAAAGTGTGGGACCCATGAAGGAGTTGTTGAGAGGTTTATTGATAGTGGAGAGATATATGAGGTTTATTACTTTTGACGTGGCGTATATGTGGCAACGAAGGAGCTCCGGAGGAGCTCCTACCACTGTGGATGCCCTTATATAGGGAAGGAAGATGCCCCCTGTCTTGTTGGGTTGTCTTGTCTTATTAAGAATCAATCTTCTAACATGATTTTATGGCAGCCTTAGTCTTCCCGAGGATCTGACAGAGGCGCCAAAGGGTCTGCCTTATGCATTAGGGGATAAGATTATGGTAGGTGTCTTTTCCTCATAATGAGAGGATATGGAAGATCATAAAAGTCTGATCATCATTAAACTACTGAGGCAGTGGGGTCACCTTGACTTATCTTATTAGACACGGTGACTATGATTCCATACTAATTGACCGACCGGTCGAGAATGTCGACAGGTCGGCCGGTCGGATCGGCGGGTCAGCCGGTCGAGGTCGGTCGGTCAGCCGATCTGTCGGTCTATCGGTCGGGGTCGATGGGTCAGTCGGTCGGCGGGTCGGGGTCGGCGGGTCAGCCGTTCTGTCGGTCGACCGGTCGGGGTCGGCGGGTCGGGGTCGGCGGGTCAGCCGTTCTGTCGGTCGACCGGTCGGGGTCGGCGGGTCAGCCGATCTATCGGTCGGTCGGCCGGTCGGGGTCGGCCGGTCGGTCGGTTGGGCCGATGGGTCTGCCGTTTGGCACGAAAAGCAGCCGATTGTCCCTTAACAACATAGAGCGACGGATCCCGTTAATTCTCTTTGCCTTAACTCTAACTCAACTTGCAAATTTGTCATTTTTAGGGGTCCTACTATATCTCCCCGGATCATATAGGATTATAATAGTCATGATCACTGATTAATATTATATTATAACAGATAATTGCTACAATATAGACAATAATAATCAGCATTATACCATCATAATTATTATAATTGTATACTATAATAGTTATAAAATCATAATTACTACGTGATTAGTTAAATTTTCCTCTAGATCTTGGAGAATAGATTTGGGAGTTTATTATTATCTCCTAAAATGAGCACTATGCCTCGAGTTAAGGTATAGTGGCAAACACATCTTGCAATTTCTACGCACTTAGGATTTAAAACTCAAGTAGCAGAAGAAATTTACCTTTCGTGTTTGAACCATTGGGAACGTTGGGCTATTGCATGGACTGTCATTTACGTTTTTAGATTTACCTTGATGGTCGATAGAAAATTTTTATAGGCTAGATTGGTCACTTCCAAAATTAATGGATTGTAAGACCTACGAATGATAATGAATCGGATTTAGGTCGGATTGCATATCTTTCGTCCTCAACCTCATCTATTAGATCTATCCTTCATCCTCATCGAGATTTCAACTTTCATTCTCATGCTCATCATCATACTCATCGGAGGATCGAATATTTATCCTTATACTTGTGCCCATTAGAGGATCGAATATCTATCCTCATACTTGTACTCATGGAGGATCAGATACACCCTTTTTTTTGTTCTTTCTAAACCCAATGTCTCGATCTAAATTGGTTTTGAGTAACGTGAGAAACTTGTACTAGTTCTACTTGACTAGATGCATCATGTAGGGAAACCTAACCTAGATATAAAACTATCCCAACTTTCTTAGTTTCTATCAGCTCAATCCACTCTGATATCAAATTGTAAGATCGAAATCGATGTTAGAGGAAGGAGGGTGAATACCGTTAAGAATTTTTAAAATAAATGAGCAGATAATAAAAGAATGAATCAAGGTTAGCATAACTAAAATAGTAAATTAACTAGAATGATTCAATCAAGTAAGACAAAGATAATAATAATATCTAACAGTATAAGCATACAAATTGATCAATTAAGCTAGAAGTATAAACTCATAGTAGTTTAGAAAATGACTCTTATTTCTAATTTCTCCTAGGTGAAGAACCCTTATAAAAAAAGAATCTAAAAAGTTCAAGCACAATAAAACAAATAAAGCAACACTAAAAGCAAATATAAAAATTACTCTATGTGTTGTCGAACAAAAATGAAGCGTAAGTAGCAGTGTGTCGCAACACAAAAGGGGAAAGAGCACTTGAAGCATGAGAACAAAACTAGATGATTAAGTAATGAATTATTTGCAAACTTTGTGTCATGCCCCGAGACCCAGGAGCCGCTGTGCCAATAGAAAATCGGACAGCACCTCCCCTGTCCGGCAGACAATTTACACATACACACAGATAAGATAACACACGCAATATATATATTTGCACAACCACGCAGTTTAAAGGGCATCAGGCCTCCAATCCACACATATATAACTGCATAAATGACTATACGTCGTAAAACCAAAATCCGAACTCACCTGAGCTGCCGGGGGGCAGGAATAAAACCAAAACCAAGCGAAGTCCAACATAGGACTCAAAAGTACAATACCATCGAATAAAACGTGAGTACATATTCGAAACATAACAACGGAAGCATAGTAAATACTACAGGGTCCATAAACGAAACAACGGAAAGCAAAACCAAAAAGAGCTCCTCTGGAGCTGGGGACTGGCGGCTCGGGATCTCCTCGCAGACATCACCCTGAAATAAAAATATATGGCAACGGGGTGAGTCCATAGCTCAGCGAATACCCAACAGATATGCATAGAAAGTTATACTAACAACAAGTGTTCCGCTAATACAGTCTCATATCAACAAAAGGTGAAAGACTGGAACTGAAAATACTGAGTAGATACATACCTGAATCCATCTAACCTGGAAAGAGGGTAATAAATACCAAAGGAAAACCAATAGGCATATAAACACAAATAACAAATCTCCAGTATATGCGATGTCAAACAAGTGCAGCAAATAAGTGCAGCAAACAATGCACAATGCAAAATATGCACATGGTGCAATGACATGTGTCACCCCTGACACCAGACAGATCATCGTACACCTGTCATAGGGACGTCTGAACGGGTAGGGCTCTGACAACTGTACACCCTGCCATCACTGCTCCTGAGTGATCGGGTGGACAGGATGCTGACGGAGGACCACCCCCCTACCCCAAGCAATGGGGGAGCTCCGCTCTCATTTCCTCATGGCTCAGTACGAGAAGGGATCCCTGCTTGCTACCACGCCCGCGCTCACCCTCCTCATAGTGGCCGAACGGAGCAATACAGGGCAAATGCACACATCTACGGTATCCACTAACCCATGAGTGGTCGTGTGTGCATGTCATGTACCGGAAGACGATTAGGCTCAACCACAAGAGAGTCGCTGATCGCCGGCATACAACAGTGCAAGGATGGTGTATGATAGATACACATACCTCCCTCTCAAGTCCTCAGTATACTAGGTCTCAGTCTGAAATCCTACAACAGGAAATACAGGTAACCTACAAGGTATACTGGCCTGAAACTACAGATCTCTCAAGGTCAAGTGCAAGAGGTACATCCCGATATCTAAGCATACATACAGATATGACAATACCTGAGACCGAAGGGAACCAACAACATGATAACTCAGGGATAAACAACAAGTATCCAGAACTGGCATAATAAACAGGGATAAACAACAATATCCAGAACAGACATAATAACCAGGGATAGCGTAGAATCTTACTGCTATCTATAACATTCTATGCATAACAAAATGACAATATCAAGATAGATAAGTCAAAGGGTACCCGCCTCCAAATAGGTGAAGTCCGTATCAACGAGACAGAACCACCCGTCAATAATAAGCCAAATCAAGCCCCTGTATCAAGGATTTATTTAATTAGCTATTAACAACAATAACATCTTGCTAATTAATCCCTAATTCGTTTTAGGGTTAACCAAATCCATTTCTTTCAATTTAATTTTCTTTAATTAAATAGGAGGTTCCTAATTACCCCATGTAATTAAGATTGAGTTCACTTTACATTTAATTCAAATTCTACTTTAGTTTATTAGGTTTAAATCTCCAATTTAAACCTAACCTCATTCTAATCATCCCACCACCTATCCGGATTATAAACAGGTTACAAATTAAATGCTCTAACAGATCGCATCCCAACTACCATTCATACCTAGGTTTCCAAACAACATCATAATCTGAGTTACCTGATGGATTAAATCCAATAAACCTTAAGACAAATCCAAACTTAGAACTCCACCTATCTCCTTACCTGAGCCCGAGCAGCCCTCCACGACAATAGCTTTCGATTGCACTGGGAAATGGCGCACGCCAACCAGAAAATAGTTGTCTGAGCTTCAGCAGCCAATTTCAGCCGAAAGAGTTGCGGCAATCATCCAGACCACACTCCAATACCCTAATCCAACATTGAACAAATGTTTCCAACAGGGACAACCTCAGAAGCTACAACCACAAAATCAATCCCTTACCTCAGGTCCCTGGAGATCCGAATCCAAGACCTCCTTTCCAGCTCCAAGCCGCTGACCGGAACACCGTCGGACAAAACCTTGGATCGTTCCGGAAAAAGTTTCGGATCAGTGAGGACATCAATCCAACAATCTCGATTCACAGAATCTCGAGCCTACCAAACCCTAACTCACCTCAAGTGGGGCTTCGGAACCTCAATGAACTCGTCGGCCTAAGGGCACCGCCGCGCCCTAAATCGCCCGAAGAGGAAGCCCTTGCAACCGATTGCGAGAGGGCTTGAGGATCGAAGGTTTGAGGCTTCGACGCCGGCTGGAATCTCAAGATATGGTTCGCCGGAGAGATGGAAGCCGAAGGAGATTGTCGTCGGCGCTCGATCGGGTGAGGAGAAGAAGTGGCTGCGGCGGAACCGAGCCCTAACCGCCCCTTTTTATGTTGGCATTTTTGCAATTTGATCCAGCCATTTTCAGCCTATTTGCAAGAACACCCCTAGGCTTAAGGTTATATACGCTATAGCCCTTGTAACTATTTGTTTTAATAGTACCCTTTGATCCCTAAATTTGTGTCCAAGGACTCGGAAGCCCCGGAGCCCTAGGAAATTTTCCCGAAGATTTTTCCAGGGTGAGATAAACGTGTCGGATTTTACACTTTGCCTCAATGCTCCTTATATAAAACTTGCCCCCAAGGCGTAATATAGATGGTGGGCGCATGACAATTATGACGTAATGTCAGGGGTCGATTACTGAGAACTGCTAACATGGTGCTTCCTCACTATACGTCTCCCGCCTATGTACCTACATTTGCCTCTCTCTATATCCGTGAGGTCGGCTCTAGGAGGGTCACGAGGCGGTGAACCTACCTTTTCCTTATATAAGACTCTCCCGGCCACCTGGAGCCTTTCTGATTCGCCTGTATAGGAACAAATATGGCTACAACTTCTATCCGTATGATAACATTAACGAAGCTCTCTGATCGCCCGTACAACTTTAGGTCGCCTGGGCAGGGGTCAAACTTTATCTTGATTGCCTTATTCGGATTGCTGATAACCTGTCTCCTGGTCACCCGAAAGCTGCTTTGGTCAGCGTATGCTCCAGTCGCCAAGACCTATACGGTCGCTTGGATCCTCCAAAATCCATTCGTAAAGAGTTATCACCAGTTAGTTGCCTCCGAACTCCATTCAATTTTTGGAACTGTCGAATATGTTTCCCTGCAGTTGTTATATGTAATGAGTATGATATCTAATGCGAAGTTACTAGCACTTACTTGACTAGATTAACCCGTTTAATTTGGTTTTGTTGGGCAATCACTGATTCTACACACTTGGACTTGTGCCAAGCATTTAGCCTCCAATTTATTCCACACGCCTGGACTTGTGTCAAACAATTAGCTCGTAGTTGATTCCATACACTTGGACCTTTTGTCAAGCAATCAACTCTCAATTGATTCCATAAACTTGGACTGGAGTCACCTAGCACTCGATCGGCTAGGAATTTGTCTATTAAGCATTAATAACTTGGACTTGATTCACATATCCTCTGGATAGAAATTTTGTCTGTTAAATTTTAATTACTTAGACTTGATTCATCTATTTAGTCTCTAGTTAAGAATTTTATCTGTTAAGCCTTAATCACTTAAACTTGATTCACTTAGCCTCTAACTAGGAATTTTGTTTGATTGGTCTAAAATCAAGACTTATCTCATCTCTATTTCCCAACTAGGACTTAGATGCCTGGACCCATTAGGATTTGATCACTGTCTAGCTCACAACCATGACTTTGTACTTGTCAAATGTCTTGCACCTATAAACTTGACACAATTGATTATATCACAACTATCATAACTTTAATCATAGTTATATATTAAATTCTAGATTACATGTTATGAATCGAGTACTAACATTTATGGAGTTTTTATACAGATCAAATGTTCAAACTCGAAACTAAATTTAATTAAGACATTAAGATATGATTATAAATAATATATTTTTTTAAATTACTTATAAAATCTTAAAAATTAATAGATAATTATATTGAGCATATATTTTCTACAAAATTGTTACCCATAGGTTGTACATGACCTAAACATGAATATATTTTGATCTGATTAGAACTTATTATGCTCATTCAATATAGATCAATTAAATGAATAAGTTTAAATAATTCGTTAAATTAAATAAATAATTTTAAATATATATGTTTAATTTGTTAATGCCGGTGAATAATATTCGTAAATATGATTGTAAATAATATTTGTGAATAATATTTATCAATAAAATTCTTATCAATATATTAAATAAATAAATAAATAATGAATAAACAAGTTTATATTATCAATTTTAATAACCAAACAACAATTCTAAAAGGTAAAAATTTTAAACAATAAAAAAAACTTAAGTTGAGAACTATAACATTTA
The DNA here is from genome assembly GCA_024364735.1 of Boesenbergia rotunda. NCBI lineage: Eukaryota > Viridiplantae > Streptophyta > Magnoliopsida > Zingiberales > Zingiberaceae > Boesenbergia > Boesenbergia rotunda. The sequence goes on along the minus strand of JAGFNQ010006563.1, from coordinate 627,585 downwards.
AACCAGCCAAATTCAAATTAAGCTCGGACCAAACTCAAACTTATAAAAATTAAACTAAGTCAAATTTAAATAATCGTTTTAATTGATTGGTTCATTTTATGTTCGATTTAATTTAACTCGATTATCTTATCAAATAAATTTTAATATTTTTTTTTAACTCGTTTACAGACCTGGTCACGTAAGCACTCTGAGGTTCTTCGAGCATAAAAGAGGATTGAATTTATAGAGAACAAAAAGGGGGCCCTGCAGGCAGGCACTTATGCAGCGGTTCTTCTTGACATTTGCTATATAAGACAGGGAAAGTTTAAACTCGGATTTGCGAAGGGGACGTCGGAACAACGAATTCTTCGATTTTTTTTTTCTCCGATTTTGTGATTGTTAAATTTCGTCACGATCTACACATACGATCAATGATCCAACATCATAAATAATTTAAATTTGTTAAATATTATATATTTTGAGATTCGAATTCTTATAGGGCTGTAATCGAACCGAGCCGAGCCGAATACCTGAGAGTTTGAGTTTGGCTCGTTTAATATCGAGCCGAGCTCGAGGTTAATTTATCGAATATAGTGATGTCTCGCGAGCATATTCGAGCCTAATCGAGCCTTAAACGAACTTACCAAATATAAATTATTAATTAAATTATTCATCAATTTATTGAAAAAATAAATTATATATTCTAAAAAATATAAAATATTTACTAAAATATATGATTTTATTCATACAAATGAGTTTTATTGGATATTTTATATTTATTAAAGGTAAAAATGTCAAAATTATATATTTAATGTTAAATATTAATTTTATATTTTACGAACTAGCTCACGAGCTTATTAACGAGCCTGTTCACGAGCTAACGAGCCGAATACTACTGAGTTTGAGTTTGGCTCGTTAATATTAACGAGATTTATTAAACGAGCTCGAACGAGCTTCTATCGAATCGAGACCCGAATAGCTCGCGAGCGGCTTGGCTCGTTTACACCCCTAAATTCTTATAATCTAAGAAATTCATCCCACCTAGACCGGAGCAGTTTTACGTGTTTCATATCACGTTGGAGTCGTCATTCCTTTTTCAGCAGTTGCTTCATCTAACACTAACTTAGATTTTATATTCGCAATTCAATTTTTAATTATGACGTATTTTATATAAAAAAAATTAATGGGATGGAAGTCCTAGGATACTGGATTTTTAACCGTCTATCGCGAGCACTTTCCTATTTATTCTAAGTGACAGCCAATGAAAATTTCATGAAAACGAATTAATCATCTCAGATTCATCTATTATCGAGTGCAACGTACAACATCTCCATCCAAAATCAACACTAAATAATATTATATAATAATAATTATATTTCAAAATTATTATAATATGAATATCTAATCAATATTGTATTATAATAAGAATAATGATTGAGAGAGTTAAAACCATAGTGAATAATGTGGTACCTTGCATGCACGATCTCCGACAGGTTCATCGTGCCCCCCAGGGTATAGTTTGATTCGGGACGGCGGCCGAAGGCCGTCGATGGTGTCCAAGCGATAATCGAACATGTGCATATAAAATGCCACGTCATATCACATCATTCATTATTATTTTCACTCTCCCTATCATTACTTTTATAATAATTATAGATGATAATTACTATATAATTATAACAGTCACCATCAATGATGAGTCTTGAGATTACTGTAGAATATAAGATCATTAAATTATCACTTAGATATTTCAATCATTAAATACGACTCATTTGTAAAAAAAATTTCCTCAAAATTAGAGGTGCGATGACGGGATGTTGGATCTTTTGACTGTTCATTGTTGGTACTTCCCAATTACACTTGCAATTGATAAAAAAATATTATAGAACTGAATCAGTTATGTCAGATTCGATATTATCTTATTCACCCTGATGAATATTAATTAATATTATATTATAATAATTATGAATTGTAATATAGATCCTTTATTATGATATATTAATTATAACATAGTAATATTATAATTATATATTATAACAATTATAAATTTATAATAGTTATAATGAATTAGCAGTGACTCTATCATAATTACTACAAGGTCATGGAAAACCGAATCGATGAATAATAGTTATAATGAATATTTTTGGATTTATTTTAGTAATTGATGAATAATTTCGTAAAACATAATCCAAATTAGTACTTAGTATGCAAAATTAGATATATGATTGAGCTGGCTATAAAAAGCTAAAAAATTGTGGAGTTTCAAGCCATTTGTATTTGTTACGGTAAAGTTGCATTAAATCCCTAATGGGGAGTCAAATTTTGCCTTCACTCCCCACATAAGTTTTTGTTTATTTTTGCTCCCTAATGGAACTGAGTATAAAAGGATAAAAATTGAGTATACATCAGTGAAAACTGAGTATAAAAGAGTGAAACTTGAGTATAAAAGAGTGAAAATTGAGTACAGGGTTATTGATGTGATGGATATAAACTGCCATACTCAATTTTCTAACTTAGATACTCAATTTTCTTCAAATAATACTCACCAAATATCACATCAGGGATTGCATGTAAAGAAATATTTAAATAGGGATTGCATGCAAAGTTGACTTGATAAGTGGAGAGTTTAGGAAAATTTACTCTATTTGTTAAGGAGTCCGACTCCGGAGTGGTGGTAACCCCGGGCCCAAGCAGAATTTCCCAGTCCACCGTAGCCCGCCTCATAGTGCTGCATGGGTAAGAATTTTGCAGAAAATTAATATAATTATCTATTAATTTTCAAGATTTTATAAGTAATTTTAAAAAATATTATTTATAATCACATCTTAATTAATGCCTTAATTAAATTACTAACAGCAGCAATGAACATTTGCTCTGCGTAAGAACTCCTCACAGAATGTGTAATTAAATAAGCTGCAAAGAAAGGGAGCTACTGACCTTCCACGTGCCTCGCGGCTTGCTCATCAATACAAAAGCGCCCGCGCCCTCCGTCTCGAGGGAGGAGTCCCTGTCAACTCTGGTTGTCCAAGTACTTAGGCACATGATTTGTTTTTATTTTATTAGCATCGTATATTCCGTCATTCAGATCTATTAGTTCCGATCTCATCCGGCTTAATGAAAATTTCTCATCGATTATTAAAATAAATCTAAAAATATTCACAAAATATCATCTAAGCGACTAACTAACATTCTTAAATTTATCGTCCATCAATTAAAACTCATTCGTTAATTCACTTAAGTTGAGATTCGATCCCAAAATGACCTGAGAAATCGAGGAGACGCTCCACTACTACACCATTGCCTCGGGGCCACACGAACTCTCCCTCTTACAGTAAAAAAAAGTGAAGTCTTCACCTCAACGGCCCCTTCAAAACGGCCCCACATACTCTAAAAGATAGTAAATCGTGGAAGATCAGATATTTTGTGATAGACCTTTTATATGAGAGAGGCTTGACATTAAATAAGATATTTTTGCATCCACTAGAAATTAATCTCAAATCTTATTACAGTAAATACACGAGCTCTCTCATTTATATGGATGCTTGCTTATGTAGATCAAACTTATAACCCGTTAGCGAGGCAAACCTAAGAGCACATGCACCTTCAAACCCTTGTGCCCCATGAACAGTCTTATCCATATGGGGCATAATTGAAGGTTATGCCCACTAATGATTGAGCACTGCGCACCAAACATCTAGACATTGATTGATAGAGAATTAAGTGAAAGAGTATAGAGACAAGGATCGAAGGAAGTTACATAAAGATCATTTCGGGTTTTAATATCTTAATTCCTTATAAGTTGACACTTCTCTTTGATTTCGATGAAAGTTTAATTCCTACATATTAGATTAAGTTCAAGTTAATTTGCTCGTGCTATGACGATTAAATTGTTGCCCAGATAAGGAAAATATAGTTTGAAGTAGTTAAACTTAATCAAGGTTTTGTAGCTAAAGTGAAAAACTATAATCCAAAAAAAATAATCATTATAGATAAATTAGAGATTACCTCTAGATTAGTCTATATATGACTCATTAATGTGTGATCGATCCCTATTTTGTCATTTACACATATATAGAACAACTAATTAATTGAAAATTAAGTAGACAATACAGTCATTATGATGGTTGGCTGTATGCAATCAATGAACCCTACTTAATAAAACTTTATATAATGAAAAATATTGTTTTAATACGCTATATGTGTAATATTAGCATGTGAGTGTATTTAATTTTTGATAGCCAAACAACGTCAAGGCACCTTGAAATTAAAGTAGTTATGAGGGAGAAAAATGTTTAAATATGTGCAGAAAAAATCTATTGAAATTACAATTTTATAATCAATTGACATAGCAACTCTCCTCTATATCTTAATTTTATGCTGGCCTTTTGGATCGCTCAGCGCGAGCGCTTCTTGATTTATTTTAGCAGTCGATAGGAAACTTCCGTAGTGCCCCCAAGGATGGGGGGTTGTAAAAAATAAAGTGTTTTTTTTCAAATAATTAGGAATTAGGTTTCAATACTCATATAAGACATACCTACGGTAATTAAACTATTGGTGTAAGTGAGACGTTATGGCAAAAATTATCGCGCTTCCTAAATTTATCTGATGAACAACATAGAAAATAATTGAGAGCTTAAAGGGACGTAGAAGAATATATACCTTTTTGAGTATTTATAAATTAAATAAAGAAAAATGATAGGGAGAGTGAATGGTAGAGTGGGGAGAGTGAATGGTAGAGTGAATGACGTGGCATTTTGCATGCAGCGATCTCCAACGGGTTCACCATGCTCCCCAGGGTATATTTTGATTCGGGGCGACGGCCGAAGGCCGCCGATGGTGTCCAAGCGATAATCGGACGTGTGCATATAAAGTGCTACGTCATTCACTCAAGTGTCACGTCATTCACTCTACCATTCACTTTCTCATTTTCACTCTCCCTATCATAGCTCTTAAATAAATATATTTGTCCGAAACAAAATGAAAACGCTTATTAGATTTGAGTGAAAATGAACATCTATAATTCAATGTAAAGAATAATACACATCGAACCCACTCCTCAAATTAATTAAGGATCACACTTTGTAATTCTACATAAAAATTATATAAACTTTAAGATATGTGCACAACATGAAGACACAAGAATCACTTTTAGGCCAATTTTAACCAAACTATTTTTTTTATGTGAATTGAAAAAATCAGCCCAAAATTAAACAACCTGTGGGTTGAAATAGAACCAATATATTAGGTTTGATTTTGAATGGGTTCGAGTTATAAATTAGATCAAAATTTTGTATTATTTAATTAGTAATTAGTCATTCTAACAATAAATATTAATTAGTGTCATCAGCACATATATAAATCAAAATAGACACCCTGATGCCCAAGTATCTCAACATGCATGCACACCACTCTATTCATATATAATAACTACAATGTCTAGGTAGTGGTGTCTGATCAGATACCTAACAAGTGTGCAAACAAAAAGAGAAGAATTAATTAAGCATTAATCACCCATGTTTGAAGGTGGAAGATTTAGAGAGAACTGAGGTACAGTGCAGTGGGACGTCGTAGTTAGCTAGCTAGCAATAGCTTCTTGTCACTTATTGTTAATAATGAGACGAAGAAATTATGGAGTTGCATGAGAACTGTCCGGATCCTCTGCGCCGGATTCCTCCCTGTGCCCGTGTGCCGACTCGCCGGCGATCGCCGGCGAGTCGTCCGATCGACGATCGGACACCGTCAATAATTTTTGATCGTCGTTCCCAATAAGATGATATCCTCGGAGCACGGTGAACCCATCGAAATCGTCGCATCAGACATCTCGTCGGATTCGACGGTGAATACAATACCATCACAGATGCGACGATTTCGACGGGTTCACCGTGCTCCGAGGATATCATCTTATTGGGAACGACGATCAAAAATTATTGACGGTGTCCGATCGTCGATCGGACGACTCGCCGGCGAGTCGGCACACGGGCACAGGGAGGAGTCCGGCGCAGAGGATCCGGACTCGTTGCAAGGTCGATGTGCATGCATGTGCTTGCATGTGCAACCGTCCCGTTTTCAGTAACCCTAGCTAACAGCGAAGACAACACCACCACCTTCTTCCTCATGGCGATGGGGCTAGCTCTTAATTAATTCTCTGATTGCCAACTCCCTCTTTATGTTTACCTGCAAAGGGATGGTGCACTACTTGCCTAGCCTACCTACTTCCTTCTTCAGCAGTACTCATTCCCACCACTACCCATGTTCCTCTTCTAATTATAAATATATAGTTTGATCATGGTCCCAATATTCCAAGTACTTCACAGCTTGCACAGACCCAGCTAGCTAGCTATACGATGAATGTGTACACTACTTGTACTAATTGTGATCCAATATTAATCACTGTAATTAAATTAATTCAGTTTGAGAGAGTCTGATGAAATGAAATTCTCTTTTAATGGAGCATGTGTGTGTGTGTATAATGTAGATCCTAATTAAAGTCATTATTCACTCAAGTCTGATTATAATTAATTAACATATATCTTTCGATCATGAAACAGTACTAGGCGTAGTTTATGCATGTTATAATTCGATCAGTTGTTTATGAAAAAGTAGATTAATGTAGATCATGGACACTTTGTACTCATACATGTTCAAACAAGACGAAACACTAATTGAAAGTAAATTGATCCCGGCCTAGCTCACGGGTGGCTTGACCGACCAGCCTGGTGCCACGTCAGGGCGGGGAAGAGATAGGGGTCCCCGGGGGCCCGGTGAACCATAAAGCTCAAGCAAGCGATCGGGCCGATGCCGCTCGGCCCAGCTCGGCCTATTCAAGGACGTCCTTGAAAGGCCGACCCTGACTCAGACACACCTGGCTCCAATAGAGGCCCAACTGGCAAGTCGAAGAAGGCCCAACATGTGGAATCCCTGAGCCGGGGAACCCCGAGTCCCCAACTGCCCGACCCTGAGATAAGCCGGGTGTGGCGGGGCTGAGCGCCTCCTAACTCAGTCACAATGACTGTAGGGCCAGAATCCACTCAGAGTCGTCAAACGGCGCTCCCCGAAGAAGATGGTCATAACCCTCAGGAACGCCCACTCACTCTCTGACATTACACTAGTAGAAGTGGTACGGGGTCGGCGCAGAACTGACACACTCCCCGTACCACGACCACTTGTCATCCCCGTACCACGACCACCTGCGTTCGCGTCAGGCCGAGCGGTGCCTGATGACGCACGTCGGCGAGCCGGCAGTGCCCCTTGCCTTATTCGGGCATGCAACACCTTACCATGCCACTACTGGCCACGTCCCGCCCTACTCTCGCTTACGACAGGAAGTGGCAGGCCGGTCAAAAGCTGTCATCTCCCTCGACTATATAAGATCCTCCGCTCCCCGTCGTACAGGTACACGTAATAGTGTTTTCTTCCACTGTTTCATTACTCTTTTGCTCTTCTACCAGAGATTGATTTGACCGTCGGAGGGCCTTGTCGGGGATTTTTTCCGACGGTTTTGCTAACGGTCTTTCTCTCGCAGATCGGAGTCGGCATCGGCAGCTTGTCACATTCGGGGGACTACTTCGCTCTTGGAAATTCACCTCACTTCGCGACAGGATCATAGATGATGATCTTTAGTAGGAAAGGTAGGCATTTTGAAAAAATTCATGTTAGTCATGCTTTGCTTGAATACATGACGATCAAAATTAAGGGCATTATAAACTTGAGCCCTCAATAGGTGGAGTTTATAATTTTTTATAAATTGGTGTCAAAATCTTAAAAGGTTGTTGGAGAGGTTTACAATAATAGAGAGAGATTTTAAAATGAGTGAGATTTTAACTACAGTGATACGATGGAGCATAAACCTTATGAATATGGTCCTAAGAGTAGTAACAAATTCTCCTTTAGATGGTGACCCGACATTAAACAATTCTCCACTCGAGTGGGAATAAGTGATGGAAATCATCTAGCNCATTGCTCTTTTGCTCTTCTACCGGGCACTAACTTGACCGTCGGAGGACTTTGCCGGGGATTTTCCCGACGGATTTGCTAACGGTCATTCTCTCGCAGATTGGAGTCGGCATCCGCAGCTCGTAGCATTCGGGGGACCACTTCGCTCTTGGGAGTCCAAAAAATTCATGTTAGTCATGCTTTGCTTGAACACATGACGATCGAAATTAAGGGCATTATAAAGCTTACATTATAAACCTGAGCCCTCAATACATAGGTGGAGTTTATAATTTTTTATAAATTGGTGTCAAAATCTTGAAACGTTGTTGGAGAAGTTTATGATAGTAGGGAGAGATTTTTAAAAGGAGTGAGGTTTTAACTACAGTGATATGATGGAGCATAAACCTTATGAATATGGATGTCCCAAGAGTAGTAACAAATTCTCCTTTCGATGGTGACCCGACATTAAACAATTCTCCACTCGAGTGGGAATGAGCGATGAAAATCATCTAGCTAAAGATGTTTATTATGCTGGAAAAGAGGGTAAATGAGTCATAGGAAAATTTCAAATAATATTATTATTATGGTTAAAAAAACACAGGTTGGAATTGAAATTGATAGCAGCAAAACAAAAAATAATAATATCATTATTGCATGGCGACGACATGCATGCGCTGTTATTTGTCACTTCTACGATCACTTGTGTACATCGATCCATCGAAAGAAAGAAAAACCAGATTCCATTGACAGATCTTCGTGGATTACGATGAAACCACTCGCGTGCACATGCAGCGGAAGGTCGTAAATCCTCGAACGCCCTGCCCCGTACAAATATGAAAGAAATTAGCCAGCGAGTACAAACAGTAACACATTTGATGGAGATAGATCACGTTCCTCTCTGGGTCCCACGCGGTATCTAACGGCCGAGCTGTCAGACACGTGGGCCAAACATGAGATCCCACGTGCACGTGTTCCCCCACACGTACGCTGCTTTTGGAATTCCCTGCCTTCCTCACCCAACCAGCTCACATGCCCTTTCAATTCACACACCTCTCTCTCTCTCTCCTTCTTCTTTTTCTTCTTCTATATACCTCCAGTTCCTCTCTGCATATTTCCGCCTCCTCCTATTTCCTCTACTTTGTTAATTCATGGAGGAGGAGAAGAAGAAAGCGTTGCATCTCGCAAGGCGGTCGGCAGCGGTGCGAAGGAAGGTGAGGAGGCTGCAGCGGCTGGTGCCGGGCGGGAGGGACTTGCAGCCGGAGCAGCTCTACTTGCAGACGGCGCAGTACATACATCGGCTGAGGCTGCAAGTGCATGTCCTCCGAGCTCTCTCCAATTTGGTCCCGCCGTCGCCATGATTAATCGGTTGATTTCGAAGCATTCGTTTGAATAATAATATTCTCTATATATTTGGATACGTGATCTTTTTTAAGATCATCGATTGGTTGGGTTTGATTTTCAATTTTTATTTTAATTTTTTTTTCCATTTTTCAGTTTATCGATTGATTTGTTTGTGCATAGTTGCTGTGTACTATTGGTTCGAGTTAAGTTTTCAAGATAAAATTTGGATATAGAGGTTTAATTATATCTGATGCGCTGGGGAAAGCATGTGGAATATCATAACTGTTGTTTTTTTAATGTAATTTGGATATAGAGGTTGAATTATATCTGATGTGCTGGTTCAAAACTATTTTTATAAGATACAAATTATTATTATTTATTTAAAAAGAAAGTTGTTTAATTCGTAAATAATATAATGAAGTAAGATAAGTGAAAATCTTTTTCATAAAGAACAATGATTTGGGTAGAAAAAAACAACTCATATTAATCCATAATATTTGAGATGGACTATACAAATATATTATACTCTATGCAAATATATTATACTATATAATTTAATAAACTTAATATGCTCGTCCTCCAACACGTTAGATACAACATCCGAACTAGTAGCTTCCGTAATTTATCTCCTCCGTGTTGATCCTGAGATGGATTGACGAAGATATTGGGAGCCAGTGAATCGCCTTTTGCCACCATAAAATAAAAAAATATTAATAAAATCCGATCTTGTGAAGAATATAAAAAAACATATAGGAAGGGTATTTTTAACTTTCAAGAGTAGTTTTTAACAATATCATAATGTCGATAAAGTTAGAAAACCACTCTTCTATGTTAAGAATATAAGAATAATTTCAAAATACCTAAATGTTAATATGGTACACCCACCCTAGGCCAGGTCTGAACCAGACCCAATCCTGAGCTCGTAACTGTATCGGGTATCCGTTGACGGTTGGAATTAAGTTTTTTTATTAGTTGTATAGGTATTAAAAAAATCTTGTTAGTATTGAGATTCGAACCTGGGTCTCCAGTTAACCAGGTTCGAATAAATAAACTAAAACTAACCAACTAAACTAAAACTATTAATATATTTATGTATTAGTTATTTAATAACTAATTAATGATTTTTTTAATTAGTATTAAAATCTAATAACTTAACCAACTAAACTAAAACTATTAATATATTTATGTGTTAGTTATTTAATAACTAATTAATGATTTTTTTATTATATTATCATTCTTAATAATTAGGAGAAGACTAACGGAGATATTTATTTATTAATTAATTTATAATAGTTTTCACAAGCCTAGAATGAAGATGTAAATGTTGCGTGCGAGCATGGAACGAAAATTATGGGTTTAGTGGAAAAACATTATGCAAAAAAACTTACGAAAAATAAAATGAGAAAAGAAAGAAAATTGGTCTAAATAAAATTAAAAATATTTTTTTTAAAAAAATGAGAAAAAATAAAAATGGATACCAATAATGCAGAAGTGCCAAAATAATACTCGGGTGAAATCTTCAATTCTAAAAATATTATATACGAACGAAATATAGTACCTAAATTTGTTCTATTGTTTAAAACCTCAAATTTGACCTTTAGAAGCGGTCTTAACCGCTCCTAAATGAAACATATAGAAATGGTTTATAGTGTCATATTATAGAGTTTTTGCAGCAATGAAAATCACTTCTATAAATGTTGGACCAGATAGCTAACGAACCTGGGGTGACCGGCCCGACCCCATGAAAGTTTCCCACCGGTCACCAGGGTAAATCGGGAAACGCTCGCGGTTGGTGATCTGGAAGCCTAGCGTCCCAGGGTTCACGCCCCATTTGGAAGAAAAGTTCCTGCAAGTGAAAATCACTTCTATAAGCATTCTATAGAAGTGGTTCAATAACCGATTCTATAGATTCCAACCACAACGATTAACAACCATTGGTTTTATATCAACTGAACCATTTATAGGAATGATTTGTAAAAATTAGTACATCTTTTACCATCGATTCATCGACCACTTTTAATTATCTGCTCCTATTATTCATTTTTTTTTTCATGTAGAGTAAAGAAACAATTATCATCATCATAAAAGCTCAATAATTAGTTGTGTGAATATATATAGATCTTTTATTAGAGGTAAAAGACTTCATTTCTAGTATGACATAAAAATAATATAAATATAATCTAAAAGATGATATAAAAAGAAGGAGAAAAAGATAAGAGAAAAAAGAGAATAAACGATGGTTAGATAATTGTATTAATAAAACTTAGAGTTTATAAAAGAAAAGGAGATGTAAATAGATGAGTAATAATAAATTAAAAGATTAATTCTACTCTAGACTAATTCTACCCTTCCATAAATATTTTTTTTATTATATATTAACATCCCCTCAAATTCACAATGCTTTAATAGAAAACATTCAGAGTTTGTTAATCAGAAACTGAAAACATGCAGTGTATGCGCCTTGATGAGCAAGTCTGCAATTTGCATGAAAGATAAGATAAATGACAAAGTGATGGTGTCATTTTGGTAGTGATGGTGAGTGAGATGACAATCAATCTCAATATGTTTGGAGTGTTTATGAAAGATAGAATTGTGTGCAATTTGAAAAGTACTAGAGTTGTTACAATGTATAGGGGTAGGGTTTGAGAGAAAACCACTCATATTTGCAAGTAACCAAAACAACCAAACAATTTCAGTAGTAGTAGAGGTCATATCACGATAATATGCTTTGGTAGAAGAATGAGCTAGAGACAATATTTTATTTTTTACTCTACCAAGATATAAGAGAATCTCTAAAAAAATATATAAAATTCTATGGTAAATTTACAATCTATAGAATTACCACCCTAATCTTTATCTGAATAAGCATGGAGCTCTAAGGTAGAAGTACAAGGATAAAGAAGACTATGAAACTTGGTATCTCGAATATATCAAAGGATGCGAAGCACAACTTCCTAATGTACTGAAGTAGGAGAAGCAATGAACTGGCTAACAATGTGTGCAATATAAGCAATGTCAGGTCTAGTGATGGTAAGATACATTAGACTACCAACTAGAGTCTAATATAAAGAAGGATCTAACAAGGGAACACCATCAGTAGAAGAGTATCGAAAATTAATTTTAAGCGGAGTATCAACAGTGCAAGTGTCAGATGGATGAGCTTATTCCAGAATGTCATCAATATATTTGGATTGTGAGAGAAGATAGCCACGAGGAGAATAGGCTACTTCAAGTCCCAAACAATAATGTAGAGGACCTAAATCTTTCATTTCAAACTCGTGAGTCAAATGCAGTTTTAATTCTTCTATTTTACTTATATCATCCCCTGTAATAATCATCTCATCAACATAAAAAGAGAGTAATGTACGACATGAAAAAGTACAACAAACAAAAAGAACAGAGTCATGCTGGCTAGGAAGAAAGCCAAGAGATCCAATAACAATGGAGAACTTGTCAAACCAAGCTCGAGGAGCTTGTTTAAGACCATAAAGAGCCCTTTTTTTAGTCTGTAAACTTCACCAGGATTGTGAGTGACACCTGGTGGAGGCATCATGTAAACTTCACCAGGATTGTGAGTGACACCTGGTGGAGGCATCATGTAAACTTCTTCTTGATGATCTCCATTAAAAAAGTATTTTTAATATCCATATGAAAAACAGACCAATGACGAACTGATGCAACTGCCGAAGCTACCGATCCAAGACCCAAACTAGTTAGACCAGAATTTTTCAAAAAGTAATTTTGAAAATGAAATTTCATTAAAAGGCTTTGTCAAGGAAAGGGTGGATGATCCCATAAGGCTACGGCCAAAGAAGGCCTAGTGCCTCGCCAAGACCTGGAAGCCAATTTTTGAAATTCAAATTCAAGTTACTTCTTGTCAAATTCAAATCTAACACAAGCTTCAATTAAATCTTAGAGTTAATAATAAATTAAGAAAAATTATTCAAGCATCTCACAATACACTTATAAGGCAATCATGCTTGTTGTATTGATACATCTAAAATGGGTGAGATGTTAAGGACTAATAAATTGAAAATTATTTTTCAAAATTATTTTTCAAAATTATTTTTCAAAATTGTTAGAATATTTTCCTAAAAATATATTTTCAAAATAGTGCTTCAACATAATAATGTTTTTATGGAATTCATGCTTGTCTGATTGATATACATATTATACGTTTTTTTTAAAATTATATCTTTTCAAAATTTGGTTGACTCACGCAATTAGACACAAGCCTCTTAGGACAACACTAAAGTTCCTTAAGGCACTTAGATAGAGTCAAACGGTATCGGATACAGGGGGAGTATTTTTTTTCATTTTTTTCAAAAATTACACTGTAAAAATTACTATTATTTGAAAATACTTTTCGAAAACTGAGCTTTAAATCGTTATCACTTGTATTTTTTGAAAAAGGTTTATGTTGTAAAATTTATCTGTCTTGTTTGATTTTGATAAACCCTAAAGACACAGAGGAAAGTCCACTTCATAATCTACAAGGACTCCTAGGATGTGTCAACTTTAGGGGGAGTATAAATCAAACTTGTGAACTAATTTTGTTTAATTAATTGTTTTAAAATTATTAGATAATTTCTTTAATTTGAATCAAACCTTAAGACTTAGAGGAAGAGTACTTGTGGCCAACAAGCTTCCCAGGACTAGGTCATGTTTAGGGGGAGATCAAATTAAAAGAATTATTAAATATCTCAAATGTTTTCATGCGCGGTATTTTCAAATCCTATTGAAAACATAAGTATTATTTTAAAATGCTATCAATTTTTTATATTAAAAAAATTTATTATTTTCAAAAATTCATCTGATTTTTTTAATAATATCTTGAGTTTGAAAAATCCTTCAGGACACTTAGGAAAATGTCCTTATAGTCAACAAGGTTTCCTATGATTGTGTCAGACTGGAAGATAAACCAAATCAAGTATTATGACTTTAAAATCTTTACATTTTTCAAAATTAACTTACATCCTATTATTTTGTAACTTATGAAATTTTTTGAAATAATATTTACTTGGGTTGAAAAATTTCCAGGACACTTAGGAAATGTCCTTGTAGTCAACAAGATTTCCCAGGATGGTGTCAGACTGGAAAATAAACCAAGTCTAGTCTAATATTCTTTCAAAAGTACTTAATTTTATTTATATTTATATATATATATATATATATATATATATATATATATATATATCAATGTATTTTTCAAAAGTACCTAGTTTTCAAAAAACTCAATACATTTTTCAAAGGTACTTATATTTTTCAAAAAATTACTTATTATCTTTCAAAATCTGATCTTTCTTCAAAAATAACTTACATTTTGCAAATACTGACATGCTTCAAAGATCATCCTTCAAAATATTTGTACCTTCAAAAATCCGACATTTTCTCAAAATATTGTCTAAAGTTTTCTGAGCTCATAATACTTAAGTATTAGTTTTATGCTATGTTTTCAAAATTTTATACTAAGTATTTTCAAAATACTCTCCTTGTTGGCGCAAGTATTTCTGTTTTTTGATGTATGACAAAGGGGGAGAGGTGTGCTTAAGTTAGAATTTTTTTTGGATTCTTACTAAAGGACCATTTGATCAAAATGTTTTACAAAACTAAGGTCATGTTTTAGTTTGATCCCAAGGATGGTAAGTTAGCCCCTTAAACCAATCTAACTTAAGTTATTGTCAAACATCAAAAAGGGGGAGATTGTTGGTGCAAGTTGCATCAATGATATTCCTCTTTAAGTGTTTTAATGTTTGACAATACACTTAAGTCAGTGATACAGTGAACAGACAAAGGGGAGTAAGAAAGAAGTAACCAAAGTTGTAGAAAAGTCCTAGTTAACCTAGGCATCGAAACCCTAAGTCCCAGCGAAGGGCTGTTGGGCACCTAGCGAAGGGCTGCTAGGTATCGAAACCTTAAGTCCCAGCGAAGGGCTGCTGGGCACCTAGCGAAGGGCTGCTATGTATCGAAACCTTAAGACCTAGCGAAGGGTTGCTAGGCACCTAGCGAAGGGCTGCTAGGTATCATAACCCTAAGACCTAGCGAAGGGCTGCTAGGTATCGTAACCCTAAGACCTAGCGAAGGGCTGCTAGGCACCTAGCGAAGGATTGCTAGGTAATGAAGTCTTGGTCCAAAGGACTGAGCAACTTAGCTGAGCGATGACTAAGGACATGAGTAGAGACGGGTCGGGGTTCGGGCGTCTCGAGATCCGGAGTAATCGGAGGCTAAGCAAAAGTCCATCCGAAGGACTGGGTGGCAACCGTCTCCTGAAAGGAGCAGGTGAAGGGCGAGTTCTCGGGGATAGGAACTCGTGCCGGTTCGACCTAGGGTTTTGTGCAAATCCGAAGTCAGAACCAAGACAGCTAAGGCTGTATAAAAGAATAATATAATTGCTATTTGGACTAACCCTGGATGCAGGATTGAAGGACTGAGTATTTGCAGCTCAGAGAACCTCAAAGGAGTGAGGCAGAAGCTGAGCAGGGCGCCCCGGATGATCCGGGCGCCCCCAAGGTCAACCCAAGTCTGCAAGAAGTGAAAACACACCTCAACGCGCCTCGACAGCTAGATTCGGGGCGCCCCGGATGCTCCGGGCGCCCCGCCTGTCGCGGGCGCCCCGCCTGTCGCGGGCGCCCCGTGTGTCGCGGGCGCCCCCACTGCCAGCTGCCGAAGCGCGCCCTTGCGAAGCCGAGAAGATAAAGCTTTGACCGGTCAATGTGGGCGCCCCGAGCGCTCCGGGCGCCCCGGTCAAAGCGGATCCAGAGGATCAGACGCGACCGAGAGCTCTGCGGATCAGAGGCCACGTGGGGGGCGCCCCCAGGCCCTATATAAAGGGCCCTCGACCACGACTTCCAAGTACTGTTCTGATCATTCCGACCGACGACAACGCGCTAGAAACGAGGCTCTACGACCGGGAGGCTCCAGGAGGAGGTGCGCGGCACTTCGGAGGTCCAGATTGGCCGAGCTTCATCCTTGTCTTGTTGGTTTGCATTTTGTTAATTACCGTACTTAATTTTTCTATATTATTGCGTGTAATTGTACACTGTAAGACGGGTTTTCTCCGCCTCCGGAAATTCCGGAAAGGAGACCAATAGTGGACTCACGCCGAGTACATAGGCCTTGGACGTACTGACCCTGGGGGGTTGGGAACCAAGTAAATAATCCCGCTGTGTCCTTGTATTATTGTTTTCTTCGTTCTGTTTGTTTTCCGCTGCTACTAACTCTGAATCTAGAATGAAGATCCGAAAGTTTCTCCGAAAGATTTTTACTGTCGATATTCACCCCCCCTCTATCGACGGCACCGGTCGTACAGAAACTAGAGCAAAGATTTCCTCATAATCTATATCATATTGTTGGAAAAATCCTTTAACAACCAAACAAGCTTTGTACCACTCAACTAATCCAACAGATTTGGTTTTGATCTTATACACCAATTGAGAATCAATCGCACGCTTCCCCAAAGGAAAAGGAACAAGGTCTCAAGTACTTGTTTGATACAAAGTAGAAAGTTTTCCACCATGGTCTACTGCTAAAGAGGATAAAGAGCAACCTCTCTATAAGATGAGGGCTCAGACAATTGGTGAATAAAAGTCAAAAAAAAGAAAATAACTATAACAAGTAGAATACACAAAATCAAAAAATTGAGTAGATTTACGAGATCGTTGAGGGTAACAAGCTAAGGATCCATTATCACAAGAGCATTTTGGGAAGTAGTAGGAGTAGAGGGATCATCGGGAAGCTAATGACCAGAATCTTTATGAATGACAATCATACAAATAACATCATTAGAAGAAGAGATGCTACGGTGGTCTAATTGTAGAGAGGCATGAGATGACATATCATCGGAGTTAGTGCAAAAAGGATCAATTCGAGTGAGATTAAATTTTCGAAGATTAGGAGTGTCCGAGGAAATGGAATATGTTCAAGAAAAATAGCATGACGTAAACATAAAGTTTTTGATTAACTGAATCATAACCTCTTTATTCCTTTCGACCCTCATCGTAGCCAAGAAAAACACAAAGAGCGGACCGAGAACTAAGCTAACTTCTTTAACATGAGGTCGAACGATATAATATATGGGCCCAAAACGTCTTAAGATAAAATAATCAGGAATATAACCATATAGTTTTTTAAAAGGAGACAAACAAGATATAATAAAAGATGGAATTCTATTGATAGAATAAACTATAGTAAGAATAATTTCTCCCTAGAATTCGCTAGGAGCATATGCAGATAACAAGATAGAATGTGCAGCTTCAACAATATATCTATGTTTTCTTTCAGCAATACAATTTTGTTTAGGAGTATCAATACAAAAACTTTAATAAAGTGTACATATGAGACAAGTAATTTTAAAAAAAAATTAGATGTATATTCACCACCCAAATCAGATCAAAAACATTTAATAACAGTATTATGTTAAGTTTGTACCATGACATGAAACATATGATAGATATCAATAAAATCATAATGATGTTCCATAAAATAGATCCAAGTGTAAGGAGTACAATTATTAATAAAGGAAACATAGTAACAGGATCCACCAGGCGTACGATTCAAAGATGGACCCGAGATATCAGAATGAGTCAACTCAAACGGTGCAAGAGAAACAGAGATATTTCTTTAGAAAGGTAAGACGGAGAATTTCGCCAATTTACAATCACAACAATCTGAAATATCATGAGTTTGTCATTTTCCTAAATTTCCTTTAGAAACAAAGTATTTTAAATGAGAAGAAGAAACATGTCCAAGACGAAAATATCACAAATAAAAATCAGGAGAAGTAGAATTTAACCGAAAAGATGATAAATCAATACTGAAAGCTACAACATCTGAAACTTTCAGTTGTTATAATACATATAGTCCCCCCTGTTTATAACCAATCCCAATCTGCTTTTGAGATCATGGATCCTGCACATAATAAGAAGATGAAGTAAAAAAACTGAAAAACTAGAATCACATAATTGACCGACTAAGATAATATTCAAAGTAAAATTAAGAATATGATAAATATCAGACAGAGACAAATTAGACATAAAAATAGAGCCAACACCAATTAATGGCATGGGAGAACCATCTCCGATCATGACCAACACAGAAGGAGAAAAATTTATAGATACAAAAGAATTGACATTAGATGACATATGATGTGAAGCTCCAGAATTAAGGATCCAGATAGTGGAAAACATACCTGAGGTACCATTAGAGGGCAAATCTTTGTGAGAAAAGACGACATAACTTGTGGATGAGATGCAAGGAACTTTTGAGACTGTTCGGCGAGAGCTGCAATTGTTTGGATGATTGAGTCACTCTAGAGTCTATAGGAGGAACTACTGTTGCCTGTTAGATACTCCAAATTTAAGGAATCAATGTTGTGATTGACTATTAGATTTCTAAGGAGAAGACATAATCAATTGCCATATTTTTTAGTCGTCAAATGGATTTAAAGAACTTAAAATCCAATCTCCACAATTTAAAATGTAGCCTTAGGTGTGAGGAACGTTCCCTCAAAGTTTAAGACGATCTAATGGTTAAACTCAAAAAAATATAATTCTTCTACAGATATAGTGGGTCAATTTTTTCAACAAACCAACTACGACATAGAAATCACTGAAGAAGCCTTACAATGATCGCCTTCAAATACTTGAAATAACAAATCTCGACGATGACGTTGAAATCCTTCCAAATTCAAACTTTTCATCTTGGCAAGACCATGATCTGATACCATGAAAATAATATAAATATAATCTAAAAGAGATGCAAAGAGAAGGATAAAGAGATAAGAGAAAGAAGAGAATAAACAACGGCTAGATAACTACATTCATAAAATTTAGGTTTTACAAAGGAAAAAGAGATATAAATAAATAAATAAATAATAACAAATTAAAAAATTAATTCTACTATAGATTAATTCTACCATTATATAAATAATTTTTTTATCACATACTAACATAAGACATTCATTCAAATATTAACTGAATGTGTTCTTCTAAACACATGAACGTTTCTTGTTTTATATTCGACATCCACTGGATGACCATAAAAAGCTTCTTAAAGTTGTAGACTAGGTCAAGACTAAAGACTCATATTTAGGATTGAATTCGACGTTAGGGGAGGCGGAGAATAGAGTTACAACTTTAATGAGCAAATAATAAGTGAAATAGTTAAATCAATAGAAAAAAATTAACGAGGTATTTTTAATCTCGGGCGGTCGGCCCGATCGCACAGAAATTTTTCACCGACCGCTAGGGTAAATCAGGAAGTGCTCGCAGCAGGCGGTCCAGAAATCCAGCGTCCCAGAGTTCGCACTCCATTTGGAGGAAAACTTCCTGTAAAATATGTCATTGCTAGAGATCGAACCGCGGATGCCTGAGACAAGTAATCACCCTTCCGCTGTACCATAACCCCGAGGGCAAGTTAAATCAATAGAGTATCCTAGCGTGACAGTGGAAATAAAAATATTTAAGAATTGATTCGATCAAATGTAGCAAAGCAATGTAAGCATCTAAAGGACAATAAACAATTTAGGATAAAAGTAATTGATCAATCAAATCAAGAATATAGACACGCGAGACAATCATGAAAATATGATTCTTATTTCGATTTTTTTTCTTTTCAGAAAACCTCTGAGATGGGAAAAACCTTACTAAAAATTAATCTAAAAAAATTAAACACACAATAAATATGGTAATTCAAAAATAAATAAAATGTTACTCTAAGAGTTATCGATTAGAAATGAAACACGAGTTGCAGCGTATTGTTGTCACAGCACAAAAAGCACGAGAGCCTATAAACACAAGTAGAGATAAAGAGATTGAGAGTGAATTAGTGATTTTCAAACTTTGCCTTGAGGCCCTTTATATAGCCTGTGTCTGGTCATCTGAAAGCTCTTTGATCACCTGAATGTTGTTGGCGTGGCTACAATTGTCAAGCCCCGAGGAGCCGCATATCCGACATAAATTGGATAACACCTTCCTTGTCGACGTACAATATGAATCCTAAATACATGACCTCTACGACCGCCCAAACTCATCAGCCAACTCGGTTGACATCATAACATAATAAGAACGAAAGACAAACACAATACATAAAAACTGCATACCGGTATGACTTACGTCAATTACAAAGTACCCAAAAGTCGTCTGGGCTTACACAAGCACACAGAGCACAAAAACATATCCACAGAATAGGATAGCAATGCAAATAAAATATCCGAAAATACAAATACCACGACAAAGTTGATTCAACCGGAAGTGGTACTAGTGGCAGGGTTCTCTCCTGACGACTCCAAGTATCTCAGTTTGAAAATAAAAATATAGCAAACGATGGTGTGTTCAGGGGACTCCACGGGTATATATATACAGATAGATATGTATGACTATAAAAAGGTTATACAAAAATAATATAAAATTAAGCAAATATAGTCTTATACGAATAATCAGTATACATGACTGGGAAATGAATGCAAGTACATACCAGTGTTAAACTCATCAGCAGGGTAAGAAGGTCATAAACCCACAAACCTGAAAGGCCACTAGACCATATGCAAAAGTACCTCTTGTATATGCATGTCATTCAAATGCAGCAATCATAGATCAAACAAATGCAGCAATCATAAACAAATGCAATTTATGCAATCTTGCACATGATGCAATGACATGATCATCCCTGACGCGAGTCAGCCACCGTCACCTGTCATGGGTGGGGTGAGTGGGTAGGGCTATGACAACTGTATGCACTTTGCTGTCACTGCTTCTGAGTGACCAAGTGGATAGGATCCTGGTGGAGGATATGGGGGAGCACCGCTCTCATCTCCTCATATCACCGGAGAGAGAAGGGATCCATGTCTGCTGTCACGTTGTAGAAACCACTATCCATGAGCGGCCGAGTGGAGCCTTGACAGGGCAACTACACACACTCTCCTGATAGTACCACTAACCCATGAGTAACAGTATGTACAAATTCTGATATGACTGACAACCCATCTCAACCACAAGGGAGCCAAGGATCGCCAGTTAGGTAATGATGCAAAGATGTTGCATGACGTTAACACATGCAACACCCACCAATGAAACCTCAATATGACATACACAAGTCTGAAATTATGAATCATGACCTACAAATAAGCTACTAGGCAGGCAATGATGTAAGGTACCAACAAATGTCAGGTATCATATAGCTATGCACACGTGTACACAAATGTACTCTATAGAATCAGAGTATTAAGCATTCAAATTATATTGAAAATAAAATCTGAGTATCTCAAAAGTCAAACAGTAAGTATCAAGTAGGATCAACAAAGGCAAATATAATGTAAATTCTACTACTATCTATAATAAAATATGCATAGAAAATTGACAATGTCTACAGAAATAAAGTCAAAGGTACTCACCTCCAAAGTAGGTGCTCGTAGTAAAAAGAACCCCCCGTCCAGATATGTTGTAACAAAATAATCAATCAATGTCCTATATCATAGGGCACAATTTATTTATCTACTTACATAAATTAGTAACTAGCTAAACTAATTAATTAATTAAACCATATTAAGATAAATCCTAATTATTGTAGTCATTTAATTAGCCCAAGTAAAATGACCCATTACCAACTACACCTATCTACGAGGTTAGGTTAAATTTAGGTTTAGACTAACTCTAAACCAAAATCCTGTAGGATCGGCGTCGGCTGATAGGGGGGAGGGTGAATATCGACTTGAGAAAATTCGTCGAAAATCTTCATTTAACGTCTTTCTATCAGGGTTAGTATGCAGCGGAGATAATAGAATAAAAGAAAGACAAAACACACAAGACACGCGGGTTTTTTACTTGGTTCCCAACCCCCAGGGTCAGTACATCCAAGGCCTAAGCACTCAATCGTGAGTCCCTAATGGTCTCCTTTTCGGTCTTTCCGGAGGCGAAGAAACTCGTCTTACAGTTTTGTTTACAATCAAAGAATAAATGAATTCAATACTTAAATAAACGCAAACCAAACAAAGCGGTGAAGATAAGACCAATCCGGAAGTCCGAAGTGCCGCGCTCTTCTTCCTGGAGCCTCCTTGGTCACAGAGCTTCGCCTTGAGCACTTTTGTTTCGTACGAACTGCTTTTGCGGATGTGAGAATTGATGTTTTGCAATGAGGGGTTGAACCCCTTTATATAGCAGTTTCATGGGCGCCTGCCACGTGTCGGTCAAACTCTATCCTTTGCACCGAACTTGCAGCGTAGATAAGAAGGACATCCCAGGCGCCTGGGACCAATCAGGCACCTGGGATGTTGGGCGCCTAACCCTTGTGGGGCGCTTGGGTTGCCAGGCCCCTGATGCAATTCAGGCACCTGGGAACCCTTTTCCCAGGTCAGCTTATTTTGTGTTCTGCTCTCCTATCTTGCCTCCAACTCCAAGTACCTGCAAGACACCAAACACAAAACAAACATACAAATAATCTTAGCCTTAATGATTGGTTCTGACTTTGGATTTCTGCCGAAACCCTAAGTCGAACCGACGCCTAATGTTCCCTTTCCCGGGGAACGCACCCTCACCTACTCCACACTAGAGAAGTTATGTTTGCCAACCGGAACCTCCGGTTGGACTTTCGCTTAGCCTCCGAGAACCCGAATCTTAAGACGTCTGACCTCGACCCGTCTCTACTTCTGCTCGTGATTCTCACTTGACTAACGCTTTTGCCAACCGGGACCTCCGACTGGACTTTTGCTCGACCTCTGAGATCTTGGATCTCGAGACGTCCGACCTCGGCCCGTCTCTACTTCTGTCCGCCATCCTCACTTGGCAAAGACTCCGTTGCCCAATCCCTGACCAGGACTTAGTGCTCAGTCCCCCGGACCAAGACTTCGTGCCCAGCTTCACTCACCAGGACTTAGTCCACCTAGCTTCACTCACTAGGACCCAACTTCACTCATCAGGATTTACTTCACCTAGCTTCACTCATTAGGATTTCCTTCACCTAGCTTCCCTTGCTAGGACCCGGCTTCACTCACCAGAGTTTCGTTCACTATAATCACTCCCTTGCTAGTCATCATGATCTTGACTAGACTTCCTTCAATCATCAGTTAAATATAATTTCACACCTCAAGTCCGGTGTGGTTTAATCCCTTGGTCAAATTGACCAACCCTAGGTTGTATTCACTCTGTCAAACATCAGATCTTGTTTGGCTAACCCTTTGTCAACCTGATCAAACCTGAGTTTACCCTACCAAACATACAATCCTGTTTGGTTTAACCCTTGATCACTTTGACTAACCCTTACCTTGTCTAACATATATTGTTACTAACTTAAGTATATTGTTAAACATCAAAACTCTAGAGGATGACTGTTCATCACTTATGCATTTTGCACCAACAAATCCAACCGAACTCACTCACCCAAGAAGTTTAGCTCTCGGCAAAGCTAACACCCAAAAGATGAAGCTTACTTAGAAGCTCACAACCTAGCTCCAAAGGCTAGGCCAACGCCCCAATTCATTCCCCTTCTCCACGCCCACGACAAGTAAAACATGGGGAAGCTCACACCATTCTAAAACCCAACTAATCTCCAACCCAAGAGCTCATGGTAGGGGTTGGAAAACAAAAGAAACTCATCCAAAACCAAACCTACCTTCACCATATAGCTCTCGACAACCATTCAAACTAAACCAGCAGGTAATGCTTGCGACAGTAACATGAAGGTCCAAGAAATCAAAACATGAACCCTACTTCAAGCTGATCCCATGGCAGTAAATAAGAAATTCAACAATTCACCTCTAAAACACACTTCTATTACCTAAGCTACACACGACAACATTCAAATTCCCATCAACTTAAAGATCAGATTCCATCCCAGAAATACACAGCAGAATCGAATTCCAACATAGACTCAACATCCCCAATTCGATTCAAACCATAGATCTAAATCCAAGATCAGATATCATTTCTTGAGCAAAACCAAAACACGAATCTAAACTAGAATCAACATAATCCAATGCATCACCAAAACGAATCAAAGAAAAGAATAATGAAACCTATCTAATCAATAGCAGAAATCTAATCTAAGAATTCCCTTACCCTGATTTGCGTCGAAAGAACACACTGCTCCAAATTCGGCAATCCAGCATGATAGGGATGAGTAATCGGGGAGGACACGTGATACGGGAAAGCTATGTGGCAGGACCAACAAAACTAGTGACCCGAGGTCAGGCTAGGGGCTTGAGCTCCTGAGACTATCTCGGGAGAAGCTAGAGACCCGAGGTCAGGCTGGGAACTCGAGCTCCCGAGACTATCTCGTGGGAATGAGGAAGGTCCCCGAACTCAATCCGGGAGATAAAATTCTGAAACTAACTCGGGAGAGTGGAGCCCAAAGAGCAGTGCTTCAAGTACCCTCCCCTCTTTCTAGAACAAGAAATTCAGCAAGTAATTATTGCTTGTAACACATGGTAATGATGACCTTAATAGTCACGGTGGTCGTTACCAGTAATCATGGAGAGGAGAACTATCAAATAACCGACAACCAGGAAACGTGGAGGGGGGGGGGGAGATATGTGAGGGGGGGGGGGAAAGACATCAGGTATATAAGATGCTTCGGCAGTCAGGTAAAGGGGGGGTAAGATTTTAGAACTCGAATACTTTGCTTCCTCATTTTCCTCCCTAGAAGAATGAGTTTTGACTTGAGTGTCGGAGAGGACTCCACTGAAACTTCTTCCGGTGCATCCCCTTTACGCTCATGTCAATTTCGCAGGCACTGACATCTTCTCCGCATCATCGTCATCGTGGGCTACGATTTGATGATTCGTCATCCCCATCGTTCACTTTCAAAACACAGCACAAGGAGAAGGAAGATAAAAAAACCTCTGATCCAGAACTGTGCAACCAACCCTCTCCACCCCAACATCCCTCTATAACTCACAGATCAACCACAGGAAGCAACATAAACCACATATCAGCAAAGGCACGACCACCTTACTGCCTCTCGAGATCAAGAAGAAACCCTTACGTACCTAAATCCACCCCTTTGGTGTCGAAGACTGTCGGGGAGAAGCAGTGAGGGATCGTAGGTGCCGGTCGGTTGGGAAAAGAGGGATAACCAAGATCTGAGATCGAGCAAGAAGGGCGATCCCGGGTGGAACTTGGACACCGGGAAGAAGAACCGGAAGAGGTGATCGCAGAGGAGGAATGAGAGGTTTAGATGGGGAAAACTGTCTCGACAATGAAATCAGAGAGAAGGAAGTAATTTAAGTGATGCACCTTTGCATGTTAGCCCTCACTTTTGGACTAATTAAATCCACAGCCCTTATTTGAGCCCTTTTTTTTGGCCTATCCCCTCACACTTTGGCTAAATCCACCCAAGCCCTCATATTTAAGGTTTTCTTCCACATAAACCCCTGATAAGTTTCAGATTTTTGCACTAAAACCCCTTAAGCTCCACCCATAGGCCCGACAACCCTATAACCTATCTGGTAAAAATCTCCAAAAAATTTTCTGAATCGAATTTCAAATTGTTGTATTTAATGGCAATGTCTATTCGTTAGATAACATTAACTAAGATGTTCAATCACTCGGATGCCCTCTAGTCGCTCAGACTCCATTCGGTAGCTCAGACGCCATCCGGTCACCTAGAGAGAGGTCAAACTTGATCTGTACATGATTCACTTGGATTATTAGTTAACTCCTTCTAACAATAGCCTAGATGCTGCTCTGGTCGTCCATATGCTCCGGTTTCCCCTACCCAATACGATCACCTAGACCCTCCGAATTCTCTCGTAGAGAATTATCACTATCCAATCACCCTGGACTCCCTCTGGTCGCTTGAAACTGTCGAACTTTGTTTTCCTGCAATTGTTACAAAAGCTACTCGCACTTATATAGGGTATAGAAGTTCAGGCCCCAGCTAACTCATCTAGACTGAGATGCCAAGCTACAACTCCTAGCTGATTCCACTTGGATTTCGTTTGCCATCCTTCAGCTCCTAGCTTACTCCGCTTGAACTTGTCTGCCAAGTTTCAGCTTCTAGCTTACTCCACTTGGTCTTGTCCATCAAGCTTCAGCTCCTAGCTTATTTCACTTGGACTTATCTACCAAGCTTCAGCTCTCAACTTATTCTATTTGGCCTTGTCTGCTAAGCCTTCGACTCTTAGTTGGTTCTACTTAAACTTTATTCACCTAGAACTCAGTTAAGACTTTCTTACTTGGTTTTCAACGAAGACTTAAATCCTGCCTAACTCACAACCATGTCTTCAATATCGTATTAAGTGAGTTTAGGAAGAAGATTATTTACTGCCGATCAACAAAATCTATTAATAATCAATGTTTCCTGAAGTATTTTGGATTAAGGTGATCAAAGTTTCACTTCACTATTATGTTGGCATGAGTAACATCGATTACTGGGCCAGTTTTCAAAAGTTCAAAGTTTGAAACTTTGACGGTCTAATTTGCATCTAACAATATTGATGGGGTTGAGTACCCCGTGGCTGATATGTGGACTGAAGAAGTTGTGTGATAAGAGATAGCAAGTCTGAATGACTCTCTTTCCGGAGCTCCCGAGACCCTCTCGAGAAGGGAATCCCCCGGGACCCCCCGCGAGTAGACACAGTACCCCGGAGTTCAAATATGAGGGTGCACTCCCAATATCACCTCGGGAAGTCAGGTCCCTGAGACCATCTCGGGAAAGCGGAATGCCCGGGACCCCTCGGGCCAGAAGATCCCGAAATCACCTCGGGGAAGCGGAGCTCAAGAAGCATCCGACCTCAAATAACAGTCTCCCTTTCTTCGGATCTGCGGATAACCATCACCCCTTATCGCGGAGTCATCATAACCCATAATTATCACAACGGTCCGAACTTAATGACGGCGGGGGTCGTTGCAAAGGTTATCCTATAACCGATAATCGGGGGACGTGACAATGATCATGGGGACTCATGAGACAGCCGCCGCAGGTATAAAAGGTACTCCAACTCTTCCGGTAAATAGGTTACGCTCTCTCTACTTCACACATATCTCTCCTTTTCTACCTTCTCTTCATCTCCTGGATCGAGGCACTGACTTGAGCGTCGGAGTGGGCTCCGCTAGACAACCTCCGGCGTGTTCCCCTAACGCTCATGTTAATCTCGCAGTGTGTGAGTTCTTCCTCTAGCGTCAGCATCCGCGTGGGCTGAATCTTGATGACTGACCGTCGACGTCGATTTCTTCTGGAACAAATATGTTTGTGGTCACCTCCGCTTGTCTCGGCATTAGGCTTTGCTGCTTTCGCCAGAGCAATCTTTTGCTTGGGATTGAGTGTGTTGGTCTCCTTGAAGCTTTCCTCCAGCATGGTCAACTGGTCCTTTGAGAGCTGGAGCTTCTTACGGCATCCGTCCCCGCCGTCATACGAGGTAACGGGGGCCATTAGGTCAAGCGGCGGTCGCCACCGCCACTTCTGCTTCTGCTGGTTATAACTGGAGGAGCTTAAACTAAGGTTGAGCCCTAAAGCCTCCTTTCCTAGCATCCTCCTCCTCGTTCCTTTCCTGATCATTTATCTTTCTCGATTGATCTCCATACTTCCCCTACTCTTTTGATTTCCTTCTCAATTTCGTCTCTTAATCCTCCAAAATAGTTTAATCCTTCAACATTTTCTGATCGGTCTCCTCCATTATCTCTTCCACAACAGATTTTGATTCATCAAGATCTGGATGGTTGTCCTGTTGTTGTGCACCATCAATCAATTTGAATTTGTAATGACCAACCTCATTCGCTAGGCAATTTTGTTGATCATCAGAACCAGGGAAAGAACATTCAGACTTCTGTCTTCTCCTACGAGATTCAATTCATATCATCCACATCATCACTGACAACAAGAGTTGGATGCCCCTCTTCACATGAGTCAACATTTTCTGAACTAAGATTTGACTGTGATTTCTTGGTTGTTGACCTTCCTTCCAAGGAGAAAATGTCTTCATTGTCATAAGTTGAATTATGGTCACCTCAGTCTCGTCTTCCACGTCTGCCTTAACCAATAAATTATTGTCATCATCATTTTCTTTCAAGACATCCTTATCAAATTCTTCTTGGTGAAATTTTTACTCTAAATCATCTTCGAATTCGTCCAAGTCATCTTGGGCGTTTAAGCTATCGTTCTCCAAGGCGAATCATGATCGTCCTTGGAACAAAGTTTGAGTGTAACCCACGAAAAGAAAGTGACATTTCATCATTTTCTTCATCTTTTCCCAATCTATGATATTAGCCTTACCTTGTCGCTCATAAGCATCGTAAGTGCCCACAATGTCAATGTCAGACCTCTAAGCTTGAAGGAAATTTCCTCATAATAAAAAATACTATCTACTTTGTTGATCCAATTAACAAAGTTCTCTACTAATAACGTACCAAAAATATGAGCAGATTAATCCGAATTCCCAAGTCCCTATAAGGCTCCTTCCTACCATGGTGTTCCTAGTATGTAGTCTACCGGTGATAAGGGTTCTGGAAAGTAAATTCTGATTCCCGATATGAGATTGTATGATCTTCAAGATTTCGCGTCGTTGTTGCTACATGCTAGGTTAAATATGTGACTTATCTCTATAAATCCTCAATCTCATCTTGGGAGCTACAACCACAGTGTAAGGCTTCCTCAAGCGCAACCTGTCTGACACAACCACGATCACGACCACAACGATCTTCCATTGGATTTGATGCTCGGCTTCCCCAATTAGAACCTACCAACTCTGATACCAATTGACATCGGACAGAATAGTAATTATCCTGCGGGCTAACTAGAAGGGAGATTGGAGGAGAAGACAAGAAGAGAAAACCCGTCGTCCTCTAGATTTTTTTTTGAAAAAAATTGTTTAATAACTGAGGATTATTCCTCGAATAGATAAATGCATGTTTATATAGACTCTAGACCCTAAAATCCAAATAAAGTAAAGAAATTCTAATATATAAATTATAATTCTTAACTTGTAAAGAAAACAAAGAAATTCTAAAAAATAAAAAAAATTATTAATAGACTAACAATTTTAAAATTCCTAAACAAACGTAAACTAAAAAATTACAAAAGAAAGAAATTATTAAAAATATTAAAAATACTAAAAATACTTTAAACATCAAAGAATGAATATTACCAAAATAATAATAATAATCTTCTAGATTCTCTTGCATCACTAGCTCCATTAGGAGTTAGTCATTATCTTATTCATAATCAGGACTTCATAATTTGTCAAGTAATATGCACTTGCACCCTTGATATAACTTGTTAGATTTTAATAAACCTAATTTTAATTAACCTTAGTCATACATTAAAACTTTAGGTTGATGTTGGACACAACACCAACATCATATCCCATGGATTGTCTCCGTACTTGTGAATTTTGCTTCACATTATGTTAGATTTGAGAGCAGTGGAAGGCCGTCAATGATAGTGTGTGAACAAACTTTAACTCATCAATGTCTGAGGAAGAAATAAGAGGACCAAAGTTTGATTCTCAATAGGAACGAATATTGTGAAAATCAACTTCCAAATATGTATAAACTATGCTTCGAATTTACCTTCAATGTACTTATGAAGTGAAGGCCTATTTGAAACACCCCTATGATGGCATGCATGTCTAAATAATCTCATCTCATCAATTTCATATTCAATTTGGGCCAGTCTTATAATTAGAGTGGTCCGTTCCCAAAGTAAAGTGAACACTCAAGACCACCCTTGAAGATCCTTCAAATCCTCCACATCCCTTTGAAAAGGAGATGTTACAATGCAAATACAATTGGATAATTGCATGTGATCTTTGGTAGGATTGACCACAAGACAGTTTTCCTCATTGAAGTTAATCTGAGCTTTGAATGAGACAACAGTTCGAAGTTTAGAAAATTAAGAAGCATCGCGTATTAACTTTCGTTGTCAAACCAGATAAACTCTAATTAATTATGAAGCTAATAAACTATACTGTAGCTATCAGGGAAAACAAAGATACATATATATGTTAGTTGGCATCAACTGAGTAGTGAATCAGTAAAGATTCTAATGTTGGAATGCCATCTTTTGTTGGCATATGTTTACTGTCCTTTTGCGATTTAGTGAGAATGTTCATGCAGAATATAGAATGCTTTACCAGTATTGGAGGCACTGGAATTCTATCTTTGATGTCTTCCGTCCTCCGACCATGAAGGTATAGAATATCAATGTATCATCATCACTTTTGCTGACCCCCATACTCTCCCCCAGCCTTCAAAGTTTCCTTTTCATTTGTGGATAATGATGGCAGAAACTTAAAAAAAAAAAAGGAAAGGTGTTATGAAAGGAAGATCATGCGCTACAAAACTAGATGGAGGTTTCTGATGATTGAACAGATGCAAAAGGTGGAATCGTCATCTTAACGGCTCCCTGGTCTCGACCCCACAAGTGTCTAGAGGGGGTAAATCACGATTTTACTGCTGGGGTAAGACGCCTGGGACCGAGAGGATTTAAGCCAGCAGATCAGGTTTTTACCCCGTGTGTGACTGGTGACTCTCGAACCTGAGACCTCCGATGTAAACAGTCAGACGCCTTATTCTGATGATTGAACAGAGGACTTTGGGCAAAGCATTCTGATACAAATATATTATCAGACTCCTACCTATTGATTCTATGATTCCATAGCTCCCATAGTCTGTGAGAAAATTGTCGGATGGAATCAACTTTCAGGAATGTTTCTGTGATGCAGAACTTGCTCCCTGCTAGAAGAGATTTCATGTTTGGCCGCAAGCAAGTTTGACGCTGATCTTTGACTCTAGTGTATACATCCTGTTGCCTCCACCTACAGGAGCACCATGAGGTTGGTCAATTCTTATTCCCAGGATGGACGGACGATAAGCGTATGAGTGGTTATCATTATGAAATTTAGGGATTAAATTTTGACAAAATTAAGACTCTTATGCGTTAATCACTATCCGAGTTAGTAGTCTCCATGATTTATCTACTCTGTGTTAGCTTTGGGATGAGTTGGCAGAGGCGCTGAAGACAAACAAATCTCTTTTTGCCACCATGAGGTAGACAATTCTGTCGTCCAAAAAAGTACAGACCCAAAAAGCTAGAGCACCCTTTGAGAAAGAAAGCTGGTAAAGACATGATACTCTACACCATACTTAGAGCATCACCAATACAAGATTTTTAAAGAGATTTGTGAAACAAAAAACTGAACAAAAAAATTTAAATCATTGTGAGCATGAGGTTTGAGATTTTTAGTTTAAGAGTAGTAATGAAATTTCAAAGTTGTTTTTTTCTAAAATTAACCATGTGAGTAGAGCTAGTAATTAATTAACAATGAGGTTTGAGATTTGCAGGGAGATTTTTTATTATAGAAAGAGTAGTCAGTTTTTATATTTATGATGTGACATATTAAAAATATTAAAAATATCATTTAGAACTCTAACTATTGGAGATGCCCTAAACTCGGAGCTTTTTAATTCATAGGATTCCTCACTTGTAGAAAGGTGAGTGGTGGGAAATGGTGCATGATGAGAAATTAATCGGTCTTTGGCTCTGCACTTGCGCAAAGGAAAAGGTGGCAAGGTGGCAAAAGGCGATTCACTCGCTTCCAGCGCCTCCGCCAATCTGTCCGAAGGCCAATACAGAGGAGGTAAATTGTTGGTGCAATTGACCCAAATTTGATCGGATAGATCATGAGTTTTGATATGTGTGTCAATATGATTAAGTTAGGATTTCATATTGGTTTAATGTGTGTTTGAGTCATGCGGGACTTGGTGGAACACACAATTGGGAAATTTCATCTTGGTGTTCAGGTCAGTGAAGTCGGTGAAGGATGGCGCATCCGAGGGACCACCGGACGAGGAGCAACGGAGTGGAGCTGAGGGAAGCAGACTTCAAGGCATACGCGAAGAATGACATCGGGACGAGCTGAGGGCTTGAATGCATTCGAGAGATGAAAGCCAAAGGAAGAGAGCTTTAAAGGGTAACTCCGGTGAGGATGAGTGTGAGTGTGTAAAAAGATCGGTCGACTGGTAAGGATACCAGTCGATTGAACTTTTTGTAGGTTTCGAACAGCATAATCAGTTGACTTGTCTGGATGGCAGTTTAGATAGCAGTCGACTGGTCTGTTCGAAAACTAGCTGTTTGACTGAGCACCAGTCGACTAGGCTTGGTAGCAGTCAACTGGTGTCGGGACTGAGCTGTCTTGTTAACAACTCTCTCCTCTATTTAAAGGAGAGGTTGAATTTGAGTAGGACTAGTTCTTATGTGAGAAATCTTCTTGATCAAGTGCTCAAGCTTCCAAAACTCATCTCTTCCTCCTAACCCTAACTCTCAACTTGTAAAGAGAAAGAGAACATTGTGAGATGTTGTTCTCCACCGAGAAGCAAGCAATCTCCGAACCACGTAAAGGTTTTGTGTTAACATTGTTTATAATTGCTTAGTTTGCATTTTTGCTTGCGCATTAACCTTATAGGAAGAGCAAAGCAAATTGGACGAAAAGCTATTCACCCCTCCCTCTAGCCGGTTCATCGGTCCCAATAAGTGGTATCAGAGTGCAAGATCACCCTTCAATGGACTAATCGCCGATAAGAGCAAATTCTCATCAAAATGTCTGACTCGCACATCCAACCACCCAAATTCAAAGGAGAATTCTCTTGGTGGAAGACAAGGATGGAGGTATTCTTCGATACCAATTTTGATATAATGTTAATTATGAAAAAATGATTTTGAAGTGCCTAGGGATCAAGAGAACAAGCCACTCGAAAAGATAAGGTAGAGCAAGAAGCAAAAGGATGATCATCTAGCAAATTCAAAAGCTTTGCATCATCTACGAAGTGTGCTTTCCCAACCAGAAATAACTTGGATCAAAAGCTACACAAGTGCTAAGGATTTGTGGGATAAGCTAGTAGAGCTTCATGAAGGCACGTCGGAGGCAAAATTGCAAAGAGAGACCTTCCCGATCTCAACTCAACAACATCAAGTTTGACAAAGGAGAAAATGTATCTAGTTTATATTCTAGAATTAAGGAAATTTTAAATGGACTAACAAGTGTAGGTGAAAAAATCTCCAATCGAGACATCTTGATAAAAGTCATCAATGTCTTCCCAAGAACCATAAATTGGAGCTCAATAGTGGACTCATACTACATATCCAAGGACCTAGATAAAAGTTTCTTAGATGAATTATTCTCAATCATGGAACTCCATGAAACTCTTATTGGAGAATTGAATGTAGAAGTCTACTAACTAAGAGGAGTAGCCCTTGTGGCAAATAAGGGAAAGGGTAAAAAGAAGAAGGTCTCATCATCCGATTTGGAAGAATCAAGTGCATCTATGGATAGTGATGAGGAGGCTTACATGGTAAGAAAAATGAGAAAGACTTTTAAACATTTTTCAACTATCAAATCTCATGGTAGGAAATGTTCAGGAAGCAAGAGTAGAATAAGAAAAATTATATACTACAATTGTCAAGATGAAGGATATATGAGGGATGAATGTTTTCTTTTAAAGAAAACGGAAGGGAAGAAGAAAGAATAAAAGAAGAAAGCAAAAGAAAAGGGGAAAAAGGTCCAAAACTTAAGGTAACATGGGATGAGTCATCATCATCGGAAGAAGAAAAACATCATGTGTCTCATTTTGCCTTAATGGGAATTGAAGACCGTTGGTGCAATCGACCTAAGTGTGATCGGGTAGATCATGGGTTTTGATATGTGTGTCAATATGATTAAGTTAGGGTAGTTTAGCATTTGATATAGTAAATATGATAGGAACTCTAGTTTGAGTCATAAATAATAGGTCATGATTTACAATTGAAGTTTAGCTTAAGGTATTTCTAAACATTGTTGGGACCGGGTGCATGTTGACAAGGATACGGGTTCGTAAAATTTTAAATTTTTACGTGCAGCGGAAGAATTAGCATAAAATAATTTCTCAAATTATTTTAACCACGTATCTAGCATGCAACCTTATGATGTGTGGACATGATCATAAATTAAAACTTTGCGGAAAAGTAAACTAATTTACTTTGTACCTCGCGTAACTCGAAGAAAGGGACGAGATCCAACCGTAGCGTCCCTTGGAAGCTCCGCCTCTATTCGCGTCCACGCCGAGTTCTCTTCGGGATGACTTCGCAAAGCCACGAGTTTTGTGCCGACGAGAACTACTAGATTCTCCAAAAGCACAACTAGAATAACAAGAGAGAAAAGATGGAAACTAACCACCAAGTAACGGAATCAAAATTCCGGGAAAGGAAGGAAGGAGTCGCGATCCGCTTCTTCTTCTTCGGCACCTTCTTGGTGGATGAAGCTCTCGGCCACCCTTGGGATGTGCGCCGGCCCTAGGGGAGGAGAGAGAGCCGACCCTAGAGAGAGAGAGGGGCGCTGGCCCTAGAGAGAGAGAGAGATTTAGAGAGAGAGAGAGCTACTAATCTCTTGATTAATTGATTGGAATTCAAGGCTTGCCTTTGGTTCCTTTATATAGTAGTCTCTCCCTTGCCAAGTCTCCCTTTTAACGGAATTAACGGAATAAATTTTCATAAGAAATTTATCTTATAAATTTTCTTGTGAATTATTCCGTTATGCCTAGTTTTATTATAACTAACTTTATAATAAAACAAATACATCTCTCCTTTTAATTATGGAATAAAATTTACAAAAAATTTATAAATTTTTCTTATCATGGAAAAATCAATTCATAATTGATTTTATAAAATTAAAATAAACCGATCCATGGTTCATTTTAATTTCCATAAAAAGAATAAATTTCTATAAATTTCTTTATATAAATTTCTTTATATAAATCTCTTTATATAAATTTCTTTATATAGATTTATTTATCCATAATTTTATAAAATAAATCGCGCTTGATTTATTTTATAAAATAAACCAAATAAATTGGTTTTCTCTTCTTGTAGTGGGCCGGCCAAACCAAAGAGGATGGATACCCTCTTTGGCCGGCCACATCAAGCCAAACCCTCGCGAATTAAACTCATTTAATTCGCCCAATAAGCCTTCAAAAGACTTAGTCATTTTAAGCTTCCCGTGCGCCTCTGATAATTTCAGATTCGACTTATTTCTCTTGATCGGAAAATCTAATTTTCAACTCGTTTTAAATCCCTCGGATTACTCGTAGTGCGTGTGACTAAATAGGCTTTCGATTTATGTTGGCTGTCTATAATCAACCAATTATAGAACGATCATGAGTGGCACCTAGTAGTACATCATGACCCCCAATTAATCGAAAGATCAACGGTTGACCTCAGAAATAATTCTGAAACCCTTCAGCAACTCTAATGAATCGTGCCTCATTCCCTTCACCATCTTATACCCACTTGGTTCAGGACATGGTCTGTGTGTGTCAGTCCCCACTAGGCTGACTACGTCACACCTAGCCCAAGTAACTTTCTTTCGTCCTTTGGATTTCTAATTACTCTCATGTATTTAAGAGACTCATACTCTAAACATGTCATGCTCTGGCCAGAGGCTTTGAGTAACAATCTGACGATAGGCCTGGGTATACATCTCCTCGCAAGGAGTGGTGAATCCTTTGTAAGTTGTTCAAACATCTTCGGGCACTTCGGCTTATACCCAACCATCCTGGGTCCACACCTCCTTGGAGATGCTTGCTTAATATGTTAAAGTATAAGTCTCCATGACCAAGATGACTTGAACACCGCAAGTCAAAGGAACATCGCACTTAAGCTGCAGTAATAACTTTCATTGACATATCTATATGTAGATTACCATATGAAGTTTTACAGTCAGTCACTCCAATGAACTAGTTCCCTTAACTAGCATCCACGTTTATCTCCGGACATCCCAATGTCACCGGCCAGTGAAAATCAGCTGATTAGAGAATGACCCATGCTAGTCTCCATATAATTGACAGCGTCCGTATTTATCAATTTATCGACTAGGGATATTTTCAATACTTCACAATTGCACATGTAGAGATAATCACTAGTTGTGATTCCATTACAAATTCTCTCATGTTGTGAATTGTATTGCGGACATTCAGTAAATAAGTTTAAGATCTCAATCAAATACATAAACATGTATACTCAAATAGTGAATTTTCATTTATTGAAATAAATATTTACAATCATAAAGCGATTGCCTTAGGACACTTCTCTCATATCACTAACAAACATGACTTGAGTCATTAGGGATATCAATTGAGAATGAGCATATGCAGATTATTTTTCATGTAATTTTCATGTTATACATTCACATCATATCTATGTTATCAATGATGTTCATATTGTTATTACTGTGAGACTTGTTACAATAATAGTAATTATGACTCATTTAATCTGTGCAGATGAAATTAATAGACTAGATTGTTTAAGAAGACATTTTTACTATAAAGATTGACATTGTTATATGCAACTAATTAAGAAATATATTGTGTATTGTGTTATATCCATATGTGGTCCAAGTAAGAAATTGTTGGATATTTTATATATCTGATAACCCATTAATGGGCTTACTGTGAATTTATAACTCAATATTTAGCCACTTAAGTCCAAACCCATAAAGTGATCTAATTGTTCTGTTATTGGGTTTGCTTTTGGATGTGAATATTATATGTGTAGACCTATTTATCTTAAACTCTCCATCCGCTATCATTAACCGATTGATAATCGATAGCAGGTATCAGGTAATATATAGGGTGTGATTCCCACGGGTTAGGGATTGATTGATTATTCATTGCTTCCCCATTTGGTGAGGATATATGACGCCGAAGTCTTGACTGTTGGATCGGGTTGGACCGGCTAAAGGAGGTGAATAGACTTTAAAAAAAAATTAAAATGGAAGGTACTCGTCTTTTAAAAAACTTGGTCGCAACTAAGAATGTTGCTTTCAAGACAGTGGATGCTCAATAAAAATCTCCTTGTGGCGGATAAGTCTTACAACAACAGTACGCTAGACTTTTAGAGATTTTACAAAAAAGAATTGATTGAATAAAAAAGTTGAAACTCTAAGTCTATTTATAGCCTAAGAGAATAAATCTGGATTGTTGATTGTTGATGAATTTTGACTTGGCCGTTGATCCATGGATGTAATCTGAACGGTTGATCTTGGATGGGATTAAACTGCATCCATTGGATCTGATTAAACGATAAGGTTTTATCCTTTAAGACTTTGTCTTCTGCTCTAGACTTCGCTGTTGTGATCTTCAAGTAGTAACATCGGCAATTATTTGTTGAGATGGCTTGTTTTCCTAAGTGGTAATCATGGCAACATGTGTTGGCTGAGGTTTTAGGTTCGAGTTTTCTTACCAACAAATAAATTTTCTTTTTTTCGGGTGCCTAGTTTGACTTGGTCAAACTGACCAGTCTTTTGGTTCTTCATCTTCTGGGTGATTTTTGGCTAACCAGAGTTAGGCTCATTCGAACCCGACTCCGATCTTTAGCCCCTCGAGCGTCCTTCCTCTCTACTTCTCGTCCCTCGGCCATCGCGCGCGTCCTTCTCGCTCCACCGGTGTACTCTTCCGCAGCTTCCGTGCCCCTTAGATTGTACCGAGCCCGTCGGCTCACTTCCCCGCACAATCCTTCTCGTCCGCTATGTCCTACGCTCGACTTCCTCCGTACTTAATCTCCTACACACTTAGTAGAGGTATTAAACACACCATGACCTAATTTAAATTGGTTCATCACATCAAAATTAATCAGGAATAATTATATTGACCCCGTGGAAGAACACTCTTCGACTTCTGACTTCATATCTAGAGGAGGGTAGCATAAAGACGATGTCTCTAAATTCAAATATAATTTAATTATTACATAAAATTTTCCGTTTCTCACCGTAAATATAGTTTAATATACTTTAATTTTCTCATGTTTATATAACAGATCATGCCAAATTATTATTTTCCTATCATACCTAACTTTTGCCCGTGGCCATTCATGCATCCTGCACAACTCGTGAGCATGAGGAACTAGTACTGACTATAATGAATCTTGGTCAAACTGACAAATCTGTCGGCAATAATGTTAGGGTGAGGTTTGTGACTTGTCGAGGTCTGTTGGAGTTGGGGAAGGAAGAATAGTCCTGGGCATTGTTTCCACCTTTGCAGTTATCGTTAAAAATGCTGAAAAACTTCTTCCCTTTGACGAAAGAAACATAAAGAGGAGAATTGTCGCCATCATACTATCATAGTTGGTAAAATCATGATCCTCGATCGGAGGATCATATAATTCTATCATCTGGAAGTAGAAATTAATCTTGAATAGTGTAGAATCATTTTTTACAATAACATCGTAGCATGATCGATAGAATCGGAACAAGATCGGATTGGAACAGGATTGATAAAAGCTTTGAGAGGTCATATATACTTTTTGATTTAAATTAAACTTAGACTTATAATATATCCAATTGAAATATATAATTAGTTACAAGGTTTACCCTTAAGTGGCCAAATTCAGATTCAAAAAACATCTTTTAAATTTTTTTTGAAAACTCAAAAGGTTGTTTTGTTGTTATTATTATTATTTTTGTATTTTATACCATTAAGATTAGGATGTTGACATTATTTAAACATCGATTTAATTATTTTTGAATTAGTTTTTAATCAATAATATTCTATATTTTCGACGTTGGTGTTAGAATTAAAGAATTCAATAACTTTTGTTAAGTTAGTAATTTGTTGGTTTTGAATTAGGTAATCTTGTAAATCAAGAGAACGTTAAATATTATTATTATTATTATTATATTAATAAAAATGTTATACTCTTTCATTTTATTTTTATGAATTAAAAATATAAATATTATTAAATAATATTATGCTATAATGGTAATTAAATTACTACTTAAGTAAATTTATACAGATAATAATGTCTTCGAGTCGAGGGTCAACCGTCGAGGGTGAAACTAACTCATGCTAGTGTGGGTGCCCACACGGGCCCGGATCCAGTAAAAGAAATAGTATTTACTCAACCTTAAGAAAAAATGATACGACGACCCAAAAAATAGAAATTAATTAAATGTGCTTGTTCATTTTAGTTTGTTACAACAATGCATGTACATATTTTTTTAATCCCAAATATTTTATAAAATTTCATTGTACTTCAAATATATTATTAAAAAAATACTATTTTTTTATATTTTATTTCATGTTTTTGGCTTGACCTGTCTAATGTCTTTAGCATCAAAATCATTTTTAATCTTGTGATTTTCACTTTAATATATTTAACATCAAAATCATCTTTAATTTTATAATTTTCTTCTCTAATATTTATTTTTTCTTGACTGAATAATATAATAAACATCTGCAATATACCAAAAACAAAATATAATGATACACTTCTTTTCTTGTCATCATACAAACATCTGCAAGATAACGTAATGTGTTTATATTTCTCGGAATTAATTATTTATAAAAAATTTGATAATTTATATGTTATAAGAAAAGAAAATAAAGAAAAATAAATTAATTCGAAGCCTAATAAATAATATTATTTTAGGAGGTTTTAAAAAAATCATTAAAGTGGGTTTTTTTTGGATAATTTAGATATTGAAGCTTTGAGTTTGAGTGTATTTCTTTGTATATTTATTAATAATAGCATTTTATGTTTTTAATATGAATATGACATATTAAAACTTATAAAAATATTATTTAAAATTGTGATCATTTAAAATACCGTAAGGATCGAAACATCTCATGAACATCACCGTCAAAATCAACCAAGCTACTTTCCTCTCATGCGCATCACCCTCAGAGGTGACATGGGGTAAAATCATCTTTATCAGCTATGTCGTAGCGAAAGGATAATTAATTATTATTTTAAATATTTATGATTTAATTTTTAACCATGATATATTTTATAAGAATTTTTCTTCTAAATAGGACGTGAATCCTAAAACGTTAGGCTTCAGGACCGTTCGCTGCGAACATTTCTTGATTTACCATGATGGTTGATGAAAAATTTTCGTAGGATCAAGTCGGTAACCCGAGATTAGAAACCCCTCATTAATTATCTTTATCAGCGGATATAAAATTTTTATTGTATGACTAACCTCTCTTAGATAAGAGATTATGTGCTAAAATAAAATATACTTCATAATTTATTCATATGTATTTAATCAGGAACTGACGATTTTTAGAGTTATGATAGAGAGAGTGAAAATGAAAGAATGAATGATAGAGTGAAATATTTTTCATTCTCCTATTTTCACTCTCTCTATTATTGCTCTTTAACTAATTGGATGAACATTCTAACCTCGAAAGAAATCATCTTC
Source organism: Boesenbergia rotunda (assembly GCA_024364735.1). Taxonomy (NCBI): domain Eukaryota; kingdom Viridiplantae; phylum Streptophyta; class Magnoliopsida; order Zingiberales; family Zingiberaceae; genus Boesenbergia; species Boesenbergia rotunda. Next base: position 587,180 of record JAGFNQ010006563.1, on the reverse strand, counting down.
CTAAAATTTACTCTAATAATTACTTCCGTTGATAGCCATGGGCATAGCCAAATCGAGGAGAGGGATGTGACTCCTCTCATATTTTTTAAAAATTAATATTATATATTTAAAAATCTTTATCGTCATTTTTATTATCCGATTTATCATTGTTCATTGTCAGACATTAAAATTGATTATATATTTAAAAATCCGCAACCTAAACTATCAATTAGTACCATTTTTATTGGGAAATATCACGACGTTAAATATTAAAAATATTAAATTTTAAAAATTTAAAATAAATATATAATAAGAAAATGAAGAACTAATTCGTATGATACAAATTGAGGGCGCTAAATTAAAAATAAATAGGATTCGAATTTAATCAACGAGTAAGTGCGGAGATAAAGATTATGTTAGTTTAAACTTGTGTTAATTTAGAATTGATTTGGTCAAATTATGATCGAACTGAACTTAAGATCTATATGGATTTGATTGATCCAAAACAAATTAAATTATTATTTTTTGAGTAAATTTTCTATTTCATTTTTCTCTCTTCCCTTTCTCGGTATGCACGTTACAATTCCATCTTACCATATATCACCCCTTCACTCATCCCTCTTTTTTATTTCTCTTCATTTTCTTCATTTATTTTTCTCCTTCTTTTCTCCAACGATAGTAGACATAAATTTTTTTCTCTTCTTTTATCTAGCACACGAGTTTTTTTTTTTCTCTCTTTTCTTTTTCTTTCAACTAGAAAAAAATTTTGAATAATAAAAATCGATCTACATTCTACACTACTGTGGATAGTCAGTCAACTTTCTCATGCTGCTATTCCACGTCCTCTTTATTTTACTTTAAGCCATGAATGTGTTCTCCTAAACTGATGTAGGTTCCCTCTAAGACTGCGTTTGATAGGGGATAATTTATCCTGTAATATAATCAATATTACATTACAAGTTGGATTACTTTGTTTGGAATAATTTTAAAATTATAATATAATGGAATCTCGATTATAAAACTGGCTCAAAATTTATAATCTCGATTACAAAACAAAACCGATATAATTCGATTATATTACAGCTTGTAAAGTTGTCGGTCGGGCAGCGTCGGCCGCCGGCCCGCCGGTCGCCGACCGGCCGTCGATCGTCGATCGCCGATCGCCGGTCGGCCGCCGGTCGTCGGTCGTCGGTCACCGGCCGCTAGTCGTCGATCGTCGGTTGTCGTCAACCATGGTCATCGGTCGTCGTTGTCGGTCGTCGGCCGTCAATCTTTGATTACATTACAGGATGGATTACCCTTCACCAAACGCAGCCTATGATTATCAAAGATTACATATAACTCGTTACCAAACATAGTAATGTAATCTTGATTACATTACATTACATTACAAACTTGATTATATTACATACTCGATTATATTACCCCGTACCAAACACAGTCTAAATATGATGCAGATACAATCATAGGATACTTAATTTCTAAGCAGACCATCAAATGTTTTTCAATTTACTTTGATGATTATATAATAAAAAAATTTCAAAAAAAATAAATTGGTCATTTTAAATTCGATATTATCTAATTCATCCATTTTTTTTTTCAAAAACGGTGCGGCGCTTCAAGTAAAAACAAGATGTGTTATTTTTTCCTTGTTTGTATAAGCCATATCAGAGTCTGAACGATCATAAAATATTATAGGACAATTATTATTTGCCTTAATCATATGAATGGGACAGGGGATGAATAAAATTTAACTTATAAAATAATAAAAAAACAACAATTGACATTAATTTTTTGGGCAAAAGTCAAAGGACCTTTTTTTTAATCGTCAAAAGGTACGATACTTTGAAATAGGAACTGCAGTTTAGATTTATTGTTGAAAAAAAGAAAAATGTGAGAAATTGAAGAAGGTAGTCCGGGTTACAGTGTCGACGCCGAAGTAGATCAGTCATTTAATAATTATTCAATTATCCTTCAATATTATTCAATATTACATTATTATCTATTGTCTAAATCTTAAGTCGGACCCGACACATTTGTAATAACTAATAATTACAATTTTATAATTAAAACATATATTATAATAATTACGATTGTATAACTAATATAATACATATTTAACATGTTCAAAACTAATATAATACATATTTAATATATTCAAAATTATTCACTTTGTAATCTTTACCATTTCATAACAATTATAATTTGAATTCAACTATATTCATTAATTATGAAGTTTCTGAAGATGATAATAATTACAAATTTATAATTATTTCTATATATAAGTAATTTATTCATCTAACATTTATATTATAACAAGCCATTTTGATTATTATTATTTTTTAAACTTAAAGTGCGGCGTCTAATTTTGAAAAATGATTAACCAAATTTTTTCTACTTCGATCGATTCAGTCCTATAAAAATTTTCCATCGGCCGTTAGGATAAATCGGGAAGCACTCGTGGTGGGTGGTATAGAAGCCTAGCGATCTAGGGTTCGCGTACCATTTGAAAGAAAAATTTCTACAAATACGTCATAGTTGGAGATTGAACCATATATATCTGAGATAGTGACTAATCGTCCTACCACTATATCGTAGTCCCGGAGACACGGTATCTGATTTTGGCCTAATATCTTTGTAGCTCTATATAATTTATTTTTCATTTCAACAGGTTTCATTTTTCTTGGCAAGATCTTCATTAATTGTGTGGATGAAAAAGCAACACGGCCGTATAATCTGGATCAGAGTTCGTACTATTATTTTTTCCCCCTGAAACTTCAGATCGAGGTGGAGCCAACATTCGATGCATGCTCGTTTCTATTTCTTTCATTTCAATTTTTCTTCCTGCAGAGAGTGCCAACTCTCGAGATCTGATATCTAAATCGCAGTTTCGGAAGAAGAAGGGGCAAAATTAAAGAACCCAGCTGGTTGCTCAAACCGCCGCCAATATCCTTCTATTCAGATCTGATTCGGCGATCTTGTTCGGCGTTTCACGATGCCGTCGATGACGACGACGACGACGATGAGCCTTCAGCACTCTGTCTCTGGCAGTCGCCTCCAGCTCTCCTCGTTCATCCAGTAGAATTCGACGAGAACGGCATTCATCACTGCAAAATCCCTGGTCTCCCCTGCAACATTCTTCAAAATTCTAATTCTAAAGCTTCCTGAAGTGCAGTAGTATATATAATTTAGCCAAGAACAATATTTACCTGTACATGTAGACATCCTTGCACGGGTCGAGCTCCCGCCTGCACAGGCAGCATGACTCGAGAAATCCCAACTCAGGCGGCCGTAGCAGCATGCGTATGACGATCCGAAGGCCTTCGAGACCCTCCGCCGACGCCCGGTCCCCGCCCTCCGGCACTCTGATGCTCACTATCTTCTTGCCGGCATCACCGACACCGCCTTCATCGCCGAGGTAGAAGATGCCCCTATCCATCGACGGCATCTTCGGAACAGAAGAGGTGGGAGAAGATCGATCGATCGACTTCTGGATCCATCACCCATGGTCGATGGGCACTTAAAGCTAGCCAGCCCTGAGGTCCCCAGCAGCACAATTCGCCACTTCTTTCACATGCCAGAATTGGGAGCCTTTGTTTTTCTTCTTCCGAATCTCCCACGTAGATTTACCTTGTCTAATTTCCTGTTTTGTAAATTCAATCGCCATCATGCGTGAAACACATGCGTGTTGTCCGGAAGATTTAGTTGTTTATTGATTCTGTCGGATTCTTTATTATCGCTCGTCACCCCCAGTGATTATATTAATATAAAAGATGATTGTTTAAAATGGGTAAGACTTCTTTTGTTAAAAAGCCTGATTTAATGGAATTTTTTTAGTTACGATTTACGAACACAAGCGAGACCGGGACGCGCAGACGGTGCAAACAGGTGGAATCGTCACTTTAGCGCCCTCGGTCCCGGTCTCATAAGTGTCCAGAGAAAATAAATCATAATTTTTACTAGTGGGATAAGACACCCGAGGTCGAGAGGATTTAAGACAGCAGACTAGGATTTTACCCCGTGTGCGCCTGAGAACGCGCAGACGGGATCCTATGTCCAGGGGATCCCCGGACAGAGGATCCCTGTCCGGCTCGTCCTACATTTGTTGGCGACGGTTGACGAGTCGTCTGATCGTCGATTGGGCATCATCGATAATTTTTTATCATCGTCCCGAATCAAATGATATCCTAAAAGAACGGTGAACCGGTTGGAATCGTCGCTGATAGGGTTGATGGTATATGCCCGGCACAAGGGATGAAAAAGCCGCGGGGCATGACATGACAGATCGAAACGACTTTCCCTCTCGGGCCCCGAGGCCCCCCTCAGGAGACGAGCTTGGGAAGATCAACTCGAAGACCCTTCCCGGGAGTACCCCGGGAGGTTAGGCCTAGAGAGCACCTCGGGAGAGGTCACGCTCGAAGACCCCGAGCTCACCTCGGGAGGTGGAGTCCCCTCGATGGCCGACCTCGGGTACTGACCCCTCCTCTCGGTACGGATAATCATCCCCGTTAGAAAAGGTCTGCACGATCCTTAAAATGTCTCAACGGGCAGACGCGTGATAACGGTGCAGACCGTTTCAAAGGATATCCCGTTACCACCGAAAGAGGGAGGCGTGACTTAAATATCGGAGACGTGGCACCGATCGATGGACACGTCTAGTCTGTCGATATCAGTATAAAAGGTTGTACAATCCCTCCGGTAAAGGGGTTACGCTCTCTCAACTCTAGACATCTTCTTTACTTTTCGTAACCTTTTCTGCTCGACGGACACTGACTTGAGCGTCGGAGTGAACTCCGTCGGCCCCCTGCTGGCGTGTCCCCTAATGCTCGTGTTAACCTTGCAGGATCCTAAGTTCCTCCCCGCCACAACAACTATCGTAGGTTTCGAACTCCAGTACCTGGTCGTCGTCATCGACTTTTTCCAGAACAAATTTGGTGCCGTCTGTGAGAAACTTAGCAAAGCACCCGAAGGAGCACCGATGGCAGGGTTGGAGGAACAGCCCAGTGCCCGTACAGGAGAGAACTTCGATCTTCAAGAGGTCTCACTAGAGGACCTCGCCCATCCACGAGAAGATGAAGGACCTAAGCAAAAACGGGGGGAGGTCGAGAGTGAGGAAGTACAAATCCATCCTCAACGCGGAGGAGGAAGCACGCGCATCGCCCTCGACCTCGCACCGGAGTTAAGAAGTCGTCTCGTCGAGTGCATGCGAAACCATAAGGATGTGTTCGTGTGGGCCGCTGAAGAGATTAAAGGGGTTCCACCGGCTTTGGCCATGCACCACCTGCATGTTACGCCGGAAGCCCGTCCCGTGAAACAAAGGCAGAGGCATTTCTCTCCTGAGCATGATAAGGTCATTCGAGATGAAGTTCAGAAGTTGTTAAAAGTTGGGCACATCAGAGAAGTCTAATTTCCGGCCTAGTTGACCAATGTGGTCCTCGTCCCCAAGCCTGGGGGCAAATGGCGAGTCTGCATCGACTTCCGAGACTTAAACAAAGTCTGTCTGAAAGATTGCTACCCCTGCCCCGGATAGACCGATTGGTGGATTCTACAGCCGGGTGCGAGTTCATCTCCATGTTAGATGCTTATCAGGGCTACCACCAAGTCCCACTCCCCCCCCCTCCCCGAGGACCAGGAGAAGGTAGTTTTGTGTCGGCTGATGACACGTACTGCTACAATGTCATGCCCTTTGTTTTACGCAATGCGGGCACCACATACCAGTGGATGATGGATAAAGTCATTAGGCACCAGATCGGGCGGAACATCGAGGTGTACGTGGACGACGTCATGGTCAAGACTGACAAGGGAGGTGACATGATAGATGACCTTGAGGAGACGTTCGCCACCTTGAGGGCCAACAGGTTGAAACTAAACCCAGCTAAGTGTTTGTTTGGGGTAAAAAGTGGCAGGTTCCTGGGATACATGGTGATAGAAAGGGGGATCGAAACCAATGCGGAAAAGATAAAGGTCATTCCGGATATGCTACCCCTGCGAAACTTCAAGGAAGTACAGCTGTTGAATGGAAGGATCACGGTATTATCCCAATTCATCTCCAAATCCGCAGACAAGACCCTCCCATTCTTCAAATTTTGAGAAAAGTCGTTAAGTTCGAGTGGGATGACTAATGTGGGAAAGCCTTTGCAGAATTGAAGACCTATCTTGCAGACCTCCCTACCCTGCACAAACCCGTGGAGGGGGAGGCCTTATTCGTTTATTTATCAGCAGCCGAGCAAGCGGTGGGATCGGCGCTCGTCCGAAAACAAGATCGGATACAATACCCCATTTATTTCTTTGGACACCTTCTAAAGGACGCCGAAACGCGGTACACCATGATGGAAAAACTGGCCTACGCCTTGGTCTTGATGGCCCGAAGGTTGTAGCCGTACTTCTTAGCGCATCCCATCGTGGTCCTCACCAATAGCCCGCTCGCCCGAGTCCTCACTAACCCCGAGGCGTCGGGTAGGCTGATAAAATGGATGACGGAGTTAAGCGAATACGACATTGAGTATCAGCCGCGAGCCGCCATCAAAGCGCAGGCCCTATCCGACTTCATGCTGGAGACCGTCCCGGAGGCAGAGGCCGAAGGTATGTGGAAGGTCTATGTAGATGGATCCTCCAACAGTCAGCACGGTGGGGTGGACTGCTACTGATTTCCCCTAGGGGAGATACATTACATCTGTCTATCCGACTTCACTTCAAAGCTACCAACAACGAAGCCGAGTATGAGACGATCCTAGTGGGACTGCAAGCAGCCAGGCACATGGGAGCCTGTCGGATCACGGTTTATTCGGACTCTCAATTGGTGGCTCAGCAAATAGCGGGTAGTTTCGAAGTCAGGTGAGAGCGCCTGTGGACGTATGTAGCCCTCTACGAACAACTGAAAGCCGCCTTCTTGGAGGTCATCCTGCAGAAGATCTCTCGGTCGGACAATGTGCGGGCCGACGAATTGGCCAAACTGGCCAGTTCCATATCCACCTGGCAGCTGAGTGAGCCTAGTGTGGCAAAAACGATGGTAGCCCAAATTGGAGAAGAGGCCAGAACTGACAGACAAACAGACTGGAGGGATCCCTATATAGTATTCCTCCGGGATGGATCCCTTCCGAGTGGGCGCCAAGAGAGCCGGTTGTTTCGCCGGCGGGTGGCCAGGTTCACACTGGTCGGGTATCAGCTATATAGGAAGACCTTCGCCCGATCCCCCTCCTGAAATGCGTCGGGCCGGAGGATACTGACTACGTAATGAAGGAGGTACACGAGGGCATATGTGGGAGCCACATCGGAGGGAGATCTTTGTCTCGAAAGATCCTTTTGGCGGGATACTTTTGGCCTACCTTGTAGGCTGATGCGCTTAATTTTGTGGCCTGGTGCGAAGCTTGCCAGAGACATCAACATGTAAATCACCGTCCGATCGGGCCCTTGCGAGTTTCCACGGTATCTTGCCCTTTTGACCAATGGGGAATGGACATTGTGGGTCCCTTCTCCATTGGGCCCCAGCAGAAGAAATTTCTACTGGTCCTCGTTGACTACTTCTCCAAATGGGTAGAAGCCGAACCTTTGGCGAACATCACGGAAGGGGCTGTGATGAAAGTCCTATGGAGGGACATTGTCTGCCGGTACGGCATCCCTTACAAGCTGGTATCCGACAACAGGCGACAATTTTATGGGCGTAAGCTGAAGGAGTGGTGCGAAGGGTTAGGCATTCAACAAGTCTTCACCTCCGTGGCATACCCGCAAAGCAATGGGCAAGCCGAAGTCATCAACTGAGAAATTCTGCGGGGACTCATGATAAAGTTAGACCACGTCGGGGGCAGCTGGGTCGAAAAACTCCCCATCATCCTGTGGTTCTACCAGACTACCCCGAAAGAAGGGACGGGTGAGAGCCCCTACTAGCTGGTTTATGGCGCAGAGGCTGTCATCCCGGTGGAGGTAGGGGAAGAGTCCCCACGACGGCAGCATTATCGCAAGGAAGACAATGACCAGGAGCGGCTAATTGATCTCGACCTCATCTCGGAAGTACGGGATAAAGCAGCGGCAAGGTTGGAGGCATATCCGAGAAGGATACAGCAAGTCTACAACAGCCGAGTGATCGCCTGCAGCTTCAAGATGGGTGATCGAGTCTGGAAGAGAATAAAACCAGTAGGGGACCCCGGGAAGTTGGACCCGCAGTGGGACGACCCCTATGTCGTCGTCCAGAAACTCACAGGAGGTAGCTATTACCTGGAAGACAATAAAGGCAAAAGACTGGAAAGGCCCTGGCATGCCAACCATCTCCACCCCTACTGTACTCAGTGAGGTATCGCGTAGTGTATTTGCTTGATGTATCTTTTACTTCTCTACTACCTTGCAATATTATCAATAAAACGTGCGAGTAAAATGCCCTTCGGGAAAACGCTGAGCTCCCCATCTGAGAATAAACCATACAACCCCTTGGTGTGTAGGCTTGGTCTCGGAGTTGTACACGCCCGGCCAAGAGCCGATTAAACCCTACAGCCCCTTGGTGTGTAGGCTTGGCCTCGGAGCTATACACACCCCGCCAAGAGTTGATTAAACCCTACATCCCCTTAGTGTGTAGGCTTGGCCTCGGAGCGGTACACGCCCGACCAAGAGCTGATTAAACCCTACAACCCCTTGGTGTGTAGGTTTGGCCTCGGAGCTGTACACGCTCGGCCAAGAGCTGCTTAAACCCTACAACCCCTTGGTGTGTAGGCTTGGTCTCGGAGCTGTACACACCCGGCCAAGAGCTGATTAAACCCTACATCCCCTTGGTGTGTAGGCTTGGCCTCGGAGCTGTACACGCTCGGCCAAGAGCTGATTAAACCCTACAGCCCTTGGTGTGTAGGCTTGGCCTCGGAGCTGTACACGCCCGGCCAAGAGCTGCTTAAACCCTACAGTCCCTTGGTGTGTAGGCTTGGCCTCGGAGCTGTACACGCCCGGCCAAGAGCTGATTAAACCCTATAGCCCCTTGGTGTGTAGGCTTGACCTCGGAACTGTACACGCCCGACCAAGAGCTGCTTAAACCCTACAACCCCTTGGTGTGTAGGGTTGGCCTCGGAGCTGTACAGGCCCCGCCAAGAGCTGATTAAACCCTACAACCCCTTGGTGTGTAGGCTTGACCTCGGAGCTGTACACGCCCGACCAAGAGCTGCTTAAACCCTACTGCCCCTTGGTGTGTAGGCTTGGCCTCGGAGTTGTACACCCCGACCAAGAGCTGATTAAACCCTATAACCCCTTGGTGTGTAGGCTTGGCCTCGGAGCTGTACATGCCCGACCAAGAGCTGATTAAACTCTACATCCCCTTGGTGTGTAGGCTTGGCCTCGGAGCTGTACACGCCCGGCCAAGAGCTGCTTAAACCCTACAGCCCCTTGGTGTGTAGGCTTGGCCTCGGAGCTGTACACGCCCGGCCAAGAGCTGATTAAATCCTACAACCCCTTGGTGTGTAGGCTTGGCCTTGGAGCTGTACATGCCCGGCCAGGAGCTGATTAAACCCTACAGCCCCTTGGTATGTAGGCTTGGCCTCAGAGCTGTACACGCCCTGCCAAGAGCTGCTTAAATCCTACAACCCCTTGGTTTGTAGGCTTGGCCTCAGTGCTGTACACGCCCCGCCAATAGCTGCTTAAACCTTACAGGCCCTTGGTGTGTAGGCTTGGCCTCGGAGCTGTACACACCCGGCCAAGAGCTGCTTAAACCCTGGCATTCTAAGGGGAACAAGAAATCCCTCCAAATATAAGCAAAGTTGATATTCAATAATAAAATGACCACCTACTTGTCCTACAAGAGAGAGCTTAAAAGAAGAAGATACAACGGACAAGGGGCTGTCAGGGATTCTATGCCTATATATCCTATAAATCTCGCTCCCCCGGGGGCAGGTCATCCCAAACACGCTGGACAGTTATCGCACACAAGTCCGAGCCGGGTTTAAGTAGCTGATCCTTCTCCAGCTGACGGATAGCGCCATAGAAGCCCTGTTTGAGGCGCTTCAATGCTTGCATGACCACCACCTCAGCATACTCCTCCGACTCCAATAACTTAGCCCTGGACTCCGCCTCGATCCGGGATAGTTGAATTGCGTGGTCGTCCTGCTGCTGCTGTATCTTGGCCACAGTCTCCTCTTTGGCAGCTTCCAGTGTTGCCACTTCTTGGAGTAAGTAAGCCCGAGTCTCTTGCACCTCCTGGAGTGTTTGAGTAGCAGCAGCAGTTTGTGCTTTGGCCCGGGTCACTTGATCCTAGAGATCGGCTGCGTAAGAGTATGACAGCTCCAAGTCGCGATCCCTCAAAGCCATTAGGCGCTCCCGGCCCGCATCCTGGTACTCCCAGACTTTCTTCGCGGATTCCAGGAGGTTAATTTGACCGGTCAATTTGCTCATTTGGGCTTGGAGTTGATCCCGCTCCTGTGATAGCTGCTGCAACTCCCCTTTAAGCGCTTGGTTCTTCTCGGATTCGAGGCGTTCCCGGAGTTTGTATCCGTGGAGGGCATCCTCGGCCGCTATTAACGCGGCCAGATAATGCTCATTTTTCTCGCGAAGAGCTTCGCTGACCTCCAACTGCATGAGTCTCGCCTCACGAGCCCGACCGATTTCTGTCTCGGCATTGGCCACCTTCTGGAGGAGGTCTTCCGTAACCCCTTTGGAGCACAACAAGCGGCTGGTGGTTGCATAGTTAGAGGCCACCTATAGGGCAGATACAGACAGTTAGTAGAAGGACTTTGGAGTAAAGTGAAAAGCACGCCACAAACGTTTACCGTCAGTAAGGATTGGTGTAGCATGCCCAGGTAGTGGGCTGACTCAACTACCCGCCAGGGTAAGACGGGAGAAGTAAGAGTTCCCTCAGTAGGGGGCCCTGACTGACCGGGAACGCCTCATGGGTTAGGGACATTTTCTTCTGTACTTGAAGCACTCGGCAGTACCTCAGAAGCGACCCCCTTTATTTTGATGGGTTGGGAACTGCCGGCCGCCTTCTTCTTCGCCTTGGGGGCCTTTCGGTAAGAGCGATGCGGATGCGTGGACACCTCTTTGCCTCGGGGGACAGCCGGAGGATCAACCGGGAGAGCTGGGGCGTCGGCGACAGGGATGGGCGTCTCGGCGACAGGGGAAGGAGACCCTTCCTGAACACCTGAGGATTGTGAAGCCGCATCCTCGGGGGTAGCCAAGCATAAAGACGCCGGAGACCAGCCTTTCTTCAACTGCTTCAGGGGGCGATCCCTTTGGGATCGACGCTCCCGACACTTCTTTTCAAGCGCCTGGATCTCGGGGGGTGTGACCAACGAAGGAGGCACCGCTTTTCCCCTTGGGGCCTTAGTAATAGGAGCGGTGGCCCCCTCTCCCTGGACCGGGGGCAACTTCGAGGCTCCGATGACCTTGAGGGCCCCAGGCGCCGCTAGGCCGGCAGACGACTCTCCCACCACCTCGTCACTAGGGATGGAAACAGGCCAGGCCAGGCTAGACTTTTACCTTAATAGGTCAGGCCTGTATAATAGCAAACTGGCCTGAGCCTGACCTGTGGCCAGTTATAGGCTTTGTTCTAGGCCTGAGCCTGACCTGTTCAATAGTCTGGTCTGGCCTGTGGCCTGTTTACAAAACCTGTAAGTTAATTCGATTTTCCAAAATACTTCTAATATATAAAATATAATAATTCAATTCGAATATTCGGTTATCCAAAATATTAATTTAACACATTAGCTAAAGATATTATAAATTATGTATGATATAATGAAAATAGATTTGTAGTCTGTTGGCTAGTAGGGTGTAGATAAGTGTTTGCTCGGGCGGGAGTCTAGGGATCAAAACTCTACTTTTACACTCTATTTTGACATTTGACAATTTATATAATATAATTTTAACAGGCCTAGGTCGGCCTGTTAGGCTTCATAGGTTTTATATTGAGCCTGAGCCTGAGCCTGAGCCTGACCTGATAAGAAAAATAGGCTTTTAAAAAGGGTTTGATTATTATTTTATTTTTAAACAGGCCAGGCCAGGCCACAGGCCCCTGATAGGCCGTCTGGCCTATTTCCATCCCTACTCGTCACCCTCGGGGGAGATTCCTGCAGGGGTCGAAGATACCGAGTCTGGAACCAACGCCTGCTCATTAGCCTGGTCCCACTTCAGGAACTTGTTCATCGCGAGGGAAAACATAATGTTGCCTACAAAGTGAAAAACAAGAAAACATCAGTCAACATTAACCAGGAACTGTACCAAGTATAAAACAACTTACGAAGGCTGGAGTCGAGGGGGATAATCTTCGGACTAATTTCAGCCCGATAGAGGAGCTCCTTGTTAGTGATATGAGAAAAATGTCCTAAGGCAATCGCCTTATGATTGTAATCATTTATTTTAATAAATGAATATTCACTATTTGAGTATACATGTTTATGTATTTGATTGAGATCTTAAACTCATTTACTGAATGTCCGCAATACAATCCACAGCATGAGAGAATTTGTGATGAATTCACAACTAGTGATTATCTCTACATGTGCAATTGTGAAGTATTGAAATTGTCCCTAGTCGATGAATTGATAAATACGGACACTATCAATTCTGTTGAGACTAGCATGAGTTATTCTCTAATCAGCTGATTCTCACTAGCTGGTGATATTGGGATGTCCGGAGATAAACATGAATGCTAGTTAAGGGAACTAGTTCATTGGAGTAACTGGCTGTAAAACTTCATATGGTAGTCTACATATAGACATGTCAATGAAGTTCTTACTACAGCTTAAGTGCGATGTTCCTTTGACTTGCGGTGTTCAAGTCATCTTGGTCATGGAGACTTATACTTTGATATCTTAAGCAAGCATCTCCAAGGAGGTGTGGACCCAGGATAATTGGGTATAAGCCGAAGTGCCCGAAGATATTTGAACAGCCTACAAAGGATTCACCACTCCTTGCGAGTAGATATATATCCAAGGCCTATCGTCGGATTGTTACTCGAAGCCTCTGGCCAGAGCATGACATGTTCAGAGTATGAATCTCTTAAATACATGAGAGTAATTAGAATCCGTAGGACGAGAAAACGTTACTTGGGCTAGGTGTGACGTAGTCAGCCTAGTGGGGACTGACACACATAGACCATGTCCTGAACCAAGTGGGTATAAGATGGTGAAGGGAATGGGGCACGATTCATTATAGCTGCTGAAGGGTTTCAGAATTATTTCTGAGGTCAACCGTTGATCTTTCGATTAATTGGGGATCATGATGTACTACTAGGTGCCACTCATGATCGTTCTATAATTGATTAATTATAGACGACCAACATAAATCGAAAGTCTATTTAGTCACACGCACTACGAGTAATCCAAGGGATTTAAAACGAGTTGAAAATTGGATTTTCCAATCAAGAGAGATTAGGTTTGGTTAAACCAAACGATAAGTCGAATCTGAATTTTTTCAGAGACGCATCGGAAGCGTAAAATGGCTAAGTCTTTTGAAGACTTAATAGATGAATTAAATAAGTTTAATTCATTGGGGCGTGGCTTGGATGGGCCGGCCAAAGAGGGTCTCCATCCTCTTTGCTTGGCCAGCCACAATAAAGGGAGAGAACCAAGTTTTTGGTTCAATTTATAAAATAAACCAAGTGAGGTTTATTTTATAAAATTATGGATGATATAAATTTTTATATAATAAACCAAGGTTTGGTTTATTTTTCATGGAAATTAAAATGAACCATGGATTGGTTTATTTTATTTTATAAAATCAATCATGGATTGATTTACCATGATAAGAAAATTTATTCCATAAGAAAAAGGAGACTTGGTCGATTTTTATCATGAATTAAAATATGATAAAACTTGGCATGATAGAATAAGTCTCCTTTTTGAAAGGCTTGATGGTTGAGAGGCCACTATATAAAGGACCCAAGGCAAGGCTTGGAAATCAATCGAAGTATTCTTGCCTAGGCTCTCTCCCTCTCCTCCCTTCTTCCGCTTGGTCGGCCACAAGCCTCTTCTCCCTTCTTCTTGCCGTGAGCACAAGGAGAAGCACCGAGGCGACGAAGTTCTTCCGTTGGGACGATCTTCCTCTCCGGTCATCATCACCTTGGGATTGGGCGCAAGTCATCTTCCTCCTTCTCGCCGGAATTGTGATTCCGGCCAACCTTGGTGGTGAGTTTTTCGATGTGATTACTTCTCTCTTGGTTTTTCTTGTCGTGTTCTCGGAGAATCTAGTAGTTCTCGAGAACACGAAATTCGTGGCTTTGCGAAGTCATCCCGAAGATACTCGGCGTGGACGCGAATAGAGGCGGAGCTTCCAAGGGATGCTTACGGTTGGATCTCGTCCCCTTCCTTCGAGTTACGCGAGGTAATAAGTAAATTAGTTTACGTTTCTGCAAAAATTTAAATATATGATCATGTCTACACAAGCTAAAGTTGCAAGCTTAGATGTGTGGTTAAATAATTTGAGAAATTATTTATGCTAAACCTTCCATTGCACGTAATTAATTTTAAAATTACGAACCCGCATCCATGTTAACATGCACCCGGTCCCAATACTCCTCGCACTGCACCAACTGAAGTCCATGGAATTCCATCCCAGCCAGGATACCCTTGGCTCTCTGATATCCCGCGTCCTGTTGGAAGTCACCAAGGTTGGGGGCAGGGGCAGGTTCTCCGTCCAGTGAATGTGACTAAAGGGACACTCGGGAAGGCGAATATAGAAATATCTCTCCTTCTATCCTTTGTGCAAGGAAGGGTGGCCCCCCAGAAATTTGTGGCCAGGGCGGGCAGTAAAGTTAAATGCTCCTCGAGACCCAACTGGAACAAAAAAGAAATGGAAAAATCGGGGGGTCAGAGGAATATCGAAAAGCTTGAAGAGGACGAGGGCCCCGCCCATTTGGGCAAAGGCGTTGGGAGCCAGTTGTTGGAGTGGAATGCGGAAGTATTGAGCAACATTTATAAAGTAGGGAGGAATAGGGAAGCGGAGCCCTAGTTTTAGTTATCCTAAAAAGAAGGTATAAAAACCCTCGCAGGGGGTTACCGGTGATTGACCTGAGGAGGGGACCCTTACCTCCCAATCTACTGAGATCCCGTATTTTTGGCAAGCCGCTTGGAGGGATTCCGACCTAACTTTGGAAAAGATAGTCTCGTATCACTCGGAACGAAATCCCAACTCTTTCATGGAGCACTCAGCGTCACCTGCAGACTTCTCTTTCTTCTCCATCGGACCCAGGGGGATAGAGTAAGGGAGCGACGGGATAAAGGGAGACTTACTCTCGTCTAAAGGACACGGCGGCGAAAGGGATAGCTAAGCAAGGAGAACTTCAGATGGTAGATAGGGTGAGGAGGTCGCAGAGGGTCGTTGCACCAGCTTTTATATAGGGCTGCGACACACCCCTTGGAGCAATGGGAAAATGGAACGTCGAGGGGCATTACCAGGATGTCTCAGGGAATGGATATCTCTTACCGTTGTCGCTTTGTATAGCCCGTAGCACGGATCAAAAAGAGACCATCGCGAAACAAGGGAAAAGCCACGTGGCCTTGGCGCATACGCTGAGCATCTGGGTCGACTTAACTGCCACAAATTTCGCAAAGATGTAGGACATATTCAAAAAATTAGCCAGGATCTTGAGACTCACCGAATACATCTTAGGGCCCCACGGGCCGCCAGCGAAGCGGTAAAGGACGAAGAGAAAAGGATGAGACCATTAAGGAGGATTTTTCGGAACTCGGGGTAAGAGATTATAATCCAAAGGCCCTTTATAGCTACAAGGGAAGCAAGGAAGATGAAGGCCCGCAGCTTCTTCATCTTTATACTAGTCCGATCAGTCAGCCACACTTCCTTCGATCAGACTTGGAGGGAAGGATTTGTGATAGGGTTGGATGGTTCGTGCCCGACACGAATGATGAAGAAGCTGTGGGGCATGACAGGACAGATCGGAGTGACTTTCCCTCTCGGGCCCCGAGGCCCCCCTCAGGAGACGAGCCTAGGAAGATCAGCCCGAAGACCCTTCCTGGGAGTACCCTAGGAGGTTAGGCCCGAAGAGCACCTCGGGAGAGGTCACGCTCGAAGACCCCGAGCTCACCTCGGGAGGTGGAGTCTCCTCAATGGCCAACCTCGGGTACTGACCCTCCCTCTCGGTATGGATAATCATCCGCGTTAGAAAAGGTCTGCACGACCCTTAAAATGTCTCAACGGGTGGACGTGTGATAACGACACAGACCGTTTCAAAGGATATCCCGTTACCATTGAAAGAGAGGGGCGTGACTTAAGTATCGGAGACGTGGCACCGATCGAGGGGCACGTTTAGTCTGTCGACATCAGTATAAAAGGTAGTCCAACCCCTCAGGTAAAGGGGTTACACTCTCTCAACTCTAGACATCTTCTTTACTTTTCACAACATTTTCTTCTCAACGGACACTGACTTGAGCGTCGGAGTGGACTCCGTCAGACCCCTGTCGGTATGTCTCCTAACGCTCGTGTTAACCTTCATGACCCTAAGTTCCTCCCCGCCACAACAACTACCGTAGGGGCCGAACTCCAGTACCTGGCCGTCGTCGTCGACTCTTTCCGGAACAGTTGCAATTGCAATCTCGTCAAATTCGACGGTGAATTCGACAAGATTGTAATTGCGGTGATCCCGATAGATTCATCGTATCGCCAATGTATAGTTATATTTGAGACGGCGATCGAAAATTATTGATGATGTTCGATCGACAATCGAATGATTCATTGATCATCGTTGACGAGTGAAATATACGAGACAGGGGGCACACTGGGATAGGGAATCTGCCATTGGGAACGCGACCTCTTCTGAAATCGAATCCGACAGATTCAAATATAAAATGGAGTCGCGTGACCAGCGTGGCACGAGTTACGAGACACTAAAAACGCCACCTGTCATTTGTGTGTTTTGTCGTGTCTTATTTTTCTAATATGTTTCCTTACCGATCCGCACTAGTTTATCTTAAATTTAATATGTTTTATATAAAAAAATCACATATACGAGCTCTTTTAATTATCTAAATTTAGATTTAGGCTGCAGTGATTCTCTAATTATCGAGAATAAAATTCTCCATCTTAAAAATAAATAATAATTTTTTTTCAATTCTTTCCTTCCTAAACTCTCTAGTATTACAAATACAATAATAATAAAATAGAAGAGAGAATAAAATAATAAAAAAATAAAGAATGAAAATTTTAGACTAACTGATGTAATGTGTAGAAGGATGATTGTCTAATTTAATAAAGCGAATGATTTATCTCCAATTTTGAAGACATGATAAAAAAATTGAGAGCAAGAATTCCAAAGATAATAGAACCATAGTCGAGTTTAAGAGCAAAATTGCAAAGAAGCATAAGTATGAATTATCATTATCAGTCCGTACATACGTTAAATACACCAACTCCTCGACATCCGATCCTTCTCATTAATTATCCAACGATCACCAACAAAATCCTTGATCAGAATAAAGCTTGAAGACTAGTTAATTACGGCGAGCAAAGAGCATGCCCATCTGAATTTCTTCCTCTTCTTCTTCTTCTCCGGCCGTCGTCCAGTCTCAGCAGCTCTGCCTCATCGAGCAAGCCACTGCCTGTGCCCAATGCCTCAGTCTTGTTTTCACGAACTGTGGATTGTCCCCTGTTCCAAAACCACCTCGATCGTCATTGCCATTGAAAACCGCGATGTTCGATCGATCGGTATATATATATATATATATACGTGACGTACCTGGACTGCAAATCTGCCATGCGTATGCAGAAGCGACTGCCGCCGCCTCCGTCTGTGTTCGCGCGTTCGGCCTCCGCGGTCTCGGCGTGGCGCTGGGAGAGGCGGCTCTCGGACTCGACTCCGCGCTCGTCGGCGGAATCAGCTTCTTGTCAGAGAGCTGGCGGTTGACGGCGAAGTAGAGATTGAGGGCCGGCAGCGTGTTGCGCAGATCGTTGCCGCCTTCCTCCTCCACGAATCCAAACCCGAGCTCGATGGACCCCCTCAGCTCGTCCATGTCCTCGTCGGTCAGAATCTTCGGACCAGTTATTCCCCTGTTCTCGCCGCCCTCCACCGCCTCCTTCTCCTCTGCTTCCATCACCACGCGCCGCTCCCTCTCCAGAATCTGCCGCCGCCGTTTCTCCCACTTGGCCTCCATCTTAGTTTCCCGCAGCGAGGTCGGCTGCCTCGACAGCGTCCGCCGCTCGTTATTGTTGCAGCTGTCCGCTCGGCCGGCTTCCCCCGCCTGGTACTTCTCCTTCGGCGACGAGGCCACGGAGTAAATGTTGAACTGTCGGCACACGACCTCGTTGGCCTTCACGGCCAGGAAGTCCTCTGGATAGCACATTTTACAGCGGCCTGTGTGGGAAGAGGTCGAGGTGAAGCGGAGAAGGACGAAGACTTCTCCGCTGCAACGGAAGCGGTATGAAACGACGAAGAGTACTCGATCGCCGGTGGATTTAAACAAACGCACAGTGCGCGATCTGCAATGCCCACCGCAGCTATTTGTCCGCCATGCCTATTTCTCGGCCTTCACCTCCTTCACCGTCAGACTATTTCCCGGTCGTCGCCCAGATTTACATGTGGACGGAGGAAACTCTATAATATGCACCTCCTTATTTAGAAACTTTTGAACTGAAAAAAACTACTTTTTTGATGAGTTATTTCTTTTATTTATTTTTTAAAAAGATTTTTAAAAGTCTAAAATTTTCATATTTGATGTTTCATTGCAGGAGACATGTCTTCCGTTATGCTATATTATTCTCCTCCTCATTTTCACAATTTAAACGACGAGGCGGTTTTATTTAATTTAATTTAGTGGCACCATGCCAGAAGATACTGGCCAATTAAAGCGCACATAATGGAAGGCAACATTTCCACCCGAAACATTACCCCACTCGGCTACCCACTTGCCATCTCGAAGAAAACAAATATATAACCCAGCGGTTTCACCAATCAGAACCCAGGACTTCGGGTACAGGCTTGGGGAAGTTATTTACGTCACGTGTTTGACGGCTGGGAGAGCTGGCCGTGGTCTCTGAACGGACCATATATCGGCGGTGGGCGAATGGCTAAAAAAGGAAAGAAAAAAAAATGAGTGAGTGAATTTGAGGTTTAAGAAGTTGTTGATCGGAGACTTCGTCGGAGCTTAGTTCGGTTGATTGGTTGATTTGGAAGGAGGGAGGAGAGGACGCGAGTGCGTCGCGAAACGGAGAGGGAGGAAGCTGAAGCTCGCCGCGCGCGTCTGCATTATTTTCTCGAATTCGAAGCAAGGGACCCGTAAGCGCGGCGCTTCGATTCTGGCGGCCGTGGTTTGAATTCGAGCTGCTATTCGGATTGTCGATTGGCGGTTTCTTCATTGAACGACCGTCCGGGGATTTGCTTGTTTCCCCCTTTCACTGCTGTTGCGGGAGTGAGCCCGCTAACTGCTGCGCCGGCGGCATACGACGACTGGCGACCGCGGTCTCGACCGGGTACAGTTTTCTTATCCTTCTGGAGGTCTCTCTGGTTTCGTTGTTCTTGTTAGGTCTCCTTTGTGCATTGGTTTGATGCGATGCGGTGCTAGGGTTTGAGGAAACTAGCTTGTTTGTATATTTTATAAGTCTCTCTAGTGCTTCGGTTTGATGATCAAGAAAGAATGATGGAAAGTCTAGGACTTCGTCTTATTTAGATTTAACTGGAATTTTGATGCTGGTCTGTTTCCTGAGTATGAGACTATGAGGCCTTCGCGGCATTGGCCATGCCTATTGGTTTTTCCTGTCCAATTCCGGGGTCAATTATCTGTCTTATTATCATTTTCTTGCATCAGTAGTGGTTGTTACATAAAAGGTTACAATGATAATCTTCAATTAAGCTTCAATAAAACATTGCAATGATAATTGATGATTAGTGAGCTATGCGGATGGGCACTTATGAGCTAAAAGGGCATATGGGATTAATGATATATTTGTTTTTTTTGTCTTCTGTCTTTATGCGTGTTTTGTTACAAAATGTTTTACTTCCCATTCATTTGCAAGGAAAGATGTACTTTTCAGCATTTATTTCTTTTATTTGCTTAGTGTTTTCTTGACCTTTTCTAATTCTTTATCACTTAGGTCATTAAGCAAAGGCTTGATGGTTTCAACAAAATGCTGCTGCTGGGCCTTTGTTTTTTGGCCAAGCGTCTGAGTGTGACACTTCCTCAGTGAAATCTTGTGTAGCTTCATCCTGCCTTAGGTTGCGCTCTGATTTCTCCATTTGTTGACAACTATGGTTGCAACTTGTAAATCTTGAGCGTTATTGTACTGAAATCATTTCGGGAGGATGAATACACATGCACATTTGCACGGGCAGATCTCTAATCAGATGCCTACCGAAACTAGCACACAAGTATCTGTCTCATCGCAGCAAATTGGAAACTTAATTGTGCAGCCCATGCAGAACCTCGGACCACGACCTATGGATACAGAACTTCAAAATGGCCGTGCTACTATGCAGAGGAATATGTAAGCAAGTCATAATTTTGGAACTTGTCAATTATCTAATAAGTTACCTGTTATTGCTTCATGGCAAACATAATTTGTGCTCATTGTTATTTATTAACCTCATTGACTCAGAATTATGATTGTAACCTAGAATTGGCAATTCGTTGGCGGACAAAGAAGAAAGCACTAATTATAAACAAGCCACATATTTGCATTTAATTTCAGATTATATCCCTGATCAGCCTGCTCTTCTGATATTCCTATCTCACTCTAGCTAGATGCATCTTCCATCTATCTAGTTTAACTCTATCGATTGGTTTCACTATTCTCTATCTTTGAGTGCTGACCTTCTCACTTCACAGTTTTTTAAGTGATCTTATGAAATTAGATTTTCATTTTAGTAAAAGGACTTTGCTCTTAATTCTTGATCAAATTATGATATTTACATTTGTATATTTTGGATGGTGATATATCATCGTATGGAGAATTTTCATGGAAACTCCTAGTATGTATGCTCTATACAATAGCCAATCATACGAGATAATTTGCACTATGCATGGGTGGCGCTGTAGTTTGGTAAACTTTGACTCTAGACCTTAGCCCTTTGATACCTAACATAAGTGTTATTTATCAAAAATACCGATCGTAATGGAATATGTCATCTATACTATCACAGTTCTGGTTACTATTCAATGTAAGTTTTGAAGTACACCATGATTGACATGTATATTCTCTCCATGCTTAACATGCTGTCTCGCTTCTTCATGGTGTTACCAGGTATACTGTAATATTTTTGTTTCTTAAAGAAATTGACTTAAAATGTGAGTAATTTTAGTGAGAAGTATGAACTACCATTTACCTTTTCTATTATTTTACACAGTAACCTGGTCTATTTTTAGTTATCTTACTATAGTTCAGATCATAAAAATATCTTTGTGGTGTTATTCAATATTAACTGGACAAGGGTTTCCTCTAAAATATTTCTACTACTATGGAAGTTTCTTTGCATTATGCAGTCTAATCTGTAATTGCACTAGCTTTTGATAATGAAATGAAATTGCTAGACGATATGATATTACTTTGTTGTATGTTTATTATGCAAGCAATTCAGATAGCTAGAATATGCCCAACTTGACCATTTTGTGCATACATATTAATGCAATATTTCTAATTTTTAACTTTTCTAATGAAAATGTATTGACTTTATAATTTATATATCTTAATTCTTGTATGATCCATAAAGTAATTCAATATGCTTGGCTTTGTTCATATACATTCTATCAAGACATGACTCTTAATTTATGATAATCAGAAAAATTATTTATCATAACAGATATAATATTCTTCAAAGAAGAAATCAATCAGGTCCTGAGTGGCCCCGCAGGCTACTAGAGGTTGTTAAGCGTATTGAAGATCAAATCTTCAAGAATATTCCTTCAAAGGTAATTTTATGTTTCTACACACAGTTCTCTGTCTATATGGATTTTTATATAATCCAACTGTCTCATTTATCTGTTTGTTGGGTTTAAAGGCTTCAATTCTCAAGTTTTTTTTATTAACTGTAACAACAGTTTTCCATGCAAGGATAGTAGCTGTTCAGTTTTGGTACTGATGTGTTTCTCAGACCATCTAATGCATAAATTTACTGAACAGGAAGTCTATTTGAATTTAGCAATGGAAGCATCTGAGCAACATCTATGCACCTTAATGAAGAGTGTCCTTTCCAACAGTCGATCATCAAATCATATTACATCTTCCTCCTCTGTCAGTATGATCCCCACTCCTAGTATTTCAAACAGTGGAAACAACAATATCGGGCATTCAGTTAATTCAGAGCATCCTACATTTTCCACCAGCAATACCATTGTTGCACCTCAAACTGATTCAAGTTTTGCCAGCTTACCATTAACTTCACATGGTCCAGCTGATACCAGAGATAATATATCATTGAATGCTTCAGATGGTAACTTTCTCTAACATTATCTAATAATTAAACTGTTAACTGTCTTATGCTGTGGATTCATTCTGCTCTAGCGCAGGAACAATTTCTAATGGTTACCAGTATCAATCATCCAACTTTGCTCCAGCTTCAAGTAGTGTAATGTCTTCAATTCCTTCAACTAATGTACCAAGGCAATTTAGTCAAACGATACCAACAGCAGGATTTAATACTCAGCAGCCTGTATCTACTAATGTTGAATGCTCAAATGGAGGATTATCTAACACTGAATCTAATGTGGCTCCACAGTCTCTCCCACTAAAGAAATATGTGGAAAGTCAAAATATCCACACATTACACAATATTGGTGCCCAGATAGGGGCTGGAATGAGGTTGAATGTTCTTCGAAATGGTTCCCTGCACGGATTATCTAATGGACTTGCTAATGTTGCATTGGGCTTTATTGGGAACAACATACAACTGAGTGTCCCTGCAGCATCTGAGGGTTTCCAAAGTCCAAATCCTTATTCTAGTTCCCCAAAGCCTCTATATCAGAATTTGGATCGGCAACATCATCAACCAAGGATGCCAAGTAATGTTCATGTTTTAACCATAATCAATGCAATTCATGCCTCTTGTTTTATTTTTCATGTAGTTAGTTTCCATTGCATCTATGATTGTTTAGAGTTGTGTTTTTTTCCCTTTATTTCATGCTTATTCTTGACTATAGTTTCATTTGCTATCTTATCACATTGTGAGGATGTAGTTCTGTTTTCTGCAGCATCGATGTCTCAGCAAGGGCTATCTGTTCTGAATGGTAGTTATACAGTGAACATGAGTGATATAACACATTCTCAGATATTTGATGGACCAGATTCATCTGGTTTATCTGCTATGAGTAACATAAATTCTGTTATGGATCAGTCAAGAACAAACCAAGGATTACTAAATCCTCAGTCAGGTTTCCATGCACTGCAGCATTCTCTTGATCACAATCCTCAATTGCTTGTTGATCAATCTGTGAAAATGAAGCATCAGCCACTTCAGTCTATCGGAGAAAATCTTCTTCAGTCGCAACACAAGGTGCAACAGTCTCTGCAACAGAATAATCAAACTCGTGTGCAGATTGTTCAGAATCAACATCAGCTACCCCAAATTCGTCATCAAAGTATGCAGAACCAACTCCAACAACTTATACCAGAGAATGACTCTTTGAGACAGTCCTCATCAGCCTCACGATTTGGTGAGCGATTGATGTCTAATCATATGAATGCCACCTGTTCTAACACATTTTTTCCATCAACAACTCAGCAAGTCCAACCTTCAGATTTACAGACCCATTACCAGCAACATTATTCTACTGAAGTTCAAGCTAAAAATGTTAAATTTGTAGATCCTTTGCTCAACTCTAAAGACTTTGGTGTTTCAATTTCTGAGGAATCTCAGAAGTTGTTGCATCCACACCAGCAGCCTGATGGATTTTCTAACAACTTTAGTTGTGTATCTAGTGGATTGCAAGTGGAGGAACTCCCGCAGTTTGAGTGTCATCCTCAACCAATTCAGCAACCACAGGCCACAGATAAATCATCACTCCAACAACTCCAGGAGGAACTTCATCAATTGATTGGGCAAAATGAAGCTGAACGCCCTCTTCCCGTTCAAGAACTGGATTCCACAAATGAAGAATCTATGAAGCAACAAAATTATTTAAAACAACAGAGGTGGTTGTTGTTTCTGCATCACGCTCGCAGGTGTCCCTCAAAAAAGGAATGTGCTTAGAAGCTAACTGTGTGAAGGCTCAGGAGTTGATTATGCATATGGATGCTTGCAGCAGTGATCTGTGCAAGTTTCCTCGTTGTTTCATGTCTAAGAAAATTGTCGAGCATATTTGTAACTGTGCAGCAGCTGATTGTCCTGTCTGCATTCCTGTACATGATCGGATAGCTGAAAATTATAAGGCA
Organism: Boesenbergia rotunda; assembly: GCA_024364735.1. Lineage (NCBI taxonomy): Eukaryota > Viridiplantae > Streptophyta > Magnoliopsida > Zingiberales > Zingiberaceae > Boesenbergia > Boesenbergia rotunda. The sequence continues at coordinate 562,928 of JAGFNQ010006563.1, read as the reverse complement.
CATTCACGTGCGTTGTCCCAGACATATTTGTTGTCTGAAACAAACAGAGATGCTGATGGGATGAAAGTCGAGATAATGCCTTCTGAAGATTCTCAGGACAATCAACCAACATCAAAGCGTATTAAGACTGAACTCATTTCACCTATTTTTCCTAACAGTGAACCTAGCTTTATCTCTGTCACTCCTAGAAATCAGCAATATGATTTATTGCATGTGCAAGACCCAGAGTGCAAACAAACAACTCTGAAGAATTCTGCTAATTCTGGTTTCAATGCAAACATGGATGAGCCTTTTGGTTCTGGACATGAAAAATCACCAGTATTCGGCACTATAAAGGGGAGTATAACTTCGAAAGACTGCAAAAAGAATCCTAATGTTTCTATCGATGTTGGCTCTTGCATCCCTCAAGAAGATACTGTGGATGATAAATTGTTGAATAGGGCTGCTGTTGAAATCAACCAGGACCACCCAGCTAACCAACCAACCGATCAAGTAACTGGAAAATCAGGGAAGCCAAAGATAAAAGGTGTTTCCTTGATTGAATTGTTCACTCCTGAGCAAATTAAAGAGCATATAATTGGTCTAAGGCGCTGGGTTGGCCAGGTTAGGTTTTGACATTGTAGTTTTCTTGTACTTTATGATATATGAGATTTCCCATCTTCTTTGATGCCATTTTGCTTGTGTCTTCTTCGACCCGGGTTTTTTTGTAACAAATGATCTTAGAGTAACATTTTCCCTTTATCTTCACTTAATTTTGTCTTCCATCAGTTCAGTTAATAGTATATTACTAATGATTTAGGTTTGCATAGAGCTCAATGAATGTATAAGATCCATGTGACCAATTTGAAAAAGTTGGAACAAATATGGCTGGATGATGATAATGATGATCATTTCAATTGATGAAGTGCTATTTATTTGAAGTGTAAAATCTACATTGTTGAGTGTTTGGTAATTTCATGATGAACTATTCTACATCTATATATCTACATAATGACTCTGATCCGCTTTTTTTGGTTCAAACATGAACAACAGTCCTATTCTACATCTATTCATCTGCATAAACTTTTAGTAATTCAATATTTACTACGTCAAGTAATCCTAATATACAATGTGAACGATGAGCTTGAATCCAGGTATGCATTTATTTCAAATGAATATTCAGTGCAAACATTCAAATGTCAGTTGGTACCAGTGTGGCATTATAACTGAGGTTCCCTACTTGTGCCCATTCAAGTCATTTGGTTTTGAGTTTTCTCACTGATTCGCAATACTGATTGGCAACCTATTCTGAATAATAAAACATTCATAGCTCCTTAATCCCTTTATTCCAGCTTTCTATGTCTGCTTCGCCAACAAAAATAAAATTAGTTCAATGCTTAATCTGAATCAAAATTTAATGAAAGTAGATAAAAGAGTAGGGAATCAAATAAATTTATAACTCAAACGTTAGTGGTATATCCCTTTATAATAAATTATTGGAAAGTCAGGTGTCGTACACCTGGCAATCAAATAAGAAACTAGTATCCAAGCCTGAGCAAATTGTGAAGAAACAGTGAACTATTGATATTAGTAGACAAGATAGTTACAGCTTGTGGAATTAGTGGTCCTTCAACTATTTTATGTCATAGGCAGAAGATTACACAAATTTATTTGGACCGCTTAATGCTGCAGTTAATTCCAGCATATCACACTGGCTTGCTCAGTCATAAGTGGAGCAATCTCAGTCTATTTGGTAAAAGGCATGTTTCTTAACACTTATGGAGAAAGAATGGGAATTTCAGGGCATTTGAATATGTCTACATTGCTTCATGATAGTAGCATTTCCCTATTGATCTAGAGAGTACAATGTTGCTGCAACTTAGAATGGCGCAGGGAAATGCAAATCCAATTTGTGTTTTACTTTGTAGATTCTCATTAGTGGCACGCCATTTCTTAGACTGAATAATCTAAACATTTCACAATTTTTTTAATCGAAACACAGGAATGATATTCTTGGGGGATTAATATATTTCAGCACTTTATTTATTTTTCCCTTAAGACTCAAACATGGAAGTTGATAAACTTGAATGCAGTGATGACATATACTTAAGTACTTGAGCGAAACAACAATGATGATCTAATGATTATGCAGATCATTGCGATGTCACATTATAGCTAGTCTAAACAAACTCACTCTGATTGTTTACCACATATGGCTGTAGACCATATTTAAATGAAAATGGGAAGTAACACACATTGTACTTTTTATCAATTAAATTCATGTTATGCAAGGATGTACTTTTTTGCCTGATACATAGTTCTTTTGGTTTCTTTTTTCTTAGAGTAAGGCCAAAGCTGAGAAGAATCAAGCAATGGAGCGCTTAATGACTGAGAACTCTTGCCAGCTTTGTGCAGTGGAAAAACTCACTTTTGAACCACCTCCAATATATTGTTCCCCATGTGGCGCTCGAATAAAGAAAAATGCACAGTATTATACAGTTGGAAGTGGTGACGCACGTCAATACTTTTGTATCCCATGCTATAATGACGCTCGAGGTGACACTATAGAAGCTGAAGGGTCTATATTTGCAAAATCAAAGCTTGAAAAGAAGAGAAATGATGAGGAAACAGAAGAATGGGTAACTTTGTTTTTTTCCCCTTTAATTGTCTTTGCTGTTCTTTTTTCATGTCTTTAATCCTACTATATAAAAAACTTACATATGCCATTGTCCTGTTGTAGTGGGTGCAATGTGATAAATGTGAAACCTGGCAACATCAAATATGTGCGCTATTCAATGGTCGAAGGAATGATGGAGAAGCAGAATATACTTGCCCTAATTGTTATGTGGAGGAAATAGAGAGAGGTGAACGCAAGCCCTTACCTCAGAGTTCAGTTCTTGGTGCAAAGGATTTGCCGAGAACTATACTCAGTGATCATATTGAACAAAGGCTTTTTCGACGTCTTAAACAGGAGAGACAAGAAAGAGCCAAGCAGCAGGGAATTTTTTTTGATGAGGTGAGTGGGCTAATTTTTGATTTTAGACAAAAACTCCTAGTTGGATCTGAATTTCTAAATTATTTGAAAGTTATTGTGGGCAGTACATCCAAAACTGTTATTTATATTTGTTTTAGTGGAAGTTGGCATATGGTCCTGAAGAAATGGTCCTTTGAGCAGACAACATCAATTGATTATTAGATGGTGACTCCGGATGAGAGTTATATTTGACCAGTAGAGTTTTTGTTGGATATTTGAGTCTTAAAAATGACCAAATACGGTTTTTGCAAAGGAAAATCGAGGTGTCATCAATCGATGAAAGTCAGAATTGATTTCAAAAATGAAATCTACGTTTCGCGTAGATGAATTTAGACTATTAATTTGCTCAAAATCGATTACGGGTGAATGAGAAATTAATTGTTTAAAATTAGTCCAAAATTGACATAGAAGGAAGTAGATGGGGATTAGTCCCACATCTGAAATTTTCAAAGGTATTTGCTTCCTTATATGTGTTCATGTGTTAATGGAGTTAAAAAAAGAAAAACACAGGTGGTCTCTTCTCACAGGTGAGTAGGTGCTCGCACCTGCGAGCCCGCCACCCGCTACGCGCGCACGTGCGCAATGAGCGCTTTGTTGGCGCACTCATCGTCGCGAGGAGCATTGAGGAACTTAAATTTATGCTCTAGGTGATGTGTCGTATGACGTGACAGTGCCTACGTGACACTCAGGTAGGAGGATAGATGACTGGGCGAATGAATGACAACTGTTGGATTGAAGAGGGGTGCTGGATCGCAAGTGACGCGATCTGGAGTGTTGATCGCGAAGAGTCGCGATCTGACCGTTGGTGATGAGACTTGATCTGAAGCGTCAGATCGAATTTGGCGGCTGAGATCAAAAGGGGATCTGAAGGGTTATAACTATCCAGATTTGATGGCTGAGATCAAAGGGCTATCTGAAGGGTTACAACCCTCCGATCGAACGACCCAGATCAATCCTAAACCAAAGGTCACACCCACTCACCAAAGGGTACCTCACCTCTTCCCTTGTATAAATAGAGTCCCCTAGATGCCGGATTTATTCATTCAATTATCAAAAGTTCATTAGCATTCATCTCATCCTGTGCATCCAGGGTCCAAAAGGCTTACGAGAATGTTCGCTGGTCTCGAAATTTATAGTGCTGCTATTTTGAGACATCATCGTTGTATTTTGGGAAACGAATTGTTGCTATCCGTAAGCACCTATAGCGGAGTAATATCGTTTTACGGAAATAGTGTTGAACACTAGCCTCGACGATATATTATATCAGTTTGCATTCTCCAGGCAGCAACCCCGGAACCGACAACCAACAATCGTAAAACGATATTGTGTAAACTGATATGACATTAATCAACAACATTTCGACCGTCATTCCGCACGGAGAGAAGCCGGAAAAATTCAAAGGAGCCAACTTCAAACGATGGCAGCAGAAGATATTGTTCTATCTGACAACGCTAAACTTGGTACGGTTTTTGTGTGAAGACCATCCAGCAACTAAGGAAGGTGATTCCAACAGCAAGGCTGCATGCGATGCATGGTCGCATGGAGATTTCCTGTGCCGCAACTACGTTCTCAACGCATTGGACGACACGTTGTATAACGTGTATAATCCGATGGAGACGACAAAATCTCTGTGGGAATCACTAGAAAAGAAATACAAAACCGAAAACGCCGGATTAAAGAAATTCATTGTCGATCGATTTTTGGATTTCAAGATGGTGGATTCCAAGAGCATAACGTCTCAAGTCTAATACATACAACTGATACTGTATCATTTGGATGCCGAAGGCATGAAGCTGAACGAGTCGTTCAAAGTAGCCGTGGTAATCGAAAAACTCTCTCCGTCATGGAAGGATTTCAAAAATTACCTCAAGCACAAACAAAAGGAGATGAGACTCGAAGACTTGATCCTGAGGCTACGAATAGAGGAGGATAATCGAAAGCTATCCGACTTTAGAGGAACGAAGCGGGCTATCGATGAGATGCCCAACCTGGTTGAGCCGAACGCTAAGAAGCCGAAGCAATTCAAAAAGAAGGCTCAAGGCAAGAAATTCAAGGGCACGTGCTATAACTGTGGAAAGCCAGGGCACATATTAAAGGATTGTAAACGCCGGAAGAATCCAATCAATAGTTAGAAGGATGCTGCGAACCATGTCGCAACTTCTGATGATAACCTCCCCTATTTTTCGGAACTGGATCTCACTGCGGTCGTGTTTGAAGCCAACACGGTGGTGGACAACCCGAAGCAGTGGTGGATCGATACTGGAGCAACATGTCACATTTGTTCTAATAAGACGATGTTCTCCAAGTATACTCTAATAAGTGGAAGAAAGCTCTATATGAGTAATTCCACTACATCGCCGATTGTCGAACTCGGGAAAGTTGTCCTGAAAATGACATCTGGGAAGGAGTTAATACTCATTGATGTGCTCCACATTCCCGACATCAGGAAGAACCTAGTTTCTGGATCGATACTTGTCAAGGCCGGCTTTAGACTAGTGTTCCAGTCAAACAACTTTGTACTTACGAAAAATGATGTATTCATAAGTATGGGATATTTAGAACGGAGTCTGTACAAAATGGTTGTAATGACTGTACATCGTGAATTTGATGTTAATAAAATAAAAACTTCTAGCTATGTTGTTGAATGTTTTAATTTATGACATGATCAACTTGGACATGTTAATAATAATACTCTGAAATGTCTCGTTAAATTAAATTTATTATCAAACGTCAATATTGACAAAACGTACAAATGTGAAGTGTGCGTGGAAGCAAAGATGACGAGACTACCTTTTCATTCGGTCGAAAGGTAAACGACTTCTCTAGAATTGATACATTGTGATCTATGTTATTTAAAATTCGTGCAAACTAGAGAAGGTAAAAAGTATTTTATTACTTTTATCGATGACTGCACGAGATTTTGTTATATCTTTCTTTTAAGAAGTAAAGATGAAGCCTTAGAGGCTTTCAGAACCTATAAAACAGAAGTTGGGAATCAACTTGATAAACGAATTAAAATAATTCGTAGCAATAGAGGTGGAGAATATGGTGCACCGTTTGATGAGTTTTGTTCAGAATCTGACATTATCCATCAGATAACGGCGGCATACTCGCCTCAATCAAATGATGTTGTCGAACGTAAAAATCGGACACTAAAAGAAATGATGAATGCCTTGTTGATAAATTCATGCTTACTCTAGAACTTGTGGGGGGAAGCTATATTATCGACAAATCACATTCTTAATAAAATCCTCACAAGAAAAGTAATAAAACTCCATACGAACTATGGAAAGGCCGCGAGCCATCGTACAAATACTTGAAAGTGTGGGGGTGCTTGGCAAAGGTCGAAGTAGCCAAACCAAAGCAAGTAAAGACCGGACCTAAAACGTTCGATGCGATATTTGTCGAATATGCCCATAACAATAGTGCATATCGTTTCATAGTTCACAAGTCAGACATTCTTGATATTCATGTGGGAACAACCATAGAATCTCGGAATGTAATATTCTTTGAAGATGTATTCCCAAATAAGAAGAGAAACATTCAAAGTGATTGCAATGGAAGTTTTATCGAAAAAGACTTTTTTGAACATAGTTGTCGTAAAAGGACTATTGACGATCAAAGCTCAGATCTACGTCGGAGCAAACGGGCTAGAGTTGAGAAATCGTCGGGCCGGACTTCATGACTTTTATGTCGGAAATGAACCCAAGAACATTAAGTGAAACTCTCTTTTGTCCCGAAGCCCAATTGTGGAAAGAGGCTGTGACAAATGCATTTATGCCAAAACTACAATTGAAGGTCATGTAATCGTCTGTCTATACGTAGACGACATGCTTATAATGGGCAGTAATCATGAGATAATCATGATTACAAAGAGAATGTTAATCAACAATTTCGATATGAAAGATATGGGTCGAGCAGATGTTATATTGAGAATTAAAATTCTCAGGACATCTGTTGGGATAGTTTTGACACAATCCCACAATGTAGAATCGGTATTAAAAAAGTTCAATGCATACGATCTCTTTACAGTGAAAACACTTATGGATCTAAGTTAATACTTAGTGAAAAACCATGGTGAGCTCATATCGCAATTGGAATATTCTCGGATAATAGGCAGCTTGATGTATCTCACAAACTGCACACGTTCGGATATTAGATACGAGTTATTTTACGAGTAATCCAAACGACACCCATTGGAAAGCATTGATGCGAGTTTTTAGGTATTTGAAATATACTATGAACTACGGATTACATTACGGAAGATATCCCACTATCTTAGAGGGATACTGTGATGCTAATTGGATATCAGATACAAAAGACTCAAAATCCGCTCGTGGATATGTATTCACAATCTGTGGGGGAGCGGTGTCTTGGAAGTCCACTAAGCAAACGTGCATTGCTCGGTCAACTATGGAATCCGAGTTTATAGCACTAGACAAAGCAGCTTAGGAAGCTGAATGACTGCGGAACTTCTTAGAAGATATTCCAAGCTGGACGAAATCTGTGCCTGCAGTACTTATACACTGTGATAGTCAATCGGTGATTGGAAGGGCACAGAGTAGTATGTATAATGGTAAGTCACGACATATACGTCGTATATACAATACCATTAGGCAGTTGATCTCGAATGAAGTGATTGCAATCGAATATGTTAAGTCCAAAGATAATTTGTCAGATCCTCTTACGAAGGGGCTAAGTCGAGATCAAGTATACTTCTCATCAAGAGAAATGAGATTAAAAATCTACAACTGAAACGACTGTAGCGGTAACCCAACCTTGTTGACTGGAGATCCCAAGATCTTGGTTCAATGAGACAACGAAGTTACAGAAGTTGTATTACAGCACACGAGATAGATTATCTCTATCCCAATCCTAGGATGAACATGTGCTGTCCAACCGCATGTAGTGAGGTTAAGCTTATGCTTTTAATGACTTTTATATCTTTATAGGGTAGAGTATGGTAGGATACTCTTGATAGAAGTGTTACCTATATGAATTTGAAGACATTTCGCTTTAATGAAACACTCATGAATCCAAGATGGTGTCCATGGCCAAAACAGAACCAACCATGAGAACCAAAAGTAGGTGAGATAAGACCCTGTGTGGGTGTTATTGTCTTAGTATACATAAACAGTTGAGTAGTTCAAGACATCACATTCACTGCGCAGCCTAGTATGCACCATAGCATTCCACTACGGAAGGTTTAAAGCCGCAAGCTACCTCTCTCGATGCATTGACTTATCGATTGGACTCTTGTAAAGTATCAGCATGCATACATGCATTAATTTCCATTCATTTGGTGGATTGTTGGATATTTGAGTCTTAAAAAAGACCAAATACGGTTTTTGCAAAGGTAAATCGAGGTGCTATCAATCAATGAAAGCCAGAATTGACTTCAAAAACGAAATTTACGTTTCGCGTATATGAATCTAGACTATTAATTAATTCAAAATCGATTATAGGTGAATGAGAAAATAATTGTTTAAAGTCAACCAAAATTGATATGCGAGGAAGTAAATGGGGATTAATCCTACATCTGAAATTTTCGAAGGTGTTTGCTTCCTTATATATGTTCCTGTGTTAATGAAGTTAAAAAAGAAAAACACAGGTGGTCTCTTCTTACAGGCAAGTAGGTGCTCGCACCTGCGAGCCTGCCACCCGCTATGTGCACATGTGCGCAATAGGCGCTTTGTTGGCGGACTTTGCACTTCACACGTACGCATCGTCGCGAGGAGCATTGAGGAGCTTAAATTTATGCTCCAGGTGACGTGACACTCAGGTGACATGTCGTATGACGTGGCAGTGCCTACGTGACACTCAGGTAGGAGGAGAGATAACTGGACTGCTGATTGGGCGAACGAATGACAATCGTAGGATCGAAGAGGGGTGCTGGATCGCAAGCGACGCGATCTGGAGCATTAATCGTGAAGAGTCGCGATCTGACCGTTGGTGATGAGACTTATATGAAGTATTAGATCGAATCTGACGGCTAAGATCAAAGGGGATCTGAAGGGTTACAACCATCCAGATCTGATGGCTGAGATCAAAGGGCTATCTGAAGGCATACAACCCTCCAGATCGAACGACCCAGATTAATCCTAAACCAAAGGTCACACCCATTCACCAAAGGGTACCTCACTTCTTCCCTTATATAAATATAGTCCCCTAGATGCTGGATTCATTTATTCAATCATCTAAAGTTCATTAACATTTATCTCATCATGTGTATCCGGAGTCCAAACAGCCTACGAGAAGGTTCGCTGGTCTCGAAATTTTTAGTGCTGCTATTTCGAGATATCATCGCTGTATCTTAGGAAACGAATTGTTGCTATTCGCGAGCACCTGTAGCGGAGCAATATCGTTTTACGGAGATAGTGTTGAACACTAGCCTCGACAATATATCATATCAGTTTTTATCCTCCCGGAAGCAACCCCGGAACCGACACCTAACAATTTTTTCTTACCTGTTCTCAGTTTATTGTGACTGTAATTTGATAATTGTTATATAATTTAAGAGATACAAAGATTAGCCCTATTTATATACATAAACTAGGACCTTTTCAAAAGGAATCAATCAAATCCTATCAATACTTATCCCTAATATTTAGGATATTCTAACATCCCTAATATTTAGGATATTCTAACATCCCTAATATTTAGGATATTCTAACACTCCCCCTCAAACTTGAGCATATAAATTATATGCACCCAGCTTGTTACATATGTAGTCAATTCGAGGACCTCTCAGTGACTTAGTAAATATATCTGCTTGCTGATCATGTGAGTTAACAAAACTAGTAGATATTTCTCCAGATATGACTTTCTCTCTGACGAAGTGACAGTCGACTTCAATATGCTTTGTCCTCTCATGAAAAATTGGATTTGAAGCGATATGCATAGCGGCCTGGTTATCACATATAAGTGACATTTGTGTGACATCTCCAAACTTTAACTCCAGGAGCAACTGTTTAAGCCATATAAGCTCTTGACTGGCTATAGCCATAGCTCGATATTCTGCCTCTGCACTGGATCTTGCCACAACATTCTGCTTTTTGCTTTTCCAAGAAATAAGGTTACCTCCGATAAATATACAAAAACCAGAAGTAGATCTCCTATCACTGGGAGATCCTGCCCAATCTGCATCAGAATATCCTATGATTCGAGTATGTCCTTTGTCTTCGTACAAAAGACCCTTTCCTGGAGCGCCTCTGATATATCGAACAATGCGAATTACAGCATCCCAATGTTCTTTACATGGAGAGTTGAGAAACTGACTTACTACACTTACTGCGAATGAGATATCTGGACGAGTAACAGTAAGATAACTTAGTCTCCCTAGTAATCGCCTGTATCGTTCAGGATCTGGTAGAGGCTCCCCTTGATTTGGCAAGAGCTTGATATTAGGATCCATAGGGTTGTCAACTGTCTTTGAGTTTAACATTTTTGTTTCTTCTAGAATATCCATTGCATACTTTCTTTGGGATATAATGATCCCATTTCTGGACTGTGCTATTTCTATCCCCAAAAAATATTTGAGTCTGCCGAGATCCTTTGTCTGAAAATGTTTGAAAAGATGTTTCACCTGTGAGATCCCAAGATGATCACTACCTGTGATGACAATATCATCAACATAAACCACTAGGTAGATGCAACCAGTAGATGAGTGGCGATAAAAGACAGAATGGTCAGCATTGCTTCGAGTCATGCCAAACTGTTGAATTACAATACTGAATCTACCGAACCATGCTCTGGGTGACTGTTTGAGACCATATAAAGATTTTCGCAAGCGGCACACAAGACCAGAAGACTCCCCCTGAGCAACAAAACACGGAGGTTGCTCCATGTAGGCTTCTTCGAGCAGATCACCATGTAAGAATGCATTCTTGATGTCCAACTGATATAGAGGCCAGTGTTGAATCGCAGCAATGGACATGAGTAAGCGTATAGAAGACATCTTAGCAACAGGAGAAAACGTGTCCTCATAATCCAATCCAAAGACCTGAGTATAGCCTTTAGCAACGAGACGAGCTTTAAGTCGATCAACCGTTCCGTCTGGACCAATCTTCACCGTATATATCCATCGACAACCAACAACTGACTTTCCTGGTGGTAGAGGAACGAGGTCCCAAGTCCCACAGCTCCGTAAAGCACTCATTTCGTCCAGCATAGCCTGTTTCCATTCCGGGTGGGCAAATGCATCTCTTGCATTCTTCGGAACAGAAACAGACGACAAAGAGGAAAGACAAGAATAATAGGAAGGAGAAAGACGATGGTAACTCATAGATACATAATGTGGAGAAGGATTACGAGTGGAACGTATACCTTTCCGAAGTGCAATGGGAATATCAGATTCAGACGACTCGACCGGAGGAAGGGGTGTAGGATCTGGCTCCAGAGATGATCCCATGGCTGGTGGCAAAGCTGGCTTAGGACGACGCTGATAAACTTGCAACGGAGGAGAAATTGGAGCTGGAGGTGATAGAGAGTCCTCCGGAGGATAAAAGACTGATACAGGCACAGAAGAAGGAAACTCGGAAGACGATTCTGAAGGCCCAAAGAAAGGAACCGAATCAAAGAATGTGACATCAGCAGAGATGAAATACCGACGGAGAGTAGGGGAATAACACTTGTACCCTTTCTGAGACCGTGGGTACCCAAGGAAAACACATTTATGCGATCGAGGAGAGAGTTTATCAATTCCAGGATCAAGAGCATGAGCAAAACATGTAGAACCAAAGACCCTAGGTGGTAAAGGATGAAGGGACTGATTTGGATACAGTATATAATAAGGTATTTGCCCCTGTAAAGTAGAGGAAGGCATGCGATTGATAAGATAACATGCAGTAAGTACGACTTCTCCCCAAAACCGTAAAGGAACATGAGAGTGGTGGAGAAGAGCCCGGGTGGTCTCTAGAAGATGACGATTTTTGCGTTATGCAACTCCATTCTGTTGAGGAGTATGAGGACAAGACTTCCGATGTAATATGCCGTGAGTTGCCAAGAAGGTCTGAAACGGAGTAGATAGATACTCACGTGCATTATCACTCTGTAAGGATCGGAGAGGGATACCAAATTGTGTTTTTATTTCATTAAAAAAAGATTGGAAAATAGAAAATAGTTCGGATCGATCCTTCATCAGATATAACCAAGTACAACGGGAGAAATCGTCTATAAAAGTAACAAAATATCGTGACCCTAATGTAGAGGTAACACGACTTGGACCCCAAATATCGGAATGAACTAAAGCAAAGGGAGACGTAGCCCGATTTATAATGCGAGGAGAAAACGAACTACGTGCATGCTTACCTAACTGACATGACTCACAAGATAAAGACTTTAAGTGAGATAGACTAGGATGTAATTGTTTTAATTTATCGAGACCAGGATGTCCTAACTGAGCATGAATCACAAGTGGAGATGCCGCCGTTGTACCAATGAAAGAGTTTTGGTGAAGTCGATATAGACCATGAGCCTCACATCCGAAGCCAATCATCCTCCCCGTATTCCGGTCTTGCAATGAAACAGAGGATTTAGTAAACGAGATGATACAATCAAGAGACCGAGTAAGCTGACTTATTGATAATAAATTAAAGGGAGCTCCGGGGACATAAAGAACATTCTGAATGGGAAGAGATGGAGAAGAATGAATACTACCAACACCTTGGGACTGAGTTTGAGAGCCATTTGCCATGGTGACAAAGGGTAAATAACCGGAAGTAGATAATGAGGAAAAAAGAGATCTATTACCGGTGATATGATCGGTGGCCCCAGAGTCAAGTACCCAAGGACTCGAAGAGCGAGATATGCCAGTAAAGGAATTACCAGCTTGTGTAACGACAGCAAGGGAATTAGAATCCCGTCGATCCTCATACCATTTCAGAAAGTCATCATAGGAAGGCTGTGGAGTCGAAGCCGGAGTTAACTGTGAAGTGGATGCTGAAGAAGTGACAGGACATTGGGCGATCTGCGGAGGTCGACCATGGAGACTCCAACATTTATCAATCGTATGTCCTGGTCGGTGACAATGATCACACCAATGACGTCCTTTGCCACCCTTACGAGGTGGAGGTTTGTTATTGTTCCGAGAAACCAAAGCCGAAGAGTCAACAGAAACATAAGATGGAGTTGCCGAGATTTTGGCTGGGACACGGAGGAGAGTCGCCCAGGTAGAGTCCATGGTGGCCTCTATGGGGCTGCCTAGGATTTGATCACGAATATAAGAGTAATCTGTGGGCAGACCATATAAGACCAGAGACAAAAAATTTTTTCCGATTTTCAAGCTCTGCAACGGGAGTGGCCGCAGGAGGGAGCAGGTCATTGAACTCACATAGAAGGCTAGAGACTGATCCCAGATAAGTTGACATAGAATCTTCGATCTGACGGGTACTAAGGATATTCATGAGGTCTTCACAAACTTGATAAAGTCGCCGAGAAGTGTTTGTAAACAGTTGTTGAGCCTGTATCCAAACATCCTTGCAGGTGATATGAGTGCGGAAGACATCCCTAAGAGATGGATGAATAGTAGCCCGGATAATACAACACAATTGAGCATCTACCTTTTTCCATAAAGGACGATCTGTGACTTGAATATCCTCCTCGGTTTGGGTGAGATGTGTCTCATAACCCTGTCCAACAAGCCAGAGTTTAATGTGAGAGGACCAAGAGGAATAATTCTTACCATCCAACAACTCCGACGATAGCGGTGCCGTGACGTGGTTGGTAAAAATTGAAAGATCCGGTTTCGTGGTGCCGGAGGTAGCCATGGCAAATTAAATCGGTGCTGATCCAATGAATATAAGGAGCGTTCAAGGGAAGAGATTCAGCGATAGGCGAGGGCAGCGGCGTTCGTGTGTGAGTAGCCGAGAGGCGCAGATGTGCGTGAACGGCAGTCGAGGGCGGCGGCCGATGCTGTGCGCGGGGCAGCCGATGCGTGGAAGACGCTCGGGGAGGAAGGCCGCAAAAGGGGAGAGACGCGTTCGGGAGAAGAATGCGCGTCGAGAGAAGCCGCGCCGTGAGAAGGAATCGCGAATACGAAACCCTAACGCTCTGATACCATGTAATTTGATAATTGTTATATAATTTAAGAGATACAAAGATTAGCCCTATTTATATACATAAACTAGGACCTTTTCAAAAGGAATCAATCAAATCCTATCAATACTTATCCCTAATATTTAGGATATTCTAACATCCCTAATATTTAGGATATTCTAACAGTGACCACTTGATATATTATTATCTTTTAATCTTTTTTCTCTCACATATTTGGTAGACTTGCAGCAGTCTTATTTTGTGCAATACTGCAACTTTTGAAGCTTCTAGTATGTTATTATATCGTACCTTTAATGGTATGATATCTGATACATGATTAGAAAAGCAACGATAGCCAAACTTTATAGAAGCCTTCTGAAAGAGTAATGTTAAGAAAGGACCCCTGTTGGCAATCAAACACTTTTTGAACTTTCCAATTTCTAATGATTGGCCTTGATTAGTGATAGTAATTCTGCACTTCGTGGGCCTTGATAAACTGCCTCTTTCATCTATTAGAAGTTTGTAATTTTTGCCGTATTAGATCTAAGCTTATTCCACATCATATCCCAATTAAAGTTTCTCCCTTTGTGCAGTGTGGCACAATTGGTGCTTATGATTGTATAGCGCTTATTCTCTAATCTTCTCTTATAACAAAACATATATTTTTAATTTTTTTTTTAATACTGGATTCTTCCTAATAAAATACAACCTAAGGAGATCATGTTTGATCTCTATTGGAGTAGCTTCAGGGTGAAGATTGCCAATGAAAGGCTATGGGGAGAAGGTTGTTTACCTATGACACAGAGAATGGGTCGGTGCTAAAGGTGACAATTTGTGTCTTAGAAGAGTCAAGCTAGTTTGCAATACCTAAAAATGACATGTTTGGCCTATTTAACCTGATTAGCAATAATAGTATATCTATATGATCCCGGCCCAGCTTAGGGGCCGCTCGGTCAGCTAGTGGGGCACCACGTAAAGCTAAGTTAGGCCCACCAGGTACGGGCGGATGGGTCCGGAGAACAGGGGCAGAGGACCCCGGGGCTCACTCGGTCCAAAGATATTCGGCTGAGTAGTCAAGACGGCATACTCTGACTCGAGTCCTAGAGTTAGACGCCAAGCACTCGACCTCATTCAACACATACCTGTTACGGTGGTCCCGAGCCTAAGGCCCCGATGACCAAGCCCAGAACCTGTTGGCCCCCTCTCGCCGAATCTCAGTCGGCGTCCCCTTGGCCACTCGATGATGTGACTCGAGAGCGGGCGGATTGAATACATCTTCACGCCCCCCAACTCGGGGCGTACCCTGCGTCGCTCAGAGACATTATTTGCGGAGCCCGATATCACTCGGGCCAGCCGGTCGGCAACCTACCTTCGGGTTGGTCCTCTCTTAAGCCACATCCGCTCCATGACATCATGCGTACAACCATGATACGGGGGTCAGTGCAAGCCTTACTTATTCACAGCACATGTCGCGGATATCCCGATGACTCTATACTCCTGTACTACCAGGGCAATACGCGCCATGCCACCCTTCGATGGGTCAGGCAGAGCGGCGCCGATCGGTGCCTTCCTGTGAGTTGACAAGCACCCACATCCCTGTCTCAGGCAGGTAGCGAAAGATGATTGACACTGACATGGGTTGTCAGCTCCCTCGGCTATATAAGGCTCTCCCCTCCTCATTCCGCAGGTATGCGCGATCGTGCTTTCGTCCACTATCTCCTTTGCTTTGCTACACTCCTGCAGATACTAACTTGACCGTCGGAGGACCTTGCCGGGGACTTTTCCCGGCGGGTTTGCTAACGGTCCTTCTCTCACAGGTCGGAGCCGGCGTCCGCAGTTCGTAGTTCTCGGAGGACCACTTCATTTTTGGGAGTCCACCTCACTTCGCGACAGGATCACTATATATACAACATTGAGACAAACAATCTCACAACCAAAACTCACAAAGAGTACTTAATTTTCATTGTAAAGGACTTATTTATTACCATATCGAGGGTTATCCATACCTTCTTCTTTCTCTATTAATTTGCCAATAAATTGTTTTCTTTCAGCTTTAGTATTTGCACTTCCAATGAATAACTAAGGGATCTAAGGTTCGAGTTTCAGCTGCGGCGAACTGTAGGGGATTTTCCCTTCAGTAAGAAGCGGGCCTAAGAATGTTAGTTGTTGGATGGGCCTCCATGAGTGCTTCCCGATTTATCCCGGTGGCCGGTGGCAAACTTCCGTGGGGTGGGGACGGTCACCCTAGGTTTAGTTGGTTCGAAGAGCTTGATGTCTGATGCCAACTAAAAAAAAAACGGAGAATACTTAAAACTCTTACAATGCTAACTCCCTATGGAAGCACTTAAAGGTACATGACCAATGGAAGGAGTTTCTAGATATAGATGATGTTTGGATCAGATGAACATCCTCAAATTGCTCTCGTGGTATTTGTTTGAAACCCAACAACAAATGCTAGAGTTACCTTCTCTAGAGGTGCATGTGACTGAACCACTTGACACCTATGCCATAGATCTTGACCTAGATATATCTATTTCCCCACTCAATGGAGTCAAGTTTTTATTAATGGAGAATATTGCAACTTAGAAATTTGTTATAAAAACTTTATAAGTGGTTTTTAAAAAAAATCCTCTTATTTAGGAAATTAAGTGTTGCAATACAAATCAAACTCTTGAATTGCATAAAAGATTGGAAGTAAATTGATGAAACATAATAATCCCAATAAACTAGTATTAAATCAAAAGATGCTCATTAAACTACAACCAAATTAAGAGATATTCTTATAAATAAAAAGTTATCAAATTTTTGATAGCTAAGCGGTAAAGCACTCAAGGAACAAATAAGTCGACAATGTTTGAATCCCAATAGGGATGAATATTCTAAAGGTCGGCCTCGCAGTGTGCACATGGTGTGCTCCAGATTTATCTAGTAGGCGATCCAAGAGGTAGGTCATCTATATTTAGGATTAATCGGGTGAACCCTGAACACCTGGATTATAAAAATAAAATAAAATAGCACAATTACTAAAATCAATTGCAAATTATTCTTGATTTGCATTATATAATTTTTAAGTTAGTATTTTAATTGATATTTTTCTTATTTAGGATTGTAGGGTAATTTTTGTATAAATTTAGGGTATGATTTCGAATTGATTTATTTCTTACTTTATTTTCGTAAAATGACCCTAGTCACCCCTATTGACCATCTTTTAACAATAAAATCTTCTCCTAATTGTTATCAAGGAAATTTATTTTCACCTTATTTGTTTCTAGCCCCCTTAATGAATTGAATTTTGATGGAGCATAAATATATTATTATATTGGATTAAAATTAAATATAAAATTTATATTAATTGTAAATGAGTTATAAACAATTATTTTAATTCCTTTCATTTTGGTAGTTTGGATATTATTTCTCATAATTGATATTCAGGTGCCTGGGGCCGAGAAGCTAGTGGTTAGAGTTGTTTCATCTGTTGACAAAAAATTGGAGGTAAAGCAGCGATTTCTAGAAATATTTCAGGAGGAAAATTACCCTAGAGAATTTCAATATAAATCCAAGGTACAACAGCTAACTAGTTGAACACTGAATTTTCATCTTTTTTTCTCATTCCAAGGAAGAGTTTAAATCAGTTTCAAGTAAAAACAATAGATTAAGCATATGATTGAAGTTCAAAATTTTAAGCTAGCTTGTGTTTTTTCCAGGCCATACTGTTATTTCAGAAGATAGAAGGGGTAGAAGTATGCCTATTTGGCATGTATGTTCAAGAATTTGGTTCTGATTGCCCTTTTCCAAATCAGCGCCGCGTCTATCTTTCTTACTTAGACTCTGTGAAGTACTTCAGGCCTGAAATCAAAACAGTGACTGGAGAAGCTCTACGAACATTTGTTTATCATGAAATTCTGGTACGCTAGCTTCAGTACCGTTTTCTAAGTTTTATATTCATCTTTGCATCAATTCCTTTCTCTTTATTCTAATTTTTTTTTTATAGTTTCACTATTTCAAGTATTTTGTGAGCTGTGAGATTTATTATGGTTATGCAGATTGGATATCTTGAATATTGCAAGAAACGAGGATTTACCAGCTGTTACATTTGGGCTTGTCCTCCTTTAAAGGGAGAAGACTACATATTGTACTGCCATCCTGAGATTCAGAAGACACCCAAATCTGACAAACTGAGGGAGTGGTAAGCTTGGAGTCATTTCAGCTATTCCTTCCTTTTGGTTCTTAACTTCTTATAGCTGCACTACATTGTTTATTTATTTTGACGTAATTTAGGTACTTATCCATGCTTCAAAAAGCTGCCAAAGAGAATATTGTTGTCGACCTGACTAATTTGTATGATCATTTCTTCGTAACCACGGGGGAGTGCAAGGCCAAAGTAACTGCAGCACGTTTGCCATATTTTGATGGAGATTATTGGCCTGGTGCAGCTGAAGATATGATCAATCAACTTCGCCAAGAGGAAGATGATAGAAAACAGATGAAGAAAGGAAAAACCAAAATGACACTTACCAAAAGGGCTCTGAAAGCTGCTGGTCATACTGATCTGTCTGGAAACACCTCTAAGGATGTTTTGTTGATGCAAAAGGTATTCTTTTCTTCTCAGCTGGGTGTTCCACCATTTGGCTAGTGGTGGCTGTAGAATTTTCAATTCAGAACTCCTCTTATATTATTTTTTTAAAAAAATTATAATCTTTCTAGTTGGCAATGTCAAATTACTGATCTTTGCTTATTTCTTCATGAATTATATCCATTAGAAAGTCTATGCATCCAGTTTTAAATGTATTTTATCTTTACACAGCTTGGAGAAACTATATCCCCTATGAAGGAAGATTTTATAATGGTTCACTTGCAAAATGCTTGCACACATTGTTGCATCCTCATGGTGTCTGGGACAAGATGGGTTTGTAATCACTGCAAGAATTTTCAACTTTGTGACAAGTAAGTTCATTTCTAAAGGAAACGATCTTATGTCTTTTTTGACAAGTAGCATGTATTTGATCACAATCAAAGAACAAAAAATGCAAAACAAGTGGCCTAAACATAAGGAGATGGAACTGGTCTAGATTTTAGAATATATAATCTATACATATATATGCGTACTTAAATATGTGTGTTCGTGTGTGCGATATAAGCTATGAAGAGTATGTCTGTTGAGCACATGTAACTAGGATGGTTTGGCAGATATTGTTCTTCTAATGTGGACAAGAAATTTCCATATCAGTTAGTGTTGGTGCTGGAAGTACTAGCTAATCGAACCTAGGTTTTGATATTGGCAAAGGTTCGAAGTTAAGGTGGTTTGTGATCTAACATGTTGAATTGAGTGTGCAGGAAAATCCTAGTTGTGCAGGAAAGTCCTAGTTGTGCTAAGCACTAAATCCTAACCTTGTGGGTTGGGTAACGAAGACCTGGTCTGGAGGATTAGACACTAAGTCCTGACCGTGTGGGTTAGGCAATGAAGATCTTGTCTGGAGAATTGGGCACTAAGTCTTGAGTGTGTTGGTTGGGCAACGAAGGCCTGGTCTGGAGGATTGGGCACTAAGTTTTGGCCGTGTGGGTTAGGCAACGAAGACCTGGTTTGGAGGATTGGGCACTAAGTCCTGAGCATGTGGATTGGGCAATGAAGACCTGATCTGGAGGATTGGGCATGAAGTCCTGGTCATGGATTGGATAAAAGTCTTGGCAGATCGAGGATGACGGGTAGGAGTTGAGATCGGTCGAGGATTGGATGCCAAGAGTCCCAGAAGTCAAGGATCAAATACTGTGCAAAAGTCCAAACAGGAGTTTGGCAAAAGGTAACTTCTCCTGAGAGGAGTAGGTGAGGGCGCATTTCCCGTTGAGGGAACATTAGGCATTGGTCTGACCTAGGGTTTCAATTGAAACCTAAAAGTCAGGACCGAACAGTCCGAGACTGTCAGTTGCACGTCATATTTTATATATATTTATGTTTGTTTTTCTAACTCTGTGATGCGGAAAAACAAAGTTGAAAAAGGCTCCAGGCACCCGGTGGTCCTGGCGGGACGAGTTTGGGTGCCCGGGGCTGGTCCAGGTGCCTTGATCAGTGCGACTCGGCCAGGATTGGCCAAGCTGGCGCGCAACGATTGGCTGGCCCACGTCACAGTCAAGGCGCCCAAGAGGGGATAAACTTAAAGGATCAAGTTTTGATGAGGAGTCATCACGTTAGCCCAATGGGGGCGCCCTGACTGGGATCAGGCGCCCGGACTGGGCTATATAAGCAGCTTCGACCAAAGCCTTCGAACATCAATTCTCTACTATTTTCTTCTTGTGTATTGCTCAAAAAACTTCTCTACGACACTGCAACGCTCCGACAACGACGCTAAAGCTGTAATCTTCAAGTTTGTCGGTATCTTTAAGTTTATAATTGTACTTCTGCATTTATACACTTGTAAAGTTTCTAAATTGATAGCGAGCAACAATTGCGGGCCTTGAAGTAGGAGTCGTTGTAGGCTCCGAACCAAATAAAACCAATCGTGTTAGCTTGTCTCTTTTCTGTTTCCGTCGCGTTAACTCTCGACTAGTTTTACGAAACTGTGAAAAAGTGAAACGCGCTATTCACCTCTCCCCTCTAGCGCTTTCTCGATCCTACCGTAAGCACTGTTGTCTTCTGATACCATTTTGCATGCAAAATTTATAATAGAAAAATTAAAGTCACTGTATTACATATTGCAATCATTGTATGAAAACCAACAGAGTTAACGGGTCCCACTGTTCGTCATTCACACTCATAATGTTCATTAAGATATATTATTCTTATTTCTTTTACCTTTTTCTACTAGTTTGTGCCCAAACCTGTTTCAATACTTGTGAAATTGAATTTTTTGTTGTGTGATGACTATGTGATCTCATGTATAATATTATACTTTCCAAAAGAAGCCGACCTTTAAGGTTCATATGCATTTTCGTCATGAAACATGAAACGTGTAGTATAATTTCATAAAAGATTTGAAAGACCTTTCTTTTGGAGAAAGGGGGAAAGGAAAGGACAAGGAACTTGCTTGCACATTATTTTATGTTGCAACATGTATGAGTTTGGACACTTGAACTCTTCTTCTACCCCTTTGTACATATATCTGACACTGATACTATGTGTCAACACTTAACATATCAATTGATCACGCGTAAAGATTTATAACAAACAAAAAAAAAAAATTTTGCACTCATAACTTAGTGTATAGAACAAATTATGCAATTGAAGAAGATAAAATTTTAGTTCATTATATTCATAAGTGGAAAACAAGATTTAAATGGGATACAAAATGGAAAAATGACCAGATGATATTCCAATAGAGATATGAAGTGCCTAGGAAACAAGATATTAAATGACTTATAAAATTATTCAACATATATTGAAAACGAAAAAAATGTCTAATCAATGGAGGGTAAATACTTCAGTTCCTTATATAAGAACAAGGGAGACACATAAAATTGTGCAAATTATAGGGGTATTAAACTAATGAGTCATACCATGAAATTTTGAGAAAGAGTAATAGAAAAAAGATTAAGGAAGGAGACCACAGTGACTGAAAATCAATTTGGATTCATACCTGGAAGGTCACAATAGAAGTTATACATCTTATCAGGCAACTAAAGTATTGGGAGCAAAAGCAAGAAAACTTATGATAGAGTCCCTAAAAAAATTATATGGAGAATTCTAGTAAAGAAAGTTGTTAATATAATATATATTGAACTAATTAAAGATATATGTGAGGATGAAATGACTAGATTAAGACTGTAGGCAGATTAATGAAGCATTTTCAATAAAAATAGAGTTATATGGAGGATCAACACTAAGTCCCTATCTTTTAACATTAATCATAGACGAACTTACTGTCTAAAATATAATACCGTGGTGCATGTTATTTGCAGATAATATTTTTTTAGTAGATGAGATATGTGAAGGAGTAATGCGAAATTAGAATCTTGACCGAAAATACTAGAAGAGAAAGATTTTAGCCTTAATAGAGTAAAGACATAATATATGAAATTTAAGTTTATCAATATTAGACGTTATGAGACAATTGTTCGAATAGAAGATGACGAGTTGTCTGGAATTGAGAGCTTTAAATATTTAGGATTATTTTTGCAAAGTGATGAAGGAATTGAGAGAGATGTCTTACATAGAATACAAGGTTGAACTATAGGAGGGTGTCGAGTGTTTTATGTGATTGTAAAGTACTTCTACTTCTAAAACTTAAAGGAGAGTTCTACATAACAACAGTTAGACCTGTTATATGGCGCTGAATATTGGTCTATGACTTGAGCACATGAGCAGAAGATGAGAGTTGCAGAGATAAGGATGTTAATATGGATGTGTAAACATACAAGGATGAACAAAATAAGAAATGAAAGCATTAGTGTCACGCTCCCAGAGACCCATGCTCGCTCGAAAATTGAGCAGCATCTCCCCTATACGGGGGACAATCTGAAACTTAATACATACACATCTCAATATATAATTTATAGAACAGTCATACTCGGCTGACATTCACACAATCACAACCACGCAGTTAAATAATATGACTAGTAGATAATAAACATAATAAATAAATCTCCGTAACTAAGCGCAACAAATCAAAAAGTCACACGGAAATAAATAAGTACACGTTTATAGAAAAGTCAAATACAATCCGTAATGAAAACAAAACTAAAACGACACCAATACAATAAGATTACTACGAAAGTATGAAAACGATAAGAAACTACTCAAGACTGGGGACTGACAGCTGGATCCTCTCCTGCCGGCATGAGACGCGACTATCAACTACCTGAAACAAAAAGAAGAACAAGGGGTGGTGAGTCTAACGAACTCTGCGGGTATAAGATTAGAAATGCATGATATATAAAAAGGATACAACAAGCATATAGAATCAAAGGTATACAGTCTCTGTAATAAGGAACATAAATCAAATGCATAAACATAACTGAAAGTCAATGTAACACGCAGGGGCATGATAAAAATCCCCATGATACCTCAATAAATTGCTCGTACTGCTGAGCAGATCCAGATCATATAATAAATGCAAATCATAACCGAATATGCATGTCAATAAAATGCAGCAATCATAGCTCAAACAAATGCAGCAAACACAACAAATGCACAATGCATAATATGCACATGATGCAATAACTTGCTTTGTACACACACCAACTACCGTTACATTGGGTAGGTCGAGTGGACAAGATATAAGCGTCAAAAACCTGTGGCTATGTAGAAAAGCCATAATACCTGTTGCCATGTATGAAAAATCATAATACCTGTGGCTATAAAACCTCAAAAATACCTGTGGGGACTCCCAACACCTAGGGAGTATTAACTGTCTGCACACAACCCTAATTGAGCGTGGCCAACCAGGAAATATGATCGACGACCCATCTTAACTACAAGGTAGCCAGTGGTCGTCAGCATGCAAACAATGTTATGGTGCATGCCATTAATATGCACAACCTTAATCAAATCAAAACCATACAAACAATACGATACACATGCGTTCAATCAATACTAAAACATGTAACTAATCTATTTGGTAGGGTATATCTAATACCAACCAAAACCTAGATAGGTCACATGATATTTCTAAAGTACACGCGTACAAACGGTACTCTTTAGATCAGACATCAAAAGTTGAGACTGTATAACTAAAATTTGGATTTTTACTCAAAGATCAAGCACAGAATAAGTATTAAGCAGGAAAACAAGAGGAATAAATTTAAGATAAATCGACCTACTCAGATAAACAAATAACCATGCATTTAAGATAAATGATTTTATAGAAATCAAGTAAGAAGTACTCGCCTCGTAAAGTAGTGTGTATATCGAAGAGAACCTCCTGTCCAGATAATCCCTGTCCAATCAGGGTCCAATGTCAAAAATGCAACTTAGCTACTTTAATACATAGCAATAGGTCAAACTAAATTCCCAAATTTAATTAGGATTCATCCTGATTATATTATCTATTTATTTACCTTAGTTTAATGATTATCTTTGTATACATTCCAACTCCTTGATTGATTTTGAGCTAACCCCACATCAATCCTAGTCTAGCCTATTCAATTGATTAGATTAGGTTTGGTTCTTGTTTAATTAATCAATTAAATAACCAATCTCAACTAACCTTACCGTTAATAATATACTCATGAATTGAAACTAGTAAGATTTAATCAAAACAGACAATCATATATTTATCCAATCCATATGCGATGCTCAGATTGGATTGGTGGTGACTTGGCCTCCCATGAAGGTGTGGCACCGGTCCGGTGCTCAAATCTGAAGGCCCAAGAGTGGTGGCGCTGACGCGAGGTGAGGAGAGAAAGAGAGGGCGACGGTGTCCCATACTTCGGCCGAAACAGTGTCGGGGGGTGAGGAAGATCGGATAGATTTGGCAAAGAGGGGAGGAGGAGATCGCATGTGGCGTTAGAAGGTGGGGTTCGGCGGTTGCAGCATCGAAGAGGGAGGGGGGTCGGCGGCGAGTTAGGGCGTGAGTTAGGGCACGGTAGAAGTAATTCATATATATATAAAATAAATTTTGAAAATTAAACTTTTCCTCAAATAATTCGTAATAATCCATCTCGCACCCGTTTATTCCCGCAAACCTTTCTAAAAATTTCGAAAAATTTTCTAACATTTTCTATAAGGTTATTTCCAATTTTAACCCTTGTTTATGGTGTGTGTGTATTTTATGCTGTATTTTACAATTAGAGAGAAAGTCAGAGTTGCATCACATTTAAGATGGTACAGACATGTACTTAGACGACCAATAAATGCTCTGGTTAGGTGATGCGAAACTATGACAAATACGCATTAAACGAGGAAGAGGAAGGCCAAAAAAACTTGGTTAGCAATAATAAAATAAGATAAAATTTATTTAAGTATAGATCATGATATAGTATGGGATAGAACTTAATGGCATAGAAGAATCTATATATTCGATCCCACCTAGTGGGATAAGGCTTAGTTGTTATTATATTCATCTGTGCCGCTTGATGGTTCAGATATTATCTTTCAATTGCTATGGTTAGAATCAATTCCAGTGAGAGAAATTGAACTTGTTGAATCTGCACTTAACATCCATCCACAGTTTTTGTAAAGGAGTCACAAATGTTGGATCAGGGACTGATTGGTTACTGTTGTAAAAATTTGATATATTAAACCGAGACCCTTTACAAGACTTATATACCATCCAAACCCTAACGACACCAAAAATAGACAAAAAAACACAAACAGACTTAACTACCCTCACAACACTCCCCCTCAAGTTGAATATATATATCAAACATGTTTAACTTGCTAAGGGCAGAATTAAACACAGCTTGGGGTATAGCTTTTGTAAACATATCGGCAAGTTGATCCTCAGATTTAACATAAGGCAAACATAGCTCTCCAGAATCAAGTCTCTCCCGAATAAAGTGCCGGTCAATCTCGATGTGTTTGGTCCGGTCATGTTGAACTGGATTATTTGCAATATTGATGGCAGCTTTGTTGTCGCAATACAGCCTGAGAGGTAATTCAGCCTTTAAACCCATGTCTTCCAACAAAAAAACTAACCATAACATTTCTGCAAGACCATGCGCCATGACCCGATATTCTGCTTCTGCACTGGACCGTGCACACACACTTTGTTTCTTGCTTCTCCAAGTTACCAAGTTTCCTCCTAAAAATGTACAATAGCCAGAAGTGGATCTTCTATCATTTCTAGAACCAGCCCAATCAGCATCAGAATAACATTCCACTTTCAGATTACCACCTCCTTTAAACAACAAGCCTTTTCCGGGACATGACTTTAAGTACCGTAAAATCCTATCAACGACCTTCATATGGATAGTTTTAGGAGCATGCATATACTGACTCACTACACTAACAACGTAGGTAATGTCAGGCCTAGTCATAGACAAATAGAGTAATTTTCCAACCAGCTTTTGATACGTTCCCTTTTCTAGATTTGTAAGATCATCCCCATTAGAACTAGTAAGATCATGACTTACTTCTATAGGTGTAGATGCTGGCCGACAACCCAGCTTCCCTGTCTCCTTGAGTAAATCTAGCACATATTTTCTCTGACATATATAAATTCCCTCCTGAGATCGAGCAACTTCAATACCAAGGAAGTACCTCAATAGTCCAAGATCTTTAATTTCAAACTCTGATATTAACTTGGACTTAAGAACTTGGATTTCAATCTCGTCATCGCCCGTAATTATCATATCATCAACGTAAACCAAGAGAATGGTAGTTTTGTCTTCTTTCCTTTTCACAAAGAGTGTATGATCAGCATTCCCTTGTTTAAAGCCAAACAATGTCATGACTTTGCAGAACTTATCAAACCATGCCCTGGGTGATTGTTTAAGTCCATACAAAGCTTTTATCAACCTACAAACCTTTCCTTTTGTTTCAATTCCAGGAGGTGGTAACATGTAGACCTCTTCATGAAGGTTGCCATTCAAAAATGCATTTTTCACATCTAGCTGAAATAGCGGCCAATTATATTGAGAAGCAAGTGAAAGAATCACTCTGACTGTTTTAAGTTTTGCAACCGGAGCAAAGGTCTCCAAGTAATCCACCCCATATGTTTGAGTGAATCCTTTGGCAACAAGTCGGGCTTTATATCTGATTACTTCACCCTCTGAGTTATACTTGATAGCATAGACCCACTTAGAACCAACCAAATTCTTCCCCTTTGGAGGATCTACTAATTCCCAAGTACCATTCTTATTAAGAGCCTCAACTTCTTTATTCATTGCTTCCAGCCACCTTGAGTCCTTTACAGCTTCATAATAAGAAGAAGGTATGGTATGGTTTGATAGCTGTGAAATAAAAGCATGATACGAAGAAGACAAACGAGAATACGAAACGTAGTTAGAGATAGGATGTTGAGTACATGACCTGACCCCCTTCCTAACAGCAACTGGAAGGTCCAGTTCATTCATATTTAAGGGTGCGATTGGTTCAACCAATGAGGATATAGGATCAGGAGCCAGAGCTTCCGATTCAGCTAGCCGATCAGTAGTAGGTCCTTGCTTATGTCTTCGTTGCTTGTATGTAATAATCTCTTGTGAAGCCTGCGAGCCTAGTAATGGAGCATCATCTTTTTTATTTTCCATGACATCCAGTGAAATAGGAGAAGGAACCACTTGAGGAGAAGGAACCACTTGAGAAGAGGTAAGATTCTCCCCCTGAGGACGAGTCTGGGGAGAATAGTAGGACTCGGACTCAAAAAAGGTAATATCTTTCATGACATATCTAGTCCTAGTAACAGGATCAAAGCATTTGTAGCCTTTTTGACAAGTGGAATACCCTAGAAAAATTCCCCGTATAGAGCGAGGATCAAGCTTAGAGGATTTGGGACCAAGAACATGAATAAAACAGAGGGAGCCAAATACCCGAGGTGTAAGGGAGAACAATGTTATTTCAGGACGAAGAATAGTGAGAGGGCATCGATACCCGAGACCTTTTGATGGTAGACGATTAATGATATAAGCAGCAGCAAGAACAGCATCCGCCCAGAAATATTTGGGTAAATGGCGCTGAAATAATAATGCTCGTGCTGTTTCAAGGATATGACGATTTTTTCTCTCAGCCACTCCATTTTGCTGTGGTGTGTAGGGACAAGATGACTCATGAAGAATTCCTAAATCCTCTAGGAAAGTATTTAGGGACTGTGCAAAGTATTCCCGTCCATTATCAGATCTAAGAGTTTTCACTTGTGTGTGAAATTGAGTTTCAACCATTTTGCAATAATGTTGAATGAGTCGAGGAACTTCGTCTCTGCCTCTCATCATATAAAGCCATGTACAGTGGGTGTAATCATCAATAAAAGAAATAAAGTATCGATAGTCATCCAAAGAAGGCACAGGAGAGGGACCCCACACATCTGAATGAACAAGGTCAAATGGAGAAGAACTTTTATTTATGGACTCAAAAAAATGAGTTCTACAATGTTTGGATAACTGACAAACTTCACATTGAAGAGACTCAATAGGAACAGAAGAGAAGAGATTAGGAAATAAGACCTTTAATGACCGAAAAGATAAATGGCCCAGACGAGAATGTCATAACACGATTTCTTGATGCTTATTTTCTGAACACTGGGCTGTAGACTTCAGAGCAGTTGTTGTTCCATGATGATAGTAATAAAGACCTCCTACCTCACGGCCAGTCCCAATCGTTTGCTTGGTCTCGAGATCCTGAAAGACACAATGATCAGGGAAAAAGGTTACTGAGCAGTGTAGTTGTTTAGTAATACTACTAACAGAGAGTAAATTGAGAGAAATGGAAGGGACATGAAGTGTAGAGGATAGGATAAAGTGGTCTGCCAGTTGTATGGAACCTTTTCCAGCCACAGTAGCTTTGGTCCCATCAGCGATGGTCACTTTATCCTGCCCAGAAGACAAAGAGTAGGAAATAAAGGAATTAGCAAGATTTGTCATATGATCCGTAGCTCCTGAGTCAATGACCCAGGGGATACAAGATCTTGACGCATCATTACTTAATTCCAGACCATGGATACCTGTGTGCGCTTGAGACGAATTGGCAGCGGATGAAGACTGAAGTCGCGATAACAAGTGTTGAAGATTGACAATATCAGTAGATGACAACTCAATATTAGACGGTACCGAGGAATTAGTAGTCTCTCCATCCACTAATTTCTGGGCAGCAAGATTCCCTCGACTAGACCCCTTCTTGTCCTTGTATTTGAATTTTTCAGGTTTTTTTTTCCGGATATTTCTCCCAACAAAAATCTAAATCATGATTAATCCTCTTGCAATGCCGACAAAATTTTTCACCTTTTCCTTTTGTCCCCCCAGATTTGAACTTGTTAGTAGAACCGGCAAAAGCAGATGTATCCCCAATTGGAGTGCTTGCAATAGAAATATTCCCTTTGTTGGTCATGGTCTTTCTCCTACCTTCCTCACTCAGAATTTTGTAGTAAACTTGTTCTAGAGAGGGAGTAGGATCAAGACTAAGAATTTGTCCTTTTAAATTTTCAAACTCTGCATGAAGCCCATCAAGAAACTTAATGATTCTGTCCTTCTCCAGAAGCTTCAGATATCTCTGATGATCATCAGTAGAAATCCAATTGTCCATCCTGTAGTAGTCAAACTCATCCCACAGCCCTTTTAGAGCAGCAAAATAATTTGTAACAGACATAGAATCTTGCTCAAGTTTAAAAATTTGACTACTTATCTGATAAGTACGCAACATATCATGTTTGCGCCCATACATCTGCTCCAGTGTCCTCCACATATCAACAGCTGTTCTGTTATGAAGAATAACCTGTTTGATGCCAGAACTTACAGAATTCAGTATCCAAGTCATTACCAGAATATTGTCTCGTCTCCAAGTACGAAAATTGGGATCTTTCTCATCTGGTTTCATTTTTGTACCATGAAGAATATCAAGTTTATCATGGCCTTCAACATAAAGCTCAACAGCAACTGCCCACGATGCATAATTTTTCTCGGTCAACTTTTTCGAGGTTATCTGAAGACTAGATCCTCCCGATCCTGTCATTGTGAAAATTGGTTGTACCTGTTTAGAAGAAGCCAAAGGATCTATCGACATCCCAGAACTTTCGCCAAAGGTGTCTGCCATAACAAACCCCAAGAAGAGATGAAAAAGAGCGTTGGGCGATACAGAGAACAAACGCTAGGCACTCGTGTGGTAATCAAGTAAGCAGCAGAGAGGCCGAGGGTCTTCTGATGCTTGCGGCGAGTAGAGTAAAAAAAACAGAAAGGACAAATAAAATCCCACGGCAAGAAATTAAAAATAACCAGAAATCCAGATTCAGAGAATAAAGGCCGAAACTGCAGCGTGACCACTGCCGAAGCTGCAGCGTGATCGCGAGAATAAAGGCCGGAAGAAAGCAGCAGCAGGTCTCCCGTCTCCAGATGATAGCGGGGAATAGCAGACGCAAGGGAAGGAAAAGCCTGCGTGTGTCCACGTCCAGGGGAAGAAGAGAAGCCTGCGAGTGCTGCGAATCCGCTTCCAGGGGAAGAAGAGAAGCTTGCGAGTGCTGTGAGTCCGCGTCCAGGGGAAGAAGAGAAGCCTGCGAGTGCTGCGAGTCCGCGTCCAGGGGAAGAAGAGAAGCCTGCGAGTGCTGCGACTCGTTGGAAGAATCGCTTCCTGTCAAGCGACGGCTGTCCAATTTCTTCAAGGGGTTTCCGAGGGGACAGCGGCGTCGCGAAGGAAGAGCAGCGACGTCGGCGTCGGGCTCGCACGTCGCGAAGGAGAGCAGCGACGTCGGCCTTGCGCGTCCGAAGGAAGAAAAAAAAAAAAACAAATACTCCTGCCGCCGTGAATGAAGAAAAGCAGAGAGGGGCGTCGGGCTCGAGAAAGCAGGGAAGAGAGGGACGGCGCCGTGGAGAGAAAAAATTAGGTTTTAGAAGAGGTTGGCTCTGATACCATGTTGTAAAAATTTAATATATTAAACCGAGACCCTTTACAAGACTTATATAACATCCAAACCCTAACGACACCAAAAATAGACAAAAAAACACAAACAGACTTAACTACCCTCACAACAGTTACTAATGGCTTGCAGGTGTTACGAAGCTGAAGGAAAGGTCGATCAAAGGGAAAGACATCCTACTAATAGTAGGGAAAAGCATATGTTATATCCAGTGAGTTCTTTGATAGAAGGCATTTTTAGTGTTTCAGCATTATCTTTCTTGTGTGGATTCACTTATTATCAGACTTGCATCCTTACATGTCTTAGTATTTGCACATATATTTTTTGTTGACAAAATCATGACCATTAACACCTACATACGCATAGGTTGAAATTGATGATGTTGATGATACAAAGGATAAAGATGAGATACTAGAAAGTGAATTTTTTGACACTAGGCAAGCATTTCTGAGTCTCTGTCAAGGAAATCACTATCAGTATGATACTCTACGCCGTGCTAAGCATTCATCAATGATGATCTTGTATCACCTCCATAATCCTACTGCACCTGCATTTGTGACCACATGCCATGTTTGTCGCCATGATATTGAAGCTGGTCAGGGTTGGCGCTGTGAAACTTGTCCAGATTTTGATGTATGCAATGCTTGCTATCAGAAAGGCGGCATTCACCATCCTCATACTTTGACTAATCAACCGACAAATGTTGAACGTGATGCACAAAACAAAGAAGCTCGAGCAAAACGAGTCTCACAGGTAATTTTGGAGTTCATCCAAAACCTCAAGTGAAATTGTGTTATAATGGCGAACATGTCTCATTTATATTTTTGTTTATTATCAATAATGTGGCAAATGTGCATCATAATATTATTTTCATAGTTATAACCACATGCTTTTGTGTTTTCTGCAAGTGCTAATAGAGCTTCACTATCCTTATTTCTAAAGAAATGGAAGCAACAGTTAAACTATGACTTTATGTTTGACATTTAATTCCAGCATACAATTTTTTTTTATGACCGTCCACCATGCTCATTGCCATGTTTTGCACATTTTCAGTAATGCAAGACAGACTCTGCTCACAAGTTTTCAGCAACCAACTAAAATTTTGCTCATAATTTGTCGTTAGCAAATATCATCCTGACTGAATTTCTTCTATTTTGCAGCTTCGGAAAATGCTTGATCTTTTGGTCCATGCTTCGCAGTGTAGATCTCCACAGTGCCAATATCCAAACTGCCGGAAAGTTAAAGGTCTTTTCCGTCATGGTATTCAATGCAAGATACGTGCTTCAGGTGGTTGTGTTTTATGCAAGAGGATGTGGTATCTCCTGCATGTACATGCTCGTGCATGTAAAGAATCAGCATGCACTGTACCTCGATGCAGGTACTCTTATTACTAGTATTATTCTGACTCGATGATGTCAATGTAACGAAGCAAGACATATAAAAAACTCTTCCTTACCTTTCCAGAGATCTGAGAGAGCACTTTAAAAGATTGCAACAGCAATCCGATTCGCGGCGTAGGGCTGCGGTGATGGAGATGATGAGACAGCGTGCTGCTGAGGTTGCTGCAAACTCAGGATAACAAACTGCATATAGAGGATCGTTCGATTTCTTGAATCATGCCATATGGCACGACTAAACCAGTCCGTGGGGGGTTTTGGCAAAACTGAGTCAGAGTGACGAAACAATGGGCACGAAGTGATCAGCTCATACGAAGTGGATCACCCACTTCACCTGCTGTATCTGCTGCAAAAAGTCCAGCGCTGTGCTAACATATTCTCTCGACATCTAAACTGCTGGAGGTGTTCTTTCGATTCAGCTTACAGCAGTTAGTTCATCGTCGATGGTTGGTGGCTGTATTATGGATGATGTTGTTCATCCAAATTTGTCATATCTAGTTCCTAAATTTTGAGGGTTTGGAGAAGAATGAAGATGGATGGTTTTTGCACTGGTTCGTGCCCATCCCTTTTGTAAATGTATATATACTGCTTGAAAAATGAAAATAATAGAAATCTCGTTGTTTTTCTTTACACCATATTTGTCTTGCAAATTGAACTAATTAATTTTGGAGTAATAAATGAAGGCGCTAGTCTGATTAATGTTGGAGTAATAAATTAAGGCACTAGTTTGTTTGGACTAAATGAAGATGCTTATACATTTAAAAATAATAAATTAAGGAAAATATCTTTTAAATTAAATAAATGTATCTATATTAAACAAATATCTTTCTAAATAAAATGCATACTCCTGCAATTTTGATGTATAAAATCATTAAAGTTATATATTTTGATATTTTTTTAAATTGAAAATCTTATTATTATTTTTAACAAATATGTATATTATTATTATTATATAATACAACAACAACAACAACAACAAAGCCTTATCCCACTAGGTGGGGTCGGCTATATGGATCCTTTTACGCCATTGAGTTCTATCCCCTACTATATCATCATCTAGATTTAAATAAAATTTATCTTGTTTTATTGTTGCCAACCAAGTCTTTTTTGGTCTTCCTCTCCCTCTTTTAATGTGCGTATTTATCATAGTTTCACATCGTCTAACAGGGGCATTTATTGGTCTTCTAAGTACATGTCCGTACCATCTCAAACGTGTCTCCCGAAGTTTTTCTTCAATAGATGCAACTCCGACTTTCTCTCTAATACTCTCATTCCTTATTCTATCCATCCTCGTATGTCCACACATCCACCTTAACATCCTCATCTCTGCAACTTTCATCTTTTGCTCATGTGCTCGAGTCATAGCCCAACATTCAGCACCATATAACATAGCAGGTCTAACTGCCGTTTTGTAGAACTTCCCTTTAAGTTTTAGAGGTACTTTACGATCACATAAGACACCCGATGCTAATCTCCATTTCAACCATCCTGCTTGTATTCTATGTAAGACATCTCTCTCAATTCCTCCATCACTTTGCAAGAACGATCCTAAATACTTAAAGTTCTCGATTTTAGACAACTCATCATCTCCTATCTTAACAATTGTTTCACTACGTCTAGCATTGCTAAACTTAAATTCCATATATTCAGTCTTTACTCTACTAAGCCTAAAACCTTTCATTTCTAGAGTTTCCCGCCAAGATTCTAGTTTAGCATTTACTCCTTCACGTGTCTCATCTATCAAAACAATATCATCTGCAAACAACATGCACCATGGCACTGTATCTTGAATGTGCTTAGTGAGTTCATCCATGATTAGTGTAAAAAGATAGGGACTTAAAGCTGATCCTTGATGTAACCCTATCCTTATTGGAAATGCTTCAGTCAATCCACCTGAAGTCTTCACTCTAGTCGTTACATCTTCATACATATCTTTAATTAGGTCAATATATGTTACGCTAACGCCTCTCTTTTCTAGAATTCTCCATATAATTTCTCTTGGTACCCTATCATAAGCTTTTTCTAAATCAATAAATACCATGTGTAGATCTTTCTTTTGCTCCCGATATTTTTCAATTAATTGCCTAAGAAGATGTATAGCTTCTATTGTCGACCTTCCAGGCATGAACCCAAATTGATTTTCGGTTACCGTGGTCTCCTTCCTCAATCTTTTTCTATTACTCTTTCCCAAAGTTTCATGGTATGACTCATTAATTTAATACCCCTATAGTTTGCACAATTTTGTATGTCTCCTTTGTTCTTATATAAGGGAACTAGACTACTTACCCTCCATTGATTAGGCATTTTTTTTGTTTTCAATATTAAATTAAATAATTTTGTAAGCCATTCAATACCTTTTTTCCCTAAACATTTCCATACCTCTATTGGGATATCATCCGGTCCCACGGCCTTTCCATTTTGCATCCCTTTCAAAGCTTGTTCTACTTCTGAAGTTTGAATTCTCCGATGAAAATTAAAATTTCTATACTCATTTGAAATACTTAAATTGCCTAAGTCAAGTTGGTCCCCTAAACTTTCATTAAAAAGTTGATGAAAGTAAATCTTCCACCGCTCTTTTATTTCGCTATCATTTACTAGTACTCTATCGCATTCATCTTTAATACATCTTATTTGACTAAGGTCTCTTGTTTTCCTTTCTCTTGCTTTAGCTATTTTATAAATGTCTCTTTCCCCTTCTTTTGTATCTAAATTTTGATATAATCGTTCAAAAGTTTTATTTTTTACTTCATTCACTGCTTTCTTAGCCTCTTTCTTGGCTATTGTATATTTTTTTAAGTTTTCCTCGTTCTTACAAATATATAATTCCTTATAAGCTATTCGTTTTTCTTTCACTTTCTCTTGTACTTTCTCATTCCACCACCAAGATTCCTTCCTTGGTGGTGCATGCCCCTTTGACTCACCGAGTACATCCTTAGCTACTATTTTCAACTTTGATACCATCTTATCCCATGTCGTATTAGAGTCGCTATATATTTCATCTAATGCTTGTATTCCTACCTTCTCCTTCAATATGTTTTGCTTCCCATCCTTTAACTTCCACCACTTAATTCTAGGAGTCGTGTATATTTTTCCTCTATTGATATTATAACTAAGGCGTATATCTAACACTACTAATCTATGTTGGGTAGTTAAGCTTTCTCCAGGGATAACCTTACAATCTTTACAAATCTTCCTATCTCTCTTCCTAACCATAAAATAATCAATTTGTGATTTATTATTCCCACTTTTGAATGTGATCAAGTGTTCTTCTTTTTTCTTAAAAAATGTATTAGCTAGTATAAGGTCATATGCTATCGCAAAATCCAATATAGTTTTTCCTTCTTCATTTCTTGTTCCAAACCCATAACCCCCATGTACTCTCTCATATTCTTCATTTTTCGCTCCGACATGTCCATTTAGATCGCCTCCTATTAAAATCATTTCATTTGGCGGAATGTTTTGTAATACCTCATCTAAATCGCTCCAAAATCTTGATTTAGTTTCTTCATCTAATCCTACTTGAGGTGCATATATGCTAATTACGTTCACAACTTCTTTCGCCACTACTATCTTGAGAGCTATAATTCTATCCCCCTTTCTAACTACACCAACAACTTCATCTTTTAAAGAACTATCTACAAAAATACCCACTCCATTTCTTGTTTTACTCTTTCCTGTATACCATAACTTAAAACCCGAGTTCTCTATCATTTTTGCCTTCTCACCTACCCATTTTGTCTCTTGCACACACAAAATACTAATTTTTCTCCTAATCATTGTATCTACTACCTCCATTGTTTTACCAGTGAGAGTTCCTATATTCCATGTTCCAAATCTGAGACTATTACTTTTCTTATAATGTTTATTCTTAGTCCACCTATGGTGTGAGAACTCTTGCCTATTTAACACTACACCCAAGTTCTCATGGAGATGTAGCGGTCCTTGCCGAGACGTTACAGTCGGACCCTGCAACGCGAACCCTTGCATATTTAGCACTACACCCGGGTTCTGGAGATGTAGCGGTCCTTGCCGAGACGTTACAGTCGGACCCTGCAACGCGTTCCTTCCGGGGAACATCCTAGCATTAGCATAATACTTTAATGGATCCATTCATTGAGTATTTGCCATAGTTTTTTTACGCTGGCTGGCAACCTAACGCAACCCTCCTCCTTTATCCGGGCTTGGGAATATTTAAAAATTAAAAATTTAATTCCTCACTTCAAAAAATTATAGTTGATCTTATTTTACCATTTGATGTTTTGGAGTTATATGATTTTATTTTATTCTTTGAAATTGTATAGGATCATTAAAAAACATATTTTTAAAAATAAATAAGATCCAAAATTTTATAATTAAAAAAACAAATATATTATTAAATTCTTAAAATCAAGATCTATGAAAAACGTTTTTTTTTTCTTTTTTCAAACTAAAATAACTTATTTGTCTATCAGACCATTTTTCTCAAAACAAATTGATGTACAATATATTTGAATATCAAAAACTAAGACCATATTTAAATTTCTCATGAGCTGAAAAACATATATTTAATATCATTTTATGATTTCGAATTCATTTGGTTTATTAAAAAGCTAATTAATTTTGTGTTTTTTCCGAGAACAAAGCGTGAGATACAGAATTCATTAGAGCAATGACAGATGACAGTGAAGCCTCTATGGCCTTAAGAGGTGCA
Source organism: Boesenbergia rotunda (assembly GCA_024364735.1). NCBI lineage: Eukaryota > Viridiplantae > Streptophyta > Magnoliopsida > Zingiberales > Zingiberaceae > Boesenbergia > Boesenbergia rotunda. Next base: position 526,367 of record JAGFNQ010006563.1, on the reverse strand, counting down.
AACGAGCAGATTCCAAAAATATTCCATTCGTAATCGAAATAATCAAATTTGAGCCGAACTCGAAAAGGTTCGAATATTTTTTTAGCCGAATTCAAATTTACACTATTTTATTTGATTGTTCACGAGCCTCTCGCGAGTCGAATTCGAATAGAATTTTAATTATTTTATAAAATTTTTATTTAAATATATTCAAATTAATATTCAAATAATTCGAATCGAATTCGAATTTAAGTTATTTTGATTTATAGTTCAAATAGGCTTGATTCAATGTTCGAACAATTCGAATAAAATTTGAGCTAAAATTTTATTTTAAATCGAACTAAGCCAAAATTATATATATTTTCGAACTTCGAATATCATGTATATTTTTTGATGTAGAACTCAAATATCAATATTTTCATATTATTGATTTGATTCGTTTGCACCCCTAGCAATAGCAACAAGTTTCTCTTAAAAAAAATAATTTTTTAAAACGTAACGGAGATGCAGGCTATCAATCCCCATATCTCTCCCTACAAAGCGAGCGCTCTACCACCTGAGCTATATTCCGGTATAAGTTATATAACTTTTTTAAATGTGGGGTATCGATCAACCTACCTCTCATATGCTAAACGCTTTAGTATCTAAGCTACATCTCATTAAATCTAATTAGTATCAAAAATATAATAGTTATCTTTTTGACCTCATTAAGAGATTAAATTAGAATGTATTATCGAATTGTCGTCCATTAAATGCAGACGATGTACAAGTCTCTCTTAAAAAAATAACCTTTTAAAAGATAATGGAAATGTAAAATATCAATCCTCAGACCTCGCACATGTTAAGCGAACCCTCTATCATCTAAACTACGTCCTCGTTGAAGCTAATTAATGTCAACATTATAATAATTATCTTTTGACCTTAGTAAGAGATTGAGTTCGATTGTATTACTGAATTATTGGCAATAACAATAAGCCTCTTTTAAAAAAAATAACTTTGTTAAAAAATAATAAAAAAATAACTTTGTTAAAAAATAATAAAGATGTAGGATATCAATCCCCATGCCTCTCACTTGCTAAACGAGCACTTTACCATATAAACAACATCTTCATCTGAATTATATCCCCATTGATGCCAATTAATGATAATAATATGATAGTTATCTTTTGAAGAAATTGAATTTGTGTATTACTGAATTGTCATCATTAGCAATAAGTCTCTTAAAAAAAAATTACAAGTTTATGGAAATGCGAGGTATCTATCCCAATACCTCTCTTATGCAAAGCGCGCTCTACCATCTAAATTAAATCCCCGAGAAGCTAATTAATGTCAACATTATAATAGTTATCTTTTGGCCTTATTAAGAGATTAAGTTTACTTGTATTACTGAATTGTTGGCAATGACAGCAAACCTCTTTAAAAAAATAACTTCGTTCTGAATTATATCCCCATTGATGCCAATTAATGGTAATAATATAATAGTTATCTTTTGAAGAAATTGAATTTGTGTATTACTGAATTGTCATCATTAGCAACAAGTCTCTTTTAAAAAAAAATTAAAAGTTTATGGAAATGCAAGGTATCTATCCCAATACCTCTCACATGCAAAGCTCGCTCTACCATCTAAATTAAATCCCCGTTGAAGCTAGTTAATGTCAACATTATAATAGTTATCTTTTGGCCTTATTAAGAGATTAAGTTTACTTGTATTACTGAATTGTTGGCAATGACAGCAAACTTCTTTAAAAAAAATAACAGCTAGTTAATGTCAACATTATAGTTATCTTTTGGCCTTATTAAGAGATTAAGTTTGCTTGTATTACTGAATTGTTGGCAATGACAGCAAACTTCTTTTAAAAAAATAACAGCTAGTTGATGTCAACATTATAGTTATCTTTTGGCCTTATTAAGAGATTAAGTTTGCTTTTATCTTTTGGCCTTATTAAGAGATTAAGTTTGCTTGTAATTACTGAATTGTTGGCAATGACAGCAAACTTCTTTAAAAAAAATGACTTTGTTAAAAATATTGGAGATGCAGGGTATCGATCCCGTGCCTCTCGCATGCTAAGCGAGCGCTCTACCATCTGAGCTACATCCCCATATAAATTATAACAATAATATAATAATTATCTTTTGAACCAATTAAGAGATTGATTTTTTTTATAAGAGATTGAATTTGTGTGTATTATTGAATTGTCATCATTAGCAACAAGTTTCTCTTAAAAAAATAAATTTTTAAAAATTTATGGAATTGCAGGGTATGGATTCCCATACCTTTCACATGCAGCTCTACCATCTGAACTACTTCCCTTTGAATATTAAGTAGCACACTACAAATCTCGCTTAAAAATAATAATTTTATAAATGCAAGGTATCGATTAATGTACCTCTGCATGCTAAACGTTCTATTATGTAAACTACATCTCATTAAAGATACTTAGTAAGAAAAAACATATAAGTAATGGAAATGTATGAAATCGATCCCCATGGCTCTCGCATGCTACGCAAACTCTTTACCATCTCAGTTACATCCCGATTGAAGCTAGTTAAGGATAACATTATAATAGTTATCTTTTGACCTTATTAACAACTAAGGGTGCAACCGAATCAAACCGATTCACAAGCTGATTCAAAAAATATTCAATTTGCATTCGAAATTATCGAATTCTAGCCAAATCCAAACATGATTTGTATTCAAAATTATCGAATTCAAGCCAAACTCGAACATGTTCGAATATTTTTTCGAGTCGAATTCGAATCTATACTATGAATAATGATTAGGAGAGTGAAAATTAGAAAGTGAAAACCATAGTGAATAACGTGACACTTTGCATGCACAATCTCCGAAGGATCACAGTGTCCCCTAAAGTATAGTTTGATTCGGGACGCCGATGGTGTCCAAACGATAATCGAATGTGTGCATATAAAATGTCACGTCATGCCACGTCATGCCACATCATTCACTATGATTTTCACTCTTCCCATCATTGCTCCTATACTATTTTGTTTAATTGTCACAAATCGCTCGCGAGCCGAATTCATATCGAATTTTAATTATTTTATAATTTTTTAAAAATATATTCAAATTAAAATTCAAATAATTCAAATCAAATTCGAATTTAAGTTATTTTGATCTATAGTTCGAATAGATTTAATCAAAGTTCGAACAATTTGAACCCAACTCAAGCTCAAATTTTATTTCGAATCGAACTCGAGCCGAAACTATATATATTTTTAAATTTCAAACCGAATTTCAAATACTATATATATTTTTCGAACTCAAACTCAAATATTAATATTTTCATATTATTCAACTCGATTCGATTTGTTTAGCTCCATATATAGACTCACCCTCCCTAGACTGGGAGGATACACTTCCCAACTACGCACACAGACTCTATGGACTCACCCTTTCCTAGACTGAACAAGTTATGTAATGTTCTCAGAGGACGCCATTAACCATGTCTTTTCCCCCACGGATGCATAGAAAAAGGAAAAAAACTCCTCCCGCCTCTAATCATTTAAGGACCAGATATAAATGACCCTGTGATTTAGCATTTGGGATGAATAGGGATAGATGTAAGAGGCAATCATCTTTTACTACAAGCAGATGGCACCATGAATGAGGTGACAATTAGTGCTTGGTGCAAAAAGATAGAATCGCCATCTTAGCGGCCCTGATCCCGGCCCCACAAGTATTCAGAGAGGATAAATCATAATTTTTACTAATGAAGTAAGACACTTGAGGCTGAAAGGATTTAAACCAACATATCAGATTTTTATCCCGTGTGCGACTGACAACTCTCGAACCTGAGACCTCCGATGCAAGCAGCCAGACGCCTTACCAACCGAGCTAGCCCGTGAGGGCAATTAGTACTTGGGGTTTAAGGTGTGGTTGCAGACTTGTCTGAAGACCTCCTGAACTGAACTCCCTCCCACACAACCATGGTTTGAGGCTAGTATACACCAAGCAAAGAACCGACCCACAAAAATCAAAATTTCATCAGTAAAATAAAAATAAAAAAACCTGATTGAGAAACAACAGGATGTAGGAGGAGAGCACCAGATATGTTGAAACAAATAATGTATGCAAGGGTAAGTGATACAGCGGACTCATACCGACAAAAAGGAAGTGATGAATGGAACTGCTAGAACCTGATTTCTAGTAAGATGCCGTGCTTGACAAAAGAAGAAAATTATGAGCTTAAATTCCTGAAGATTGTATGAATTTATTGCAAACTTAAGCAAAAGGATGAAAAGATATGTTGCTGCAGATTCAGGGCAACATCAAGGAATCGACTGATCAAAAAAGGATGTTTGGTAATTTGTAGTAGAAGAGGAGATCAGAATTTCTCTAATCTTAGAGTTAAGAGGAACAAGCAATAATTGCAACTAATTCACAAAAGGCAACTTTCATCGTTGGGAGTAATTATCAAACTAGCAGTGATCACTTCACTTCATCCTTCTCTAATATAAATCATTAATAAAAGAAGTAGAAACAGATCAGAAATTAATAAAAACTAAGGCATAGAGTTATCAAGCATACACGACATGCATGATCGGACAACCTCAGTCTAACACTATCATTAATCAAGAAATATGAATGGTAACCGAGCTAAAATCTCAAGGCTACCAAAACAAAAGGCTTTTAAACTTACAATAAATTATCTAGTAACAGAAATACTTCCATCTAATGGGCAAAAAGACAATCGGTTCATTTAGAAAACACGGCCGCCGTTGCATATCTTCAACAAAATCAGATCGTAGACAAAACATTTTTAAATGCACTTCGAACATGCATAGATAATACAAAAAAGCACATTATTTTTTTGTTGATAAATAAAAGTTTTGATTTCAAATGTAACTAAGATCGAATCCAACAAAACTACCTTAGCTAAAGAACAAAAAAAGTGAGTTAAAGCAAAATGATCTTAATGCAAAATTAAGCTAAAATCACTCAAGAGGAACCTCTACTTCACCATCAGAGATCTCCTGCTGAAGGTCCTTGGGATCCTTGCCGTCGACCGTGCAGCCTACGGAGACGCAAGTTCCAAGAATCTCCTTGATAGTGCCGGAGAGGTCCTTTGCCATGGATCTGGGGCGCATCACCCTTGCGATCTCAATGACATCGTCCAAAGAGATGTTTCCGTTGTGCTTGATGTTCTTAGTCTTCTTGCGGTCGCGCTCGGGTTCCTTGAGGGCCTTGATGACGAGGGCGGCGGCGGAGGGAACGACGGAGACCTTGGCCTGGCGGTTCTGGACAGTGAGCTTGACAGTGACTCGAAGGCCCTTCCAGTCTTTGGCTGTCTCCTTGGCGATGTCCTCTCCGACCTTCTTCGGAGAGAGACCCAAAGGACCGATCTTAGGCGCAAGAGAGCTGGCTGCGCCGACCTCACCACCGGTGACGCGCACGAAGACGTCGACGACCTGGGTCGGATCGAGTTTGGGCGGCATCTCGACGGCAGCAGCGGGCCGAAGCGGATGAAGTGGGAATTGGTGCTAGGGTTTTGAAAGTCGAATCGCCACAAGGGCGAGTATTTGTAGCGTCGCCCTCGCCGGTTCAGGTTTTCAAACCGGTTCAGGTGTCAGCACTATTACCGGCCTGATTCAATACTCTGTTTAATTTATTATTATTATTGTTGTTATTATTATTATATTGATTGTGGAGAGCTGATCCACGACGATATAGTTAAAATATAACTAATAAAAATAAAATTTAAAAGTGAAAAAAATAAGATAAAAATCAAAAGGCATCCAAATTGAAAGAAACTTCAAATAAACATCCTGATTAAAAAAAAACAAATAGACAACTCTTTCATAATTTATATTGAGAATATCGCTGTGATCTAGGACTATTGTAACATCTATTAACAACTATCAAGTAAAAACTATTAGATAGCTATTGTACCATATTTATATTAAGTTTAGAATTTAAGATTTATTATTTAGATTGTATAAATACTGTTGAATAATTACTACCATATATAAAAACTATCCAATAACTATTATAATATATTAAAGATGAATTTAAGATTTAAAATCGTAACTACATAATAATGTTTACAACTATTCTAAATTAATTTTGATAAAATTTAAATTATTTTGACTGATAAATAATATTCAAAAACTCTAAATTTTAAACTCTACTTCACCCTAAATACATTATACTAAAGAGTTTCCATACGTCTTGTCTCAAAATCTACATCTCGTAACGCCACAAGCTATTTTTTGTTTTATTTCCTCGATGTTTGAAAACTACACTCGATACTGAAAAAAATGAGCAGACGAATGATTCAAATTGTTCTTCTGTGCTGAACGGGGAAACGAAGCTGTAACCTCTGCATCCATGACCAATTAGTTCCTCGCCAAGGAAGATAGAATCCGTCCCTGGAGCTGTATCAGAGGAAATGGTTGATTATCACATCAGACAACTATAACTTTGCAAGGCCATGTTTGGAGCAGCGATGAGAAACAATTCAGTTAAAGATGACACGGTGCATTAACTTAAAGGCTACACCTTAGGTAGTATGCGATGAACACCAAAAATCCTCGACAGTGCTGGCTTAAAGAAATCAAAGTGTTTCCTTATGGTTGATATGCAATGCAAGAAACCCAGACTCGCTTCTTTGGTACAAGTATTGCAGTTGCATGTTTAGAAAGAAACTAGTACTCACTGCCGCCAACTCCTCTTCATGCTTTGGTATGAATGCTGCGTGTAGTCAATAGTTGTAGGAACTCCTGCACTAGAAAGACAATATTAGAAACGATGCAGCATGACAAATTAATTAATCTAACTTCACAAAATGAAACAGTTTTTTCTACTTCTAACTGTGAAGTTCAAAATGAATGATTTTGGAGAGCTGAACTATTTCTTGATACAAATAACGAAAAGAAATATAAATATCATAACAACATTATTTGAACAGTTAAAATAGACGTAGGTATCTGGGAATATACATATACACAAATGAAATAAATGCTTAATCGTTAATATAAACAAGTAAACACGAGTTAATATTTGCAAAGATCTCAAGAAAGTACTATATATAATATATATATATATATATACAGAGAGTGCTCAATTTTCATAGTAGTGATACACTCTTCATCTGAAGAAACATGGACAGAAACTCAAAACTGAAGAATAAATAAACAAATGACGCACCACCAACCTAATACTAAACAATGTATTTATTAAAAAATAAAAAAAGATATAACAAAGAACCAGAAAAATGACAGCGTCAGTTTATATTCCTCTATTAATGAGTGAATTTGAGGCTGACTAACCTATGATAACAGTGTCATCCAAGGCCCTTTTCATTCTTTCTATTGCTTTCTCCCTGGTTGGTGCCCAGACAATAAGCTGAATTTAAGGAACACAACATGAAGGAAATTAAGAAAGATGTGATACAGTAATTCAATGGAACCTCTCATAACAAAGTTTTGATCCGGTCAACCTCATACCAAACTGATGAAATGGTATATAATATAAAAGAAAGGAACAATCAACTAACCATGTACCTTTCCAAGTAGGGAGTCATAAGTTGGGGGCACCACGTAGCCTGGGTAAACATGACTATCCATTCTAATAAATGGACCTCCAGATGGTAAGTATGATGTGATCTTACCTAAATTACAAGAAAATATATATAGATAAACAACCAACTTACAAGTCCACAATAGAGTAACAGATTTGCAAAAAGTCATACTGCACAAATATAAGATGACAGTTTTTCTGATGAATCACAATTCAATAGTAATCACCATAAAGCAAAAGAAGGTTTTCCTGGATTATTCAAAAAGACTGCACTCTGCTGTCCACTCAACTTCCAAAGCAATAGCAGAAAGATGAAGTTAGTGATCAAGGATGATCAAAAAGAGATGCTACAACTTGAGTTAGTTTTAGCAATTTGGGGTTAGCTATATGGATATTGTCCTGCTGTTGAACTATATGCAAAGGCTATAACTCTAACGAGAACCTATTTTAAATATAGTTTATTTAATCTCTGTCTACCCATCACATTTCCAACTCTAATTACTTCAACTAACTATAGAATATGTTCATTGTCTGTGAGCATGCCCATCAAAATCTTGATCTATCCCTCATTCTATCAACTATTGAATTTACACCTAATTGCAACCAAACTAATACTTTTTAGTAAGTTCACAGATTCATCTTGGCATTTACTATCTTCATTACACTATTGACTCTTCTCTATCCATAGTTTCCTAATTGCTCAAAACTTTAACCCATAAAAGTATGATTGCTTGCATCATAGTCATATAAGTTTTCCTGTTAGCCAACAGGCACAAAAGGTTCCAGAAATTAAATGTTTGAAGTCAAAGTTGCGATTGCTTTCCATCTAATGTTTAAATTCCATTCATCTGTTGATATATCTAGGAACTAAGCATTAAGAAATGTGAAAGTAGAATACAGGTCATGGACGAAAACTTTTAGGGTGCGTTTGGTTGAGGGTGTTCATTGATAACCTTGGTTATTCATCCAAGGTTATCAATAAAAACCTTGTTTGGTTTAGGTAATGAAAAATCCCCAGGTAATCAAATATACCCGCCACATCAGCAAAAGGGGTCATTTAACCCGGAATCAGAAAACCAAGGGAAAGCTTGGTTTTTCTCAATTCCGGGGTTAAGACAGTTTCTTTTCCAAAATTAACCTTCAGTATTTCTTATTTATGACACAAATACCCCTTACAATCAATTTAATTACATACTACCCTAATAAATGCTATTTTCGCCAATCACGCGCCGACTCCGCACGCGACTCCCGACTCTTCGCGTTCCAGCGAGCAGAGGCGATTCCCGAGTCCACGCGAGCAGCGGCGATTCACAACCCGATTCACAGCGGCGACTCTTGAGTCCACGCGAGCAGAGGCGATTCACAGCGGCGACTCCACGCTCCGATTCGAAGGGCGATCACAGCGGCGAGATCCTAGCAGCGCACGATCGCAACCTCCAGGTTTTCCTTCCCTTCTCTAGAATCTTTGTTCTATGCTACCGTGGTTCATCTCGAGAAAATATTTTTGTGTTCATAGGCATTCATAGGATTCCCATCCTTGTTCACAGGATTCCCATGCTTATTTTTGTGTTCCTGATTTTTTCACAGGATTCCCATGGTTGTTCTTTCGATTTCCTAATTTTATTCACACATTCACACATCCAAGTTGCGAGATTTTAATTCATGTCTCCTGTTTTTGTTTAGGTATCATATAATTGATATCTTTTAAATTGGTAACAGTGGGTATTTAATTTGGTAGGATTCAATTGAGATTATTGTGCTTTCTAATTAATAATATTTGTTGTGTAATATTCATTTTTCGATTAAGAGAATTCTAATTTGATCGGTTTTCATTTTCTATGCGAGGTTCTTTTCTTTGTTGTATGATTATTTGATGTTCATCAATTTCATCTTAATTTTCTATTTGGTTAAGAGCTCAATTTAGTTCTTATCAATTTGGTACTAGAGAAAATAGGAAAACTTAGGGCTGTGTTTATGGAAACTGAAATGAAACCTAGAGGACAGAAAAATCTTCCACTGAACCAAAATGTCAATACTTGATGTTTTCACTATGAACACACATTTGCAACCTACACGTGGTTTTTATGGAAACTGAAATGATTTATGCAACCATATGGGCTGCGTTTTACTATTTTTACTTTGAAGGACAAGGAGGGATATGTAATAAGGCAAATGATCTAGTTGTAGGTGCTCTGCTTTTGATCCTTCATGAAACACATTTTACTATGATGTAATACAGGTCGATGAATATTTCTACTTGTAATGATCTGTAAACTTTTGATCTGTTAGGTATCTGCTGCTACATTGAATGATGTATTGCTATTCTGTCTAGTCTTGGTTTTGTTGTTTTGTCCATTTTGGCTACTTTTATGATTGCTTTACAGTTGCTGAGTAGGTTCCAAATTTCTAGCTTTCCCTACTAGGACTATCACTGTTGATTGAATGCTGAACTTCATCGACACTTCTTATCTATCTATTTCTTAAATAGATTATCTGCAAGGTTATTGTTAAAGCTCACATTCATGCATGCTCCTTCACTGCATTGCTTACACCTGCATGTGCGTATGTAATCAGACACTGAAGCTGCTTTAATTTTCTATTGGCTCACGAAAATAATCTAATTTATTAGTTCATCCCAAATTATTATTTTTGTAAATATTGATATGAAAGAATATTAATGTGTATGTATGTGTATTTGATATAATAAAATTTTAAAAAATATGGGAAAATTGAGAAGGGAAATATGATCTTATTGAAAATGATAAGATGTGGATAGACACCTTATATTTGCCAGTATGTTATAAAGCTTAAATTGTTTTTTCTCTCATTTACTTTAACAGATCAACTTTGTCATTGATGAACGTTTGAGGAAATGGTTGTTTTACCACTGATTTTTGTTTTTATTGCTTTGTCGATCACACTAATTCATCACTACCTTGATATGCTTCTAATTAAATATTATTCGTTGCCTTATTTTCATGATAGGCTGATATGGATCGATTAGTAGTAAGGCAGGAGATGAAGTTCATTTCGATATTTATATACAAGAAGAGGAGGGAAAGGAAGTTATTTATGCTTTTATTGTTGACAGTCCTCTTAGCCATCAAGAGGAGTGCTAGGTTTAGGAGGAGCATATCATATGCTTATCAGGCATTGTCTAGATACAATATTAGGTCTATAAACTTAAATGAGATGGTTTTTCATAGCGATCAACAATGTGTTGATAACTGTAGGATGGATAGAAGGTCTTTAGACAAACTTTGTTCTTTGCTAACGACTCATGGAAAATTGAAAGGAAATAAAAATATGTCAATTAGTGAACTTGTAATATCTTTTCTTCACATTATTGCACATAATGTGAAGAATAGGGTCCTAAAACGGCAAACAGCTAGATCCGGTGAGACAGTTAGTAGACAATTTCATTCAGTTCTGAACTCTGTTCTACGGTTACACAACATTTTGCTTAAGAAGCCCGAACCAATCCCAGAAAATTACACGGATGAGAGGTGGAAATGGTTTAAGGTACAAGTATATAGTTTCTATATATTTATTATTTTAATCATCTTAATGTACACAATAAATTAATATGATTTATGATGTTTCTTTGAGTGTAGGGTTGTTTGGGAGCATTAGATGGAACTTATATTAATGTCAATGTCTCAACAGTTGATAGACCTAGGTATCGAACCAGAAAAGGTGAAATTGCAACCAATGTCTTGGGCGTGTGCACACCGAACATGCAATTTAGCTATGTCTTACCGGGTTGGGAAGGATCTGCAGCAGATGGTAGAGTCTTAAGGGATGCTATTAGTAGGACGAATGACTTGAAGATTCCTCAAGGTAATAATTATGTTATAATTAATACAAAATAGGTTGTTATTATATATATTAATACATGTTCACTTGTAATATAGGTTGTTATTATTTGTGTGATGCTGGATACACAAATGGGGAAGGATTTTTGGCACCATATAGAGGTCAAAGGTACCATTTGACTGAATGGATGCAAGGTTACCAACCAGCGACAGCTAAAGAATACTTTAACATGAAACACTCTCAAGCCAGAAATTGCATTGAGAGGTGTTTTGACATTTTAAAAGTGAGATGGGCTATATTAAGAGACAAGTCATTTTATTCTGTTAAGCGAGATGGGCTTATTATCCATTTGTATAGTATTCATTTGATCAATTTGATTATGTTTTATGCAAGAATTATGTGTTATTTGGATGGTTTAATTTCAGTTTTCAATGGAAGGAAATAGCCACAAGAGGAAAGTTCAAACTGAACAAGTAGAAAGTTCAATGTCAATGAAGTTCAAAAGGAAAACTCAGAGCACTAAACACTTATGGACAAAACAAGAGGATGCTGCATTAGTTGGCTGTCTTGTTGAGTTGAGCAAAGATTCAACTTGGAAGAGTGAGAATGGTTTTCGAACTGGGTACCTTTTGCATTTGGAGAAAGTAATGGCTGCTAAATTGCCATCTAGCAATTTGAAGGCTACCCCTCATATCGAGTCAAGATACAAGCTACTTAAGAGACAATTTCATGCTATCAATGAAATGCTCAACCATAGTAGTGGATTTGGGTGGAATGATGTTGAGAAGTGTATTATTGCTACAAAGGATGTTTTTGATGATTGGGTTAAGGTAATTTTTTCTTTTTGGGGGTTTTTTCATTTATTTGTTCATTATGAGTTTTTTTACAGCTTTTAACTAACGATATATTTTTAATTTAAAGTCATCCAACTGCTATTGGTTTAAGGAATAAAGAGTTTCCCCACCTTGATGACTTGATGTCTGTGTGGGGGAAAGATCGTGCCACAGGAGCTAATGCAGAAACCCCAGCTGATGCGGTAGAAGAGATAAATTTATGCGATGAAGAGGTTGACACGTTTGAGCTTGAAAAAGACGGACATGCTGAAGGTCATAAAGATGATTCTGATGATGGCAACCAAGCAATAAGGATGTCTGAAATTCCAAGTTCATCAGTTTGTCCAACAAACAAGAAGTCAACCAACAGAAAGAAAAAAGGAAAGTCTGAGGGTGCTCTAGGTGACTTAGTGGGAGAGATTCAAAACTATATCATTTTTGTTAATAAGGTTGATGCAGAGATGTCTACCTACTTCAAGAAACAAAACGAGAATAGTGATAGAAAAATGAAGATATATGAAGAGTTAATAGAACTTGCAGAATTTTCTGAGCAAGAAATTATGAATGTCGGGGAGTACATTCTCAAGGATGACCACAAGGTTGACAACTTTTTTGCATTGCCAAAGATATTTAGGAGAAGTTATGTGATGAAGCAGCTCTCTGAGATCCGTCCTAAATGATTTAGCTATTTGAATTAGGTTGTTGGTACTTATATTTTGATATACTTTTGGATAGTCGTGATATCATTTTGAACAAAACTTATTTGGATGAATATCATTTTGGGTTGAACTTGGATTGACTTTTATTTGATGAATGTCTTTTTGAATTATTTCTATCTATTGAAGTATGCAGCAGATTAATTTCTGTGTAGAATTTCTGTGTATGATATATTATGTGTATGATATCTTCTGTGTATAATCTTCTGCCTGCACCTCATGAAGCCGATGAGCCCTCCACCTGTACCTACAGCTTCATCTCAGCATCAGCGATATTCACCAAGGAAAATGGCACAAGGCTGCCTAGAGAATAAGACATTTTGGTTTCAGAATGTAAAGAGTATAACTAGTTTTGTTGATAACATTCCTAAACCCAGTCCAATGTTGATTGTTGGTACAACTTTGTCCACTTGGAAATCAATCGTGCATTTTGAAATTCTTTCTAGGATTGGTTTAGCTGACTCGTCGTACACAAGGTTGCCTGCATTTTTTGATGTTGGTTCATTCTGAGCTATAATTTGGTGAGTATTTATTTCCACACAGGACCATCAATAATTCTACGAATATGGTATGTTAAAGATAAGATTAACTACTTGTCTAAGTATTTTGTGATTATCATTTGATTGTTCTTCATCATGGCCATCCTGTCTTGCAACTGATTGTTGGATGATATATATTTTACAATTTTTTGGGATGCATCAATAAATTGATGGTGATGAAATTTGATCAGGCTTGTGTGTATGTGGACAGCATGTCCCCTTGTTTCAAAAAATGCAATATTACTTGTTACAAATATTCTTTTATTTTTTTTTATTTTCTTTCTATCTATCTTTCTTTCCTGCTCTTTGCCATTTCAAATTTAGTTCTCTTTGGACTTGATACAGGATGCAGCGAAATAAGGGTCAATTTACCTCTTCGAAATTGAAGACTGATGGATCCATGGGTGATGCTACTGGTGCAAACCAAGAATCTGGTTCACCTGAGAATAAGATTCCTGCGGTATCTGCGTAAGCTCTGTGCAATGCATGTGGACTTGTGTGGGCAAACAAGGTATGGAACATTTGGAACGTGTTGATCCTCTTAAATTTTGTCCCATATTTATTTTCTTTTGCCTGATGAGTAACCTTTTCCTTGAATAAGTTACGCTGATAAATATATGTAGTCCATGTAATCAAGCATTCCTGTTTAGCCTTAACTAGATATAAGCCAAATATCTTCTTGCTGTTATAGGCTTTTCAACATCTCCTCATAATGTTGAAGTTGTGAATGCATTACAATTATTTAGAACTAGCGAAAAAACAGATTCATAAAATAGGAACAAAGTCTCATGCTGACAAATGCTAATTCATGTTATTGTCTTTAGGGCATGATGAGGGATCTTTCCAAAAATCCATCTCCCGCAATTCCAAATGCTTTGCCAGAACCCAAAGAAGGGACAACTTTCGAGATCACCGCATGAACTAGGAGATTATTTGTTTGTGCATCATTATCTACAATTTGGCTTGATCAGTGACTTTTCGTGTGGTAGACTCATTGATACTCTTTCAATCTAATTGATCCGGTCGGGTAAGTTTTTGGAGCTGATTAGGGGCCCGGTCGGATTGGGTCTGGGTCAGACAAAGTGGGTCGGGTTCAGTATCGGATTAGTGCGCTAGATACTGATCTGGCTAAAAGGATTAGGAGACAGGGCCCAATCAGTGGCACCCGAGCAGATGTACCCGGCCGAGAACTTTAGCGGTCGAGGATCACCGGTCGGGAAAGTTTAGTCGGGATAAAGCAGAAGCGTTTTGTCATATCTCTTCATGAGTGTTCGGTAAGCAATAGGTCTCCCGGTCGAGGTCACCCAGAGTGGCCGACCCCGAGTGGCAGGGTGGTTGACCTAGGGTGGCCAACCCAGAGTGGCAGGGGGGCCAACCCCGAGTGGCCGACCCCGAGTGGCAGGGTGGTTGACCCAGAGTGACAGGGTGGCCAACCCCGAGTGGCCGACCCCGAGTGGCAGGGTGGCCGACCCAGGGTGGCCGACCCAGAGTGACAGGGTGGCCGACCCCGAGTGGCAGGGTGGCTGACCCAGGGTGGCCGACCCAGAGTGACAGGGTGGCCGACCCCGAGTGGCTGACCCCGAGTGGCCGACCCCGAGTGGCAGGGTGGCTGACCCAGGGTGACAGGGTGGCCAACCCCGAGTGGCCGACCTCGAGTGGCAGGGTGGCTGACCCAGGGTGGCCGACCCAGAGTGACAGGGTGGCCGACCCCGAGTGGCAGGGTGACTGACCCAGAGTGGCCGACCTAGGGTGGCTGACCCAGAGTGGCCGACCCAGGGTGGCCGACCCTAAAGATCATCCGAATCTCCCCATTATCAGAAGAGAATTTTTGACATAGTCATGACCTGACAGAGTCGCCAACATTAATGGGGGTCGGAGGGGACAACCTAGACAGACTGTCAGGCGGCTGTGTCAGCCTCATAGAGCCACCAAAGCTGCCAG
Source organism: Boesenbergia rotunda (assembly GCA_024364735.1). Classification (NCBI taxonomy): domain Eukaryota; kingdom Viridiplantae; phylum Streptophyta; class Magnoliopsida; order Zingiberales; family Zingiberaceae; genus Boesenbergia; species Boesenbergia rotunda. The sequence continues at coordinate 511,006 of JAGFNQ010006563.1, read as the reverse complement.
TTATACAGTCTAACAATTGGTTAATCCTTAATGAGATAGGGCATCTCTGACATGGCAGAGGGCTTGCCTTCCCCCTATATAAACCCCCCTTGGGGCTCCAAAGAGAAGGGGGCTGCCATTTTGCAACCACACCACCGCTTTGCGAGCTACGATTTGGTCCGAGCCGAGGGACTTAAGCCCGACTCTTCTAAGTCAGATCCCTATTCGAGCTCTACCTCGACCCCCGAGCCCGACCTCCCGAGCTACAGCCAGACCCCGACCCCCGAGTTACAGCAGACCGGGTCGTCTTGGTCAGACCGA
>JAGFNQ010006563.1:271859-509164 GCA_024364735.1 Boesenbergia rotunda | reverse complement strand
GAGGAAAGTTGAGTTGAGTGACCTTTGTAATTGTAACACGTGAACATGATAGTGAAACTCAAGGCACCTGAAAGGCAGCTCTTGCAGGTTATAAGTGGGCGTGCTCCCACGCACCCACCGGACTCGGCGCCGGCCGGGCGTGGCGCTCCACGTTCGGTCGGGCCCGGTCGGGCGTGGCGCTCCACGTTCGGCAGGGTAAGTCAGACGGTGTCCAGACTCTTGCTCTTGCAAGTTATAAGTGGGCATGCTCCCACGCACCCACCAGACTCGGCGCCGATCGGGCGTGGCGTTCCACGTTCGGTCGGGCCCGGTCGGGCGTGGCGTTCCACGCTCGGTCAGGGTAAGTCAGACGGTGTCCAGACTCTTGCTAAGGCAAGTTATAAGTGGGTATGCTCCCACGCAACCACCGGACTAAGGCGCCGATCGGGGCGTGGCGTTCCACGTTCGGTCGGGCCCTGTCGGGCGTGGCGTCCCACGCTCGGTCAGGGTAAACCAGACGGTGTCCAGACTCTTGCTAAGGCAAGTTATAAGTGGGCATGCTCCCACGCACCCACCGGACTCGGCGCCGATCGGGGCGTGGCGTTCCACGTTCGGTCGGGCCCGGTCGGGCGTGGCGTCCCACGCTCGGTCAGGGTAAGCCAGACGGTGTCCAGACTCTTGCTAAGACAAGTTATAAGTGGGCATGCTCCCACGCACCCACCGGACTCGGCGCCGATCGGGCGTGGCGTTCCACGTTCGGTCAGGCCCGGTCAGGCGTGGCATTCCACGCTCGGTCAGGGTAAGCCAGACGGTGTCCAGACTCCTGCCTTTGCATGTTATAAATGGGCATGCTCCCCTACAACCATCGACCTCCCGGCGGACCGGGCGTGGCTGCCCACGCTCCATTAAGGTCTCCCGACTGACATTGAGACACTTGTTCTTCAGCAAGTTATAAAGGTGATTGTTCACACGCCTCAGTTACTCAATCACTCAGCTTGGCACTCAGCCGCTCTGCTCGGCACTCAGCTACTGAGTCATTTAGCTACTCAGCCGCTCTGCTCGGCACTCAGCTACTCAACCACTCAGCTTAACACCCATCCACTCTGCTATGTCATCTGCTCGGCACACCGTCATTTGGCTCTACCACTTGCAAGGCAATTAGTCCCTCTACTCAGTTGCTTGCCTGCTTAGCCATTGCTTAGTCGTTTACTCGGCTCTATGCCACATGCGTGGCACCCGCAACCATTTGCTTGGTTCGGCAAAAATGCTTAGTGGTTTGCCATACACAGATTTGTCACTCGTCCAACACGATCCAATTGCTCGCTTGACATAACTAAATACTCTAGCGGCAACATTCCGAGGGATGAAATACTGATTAACTTGGTAAAATCCAACCCGTGACTTCTGATTGGTTGTTTTTCTATCAAAGGAGATCCATTCCAACCTAATTCCAGGATGGAAAGTACGGGTGGAATAACTCAAACCACTAGATTCAGTCTAGTTGGTCAGACTCGCACCTCCTTCGACTAGACTTGAAGGGGAGATATGTGATCTGGGGAGATAAACGCGTGGCAGATGCATTGATAGCTTACTTGATAGGGGACCCGACATTTAAGGATAAAAATCTTGAGGCCGTAATGAGGGTCAGGGGCACGAAAGTAGGGTTTATCCGACCGGGCAAGCAGCCTAGTCAGTCGGACTTGACGCCTCCTTCGACTAGACTTGAAGGGGAGGCTTGTGATCCGGTCGGGTAAGTTTTTGGAGCTGATTAGGGGCCCGGTCGGATTGGGTCTGGGTCAGACAAAGTGGGTCGGGTTCAGTATCGGATTAGTGCGCTAGATACTGATCTGGCTAAAAGGATCAGGAGACAGGGCCCAATCAGTGGCACCCGAGCAGACGTACCCGGCCGAGAACTTTAGCGATCGGGGATCACCGGTCGGGAAAGTTTAGTCGGGATAAAGCAGAAGCGTTTTGTCATATCTCTTCATGAGTGTTCGGTAAGCAATAGGTCTCCCGGTCGGGGTCACCCAGAGTGGCCGACCCCGAGTGATAGGGTGGCTGACCCAGGGTGGTCGACCCAGAGTGACAGGGGGGCCAACCCCGAGTGGCCGACCCCGAGTGGCAGGGGTGGCTGGCCCAGGGTGGCTGACCCAGAGTGACAGGGTGGCCAACCCGAGTGGCCGACCCCGAGTGGCAGGGTGGCTGACCCAGGGTGGCCGACCCAGAGTGACAGGGTGGTCGACCCCGAGTGGCCGACCCCGAGTGGCAGGGTGGCCGACCCAGGGTGGCCGACCCCAGAGGGACAGGGTGGTCGACCCCGAGTGGCTGACCCTGAGTGGCCGAGTGGCCGACCCCGAGTGGCAGGGTGGCTGACCCAGGGTGGCTGACCCAGAGTGACAGGGTGGCCTACCCCGAGTGGCCGACCCCGAGTGGCAGGGTGGCTGACCCAGGGTGGCCGACCCAGAGTGACAGGGTGGCCGACCCCGAGTGGCCGAGTGACCGACCTCGAGTGGCAGGGTGGCTGACCCAGAGTGGTCGACTCAGGGTGGCTGACCCAGAGTGGCCGACCCAGGGTGGCCGACCCTAAAGATCATCCGAATCTCCCCATTATCAGAAGAGGATTTTTGACATAGTCATAACCTGACAGAGTCGCCAACATTAATGGGGGTCGGAGGGGACAACCTAGACAGACTGTCAGGCGGCTGTGTCAGCCTCATAGAGCCACCAAAGCTGCCAGTTATACAGTCTGACAATTGGTTAATCCTTAATGAGATAGGACATCTCTGCCATGGCAGAGGGCTTGCCTTCCCCCTATATAAACCCCCCTTGGGGCTCCAAAGAGAAGGGGGCTGCCATTTTGCAACCACACCACCGCTTTGCGAGCTACGATTTGGTCCGAGCCGAGGGACTTAAGCCCGACTCTACTAAGTCATATCCTTATTCGAGCTCTACCTCGACCCCCCGAGCCCGACCTCCCGAGCTACAGCCAGACCCCGACCCCCCGAGTTACAGCAGATCGGGTCGTCTTGGTCAGACCGAGTCATCCGAGCGAGAACCGGTCTTCACTTGTCGACAGGATCAAATTCGAATAGACTTGAAGGGGAGGCTTGTGATCCGGTCGGGTAAGTTTTTGGATCTGATTAGGGGCCTGGTCGGATTGGGTCCGGGTCAGACAAAGTGGGTCGGGTTCAGTATCGGATTAGTGCGCTAGATACTGATCTGGTTAAAAGGATCAGGAGACAGGGCCCAATCAGTGGCACCCGAGCAGACGTACTCGGCCGAGAACTTTAGCGGTCGGGGATCATCGGTCGGGAAAGTTTAGTCGGGATAAAGCAGAAGCGTTTTGTCATATCTCTTCATGAGTGTTCGGTAAGCAATAGGTCTCCCGGTCGGGGTCACCCAGAGTGGCCGACCCCGAGTGGTAGGGTGGCTAACCCAGGGTGGCCGACCCAGAGTGACAGGGGGGCCAACCCCGAGTGGCCGACCCCAAGTGGCAGGGTGGCTGACCCAGGGTGACCGACCCAGAGTGACAGGGTGGCCACCCCGAGTGGCCGACCCTGAGTGGCAGGGTGGCTGACCCAGGGTGGCCGACCCAGAGTGACAGGGTGGCAGACCCCGAGTGGCCGACCCCGAGTGGCAGGGTGGCCGACCCAGAGTGACAGGGTGACCAACCCCGAGTGGCTGACCCCGAGTGGCCGAGTGGCCGACCCCGAGTGGCAGGGTGGCTGACCCAGGGCGGCTGACCCAGAGTGACAGGGTGGCCGACCCCGAGTGGCCGACCCCGAGTGGCAGGGTGGCTGACCCAGGGTGGCCGACCCAGAGTGACAAGGTGGCCGACCCCGAGTGACCGACCCCGAGTGGCCGAGTGGCCGACCCCGAGTGGCAGGGTGGCTGACCCAGAGTGGCCGACCCAGGGTGGCCGAACCAGAGTGGCCGACCCTAAAGATCATCCGAATCTCCCCATTATCAGAAGAGGATTTTTGACATAGTCATGACCTGACAGAGTCGCCAACATTAATGGGGGTCGGAGGGGACAACCTAGACAGACTGTCAGGCGGCTGTGTCAGCCTCATAGAGCCACCAAAGCTGCCAGTTATACAGTCTGACAATTGGTTAATCCTTAATGAGATAGGACATCTCTGACATGGCAGAGGGCTTGCCTTCCCCCTATATAAACCCCCCTTGGGGCTCCAAAGAGAAGGGGGCTGCCATTTTGCAACCACACTACCGCTTTGCGAGCTACGATTTGGTCCGAGCCGAGGGACTTAAGCCCGACTCTTCTAAGTCAGATCCCTATTCGAGCTCTACCTCGACCCCCCGAGCCCGACCTCCCGAGCTACAGCCAGACCCCGACCCCCGAGTTACAGCAGACCGGGTCGTCTTGGTCAGACCGAGTCATCCGAGCGAGAACCGGTCTTCGCTTGTCGACAGGATCATGAATCATTTCCAATTTGCTGTTCGAGGAGGCTGATGCTCATGGAATCAGTGATAGTGGTAGCACAAAGTAGAAGAAACGGCGATTGTTTAGCTGCAGTTTTATCTGTTGTAAATGTTTGTTTTCCATGGATATTCGTGGAGATCAGTATTTTTTTGTCCGTAATGTATTTTTTTCCATGGATATTCGTGGAGATCAGTATTTTTTTTTGTCCGTAATGTATTTTTTTTCTAAATTCTACGGCAAGCATTCTAAATTCTACATCATGTTTTGCCTGTAATGTATTTTTTTTTTCTAAAATCTGATCATTTCAATGACAACCAAGTGGTAAAAGAAGAGTTTGCATGAGTGGATTGGTATATTTATTAGGGGTAATATAGTGATTGTCATATTAGGTTATATATTAAAACCTTCAACCAAACAAGTTTTTGTCCCATTACCAAAGATTAAACCAAAAACATTAGGTTATATCTTATTCCCTATAACCTTGGTCATGTGATTACCTGGTAATCACATGCCCAAGGTTATCAAAGAAGACCCTCAAGGGTGCGTTTGGTTGGGGGTTATCCTTGATAACCTTGGTTATCCATCCAAGGTTATCAACGAAAACCTTATTTGGTTTCGATAATTAGCGATTCCTAAGTAATGATCGATGCCCGACACGTCAACAAAAGTGTCATGCAACCAGGAATCAGAAAACCTTAGGAAAGTAAGGTTTTTCTTGATTCCGGGATTATGCAACTTTTTTTTTCCAAAATTATCCTCCAATATTTACATTTAAGACGAAAATAACCATTACAATTTATTAACTTTCGAAAGCGTTATTCACGACTGACGACCACCGCCAGCGACCGGCAACCACCGCCAGCGGCCGGCGACCACCGCCAGCGGCCGGCGACCACCGCCAGCGGCCGACGACCACCGACCACACCCCGACCGGCGACCTCCGCCGGCCGGCGACCGACGACCTCCGCCGACCGACGACCGACGACGGCCGGCGACCACCGTCGCCCGGCGACCACCTCCGGCCAGCGACCGGCGACCACCGTCGGCCGACGACCGGTCACCACCGTCGACCGTCGACCGGCGACCGACGACCACCGTCGACCGGCGACCGACGACCACCGTCGGCCGGCCACCGTCGACCACCGTTGGCCGGCGACGACCGACGACCACCGTCGACGGTCGACGTCTAACAACTAAATTAAAATATTTTTTATTTAATAATTTAATTAAAATTTTAATATATTCAATAGAGAAAAAATAAATAAATTTAATTTAAATTTTAATAAAATTATTTAAATAAATTCTAAAGGATAATATGATAAAATATTATATTATGTTATAGACTATTACCTCTAAACAAACAAGATTTTATTTGATTACCTAGATTGAACCAAACAACTTCAGGTTATATTTCATTCCCCATTACCTTGGACCAATGTTATATACGATAACTTGAACCAAACGTGCGTTTGGTTTAAGTTATCATATATAACCTTAGTTATGTGATTACCAGGTAATCACATAACTAAGGTTATGGAGAATGAAATATAACCTAAAGTTGTTTGGTTCAATTTAGATGATCAAATAAAATTTTGTTTGTTTAGAAGTAATAGTGTATAATCTAATGTAATATTTCACCAAATTACCCTTTAGTTTAAAATTAAGAATTATGATAGTGTATGCTTATTTAAATTAAAAATAAGAAAGTAAGATAATATTTTATACTTGTTCACACCCTCGTTTAAGTATAAAAAATTATATCATTCGTTAGAACGATGGCCTATGATTATATTTATTTTAATTTTTAAAAATTAAAATATTAAAAAATATATAATAATAATATATAAATAAATAAAATCAGATTAGTTTTTTTATTTTTTAAAAAATTTATTTAAAAATTTTTATTTTTATTTGACTTTAATTAATTTATTTATTTAGTTTATCTCAATTATATTCTATTTAATTTATTAAATTTTTAATTAAAATACTAAATTAAAAAAACAAAATTACTAAATTAAAAAAAAATTATTCGTCGACGATGAGCAGCGGTCGGGTCGCCTATTAGGGGTATTTTGTCTAAATATTAGGGGATAATTTGGGAAAGAAAAGTTTCTTAATCCCGGAATCAAGAAAAACCTCAATTTCCCTTAGTTTTCCAGTTCCGGATTTGATGCCCCTTTTACTGACGTGTCGGGCATGAATAATTACTTGGGAATAATCAATTACCTAAACCAAATAGGATTTTCGTTGATAACCTTGGATGGATAACCAAGGTTATCAAGGATAACCCCCAACCAAATGCACCCTTAAAGACATCTTCTGCATTAATTCTGCATTCAATTGAATGTCCTCTTAGAACAATATCTTCCTGTGAATTAAAATATATGAATGATGTAATTGACTACTAAAAAGTGATTAGCTAGACAAAAGATCTACCTGTTTGTATCTGAGCTTCTCTCCAAGAGCTACCCGAATCTGTTCCTCAATCAAATCAGTTGAAGAAATCATTTCTGTAACAGGATGCTCGACTTGATTTCACCCAAGCACAGTTAAAGCATGAATATTATGTCAAATAGTGACTCAGATTTTAGGAATTACAATAAGAATAGAGATCTGAAGATCTGGATCCTTGTGTTCATCTCCATAAAGTAGAAAGAACCTCGTTCATCCAAGAGAAACTCAACAGTGCCAACACCTATATAACCTATAGATGCAGCAGCTGCTACAGCTGCATCACCCATGGTTTTCCGAAGTTCTGGGTTCAAAGCAGGTGATGGAGCTTCCTCTAGAAGCTTTTGATTTCTCCTCTGATAAATCACAGTTGAAGATAAGATTAAGCATAACGTTTTGCTTGCTTAGTTTATTTTACTGAATCACCGCGTATGCGATACTTCAGAGTCAACATGCTATTTTCACTGCTAAAAAATTTTCTATTTTCAACTCAGACTTACAGTATTCTACCAAAAATCCAACTAATCGTCCACATAATTTTTGCAACTTCAGATGTTAATACTTGGACAAACATCCATGAAATGTATGCCCTCCATTTCTTCCTCTATTAATGTCCTTCAGTAATATATAGCAACAAATACCTTTTAGAGATGAAGGAATGAGTTTTTACACCTACTTTTCCATAAAGTGCAGATATTCTCTGAACCAATAAAAATACAAGCTCTAAGAAACAATGATTGTAGTGACAAAGTCAGAAGGATATTCATTATAACACAAAGAAAATGAAATGCCAAGGGGCTTTTAGAAAAGTGGAAAAGTTCTCTATGAAGAATAGTTCAAAGAAAATCATTTGACCTTTCATCAGATTAAAACAGTTATAACTTATGGGTTATAAATTCATAACTAGAAGACAGAAGTAAGGATATAACAAGATATTTCAAATTTGCTACACGGGAGAAATTTTAGGGTACAGATATCAGGGCAATCAGGGTCCCGATGCCATCATATCCAGAAAGCACAAATGTATAACTAATACAACAAGAGCAATAAAAGGTCCAACAAATTGGAGTTGGCTAGATGAACTTATGCAAATTATTGAACAGGTTACCTCGCTACTCACAACCTAATGTTATGAAAACTGGCAAGATTCGTAAGGTTGGTGCCATAGATTTAGGTTGGTTGTCAGGGCCTATGCAAACGCCTCTTTCATTTAGGCTTCAAACTCGCATAGGCAGTGCTGATACATGCATAACAAATAAAAATTGGCATTCCAAAATGCAGAAGAAAGATGATAGAGTAAAAGTTCAAAAAAGGATAACAAGTAGAGGAGTCAGTGTGCACAAATCTTCACATTAATACCAAAAGAGTTTGTGTATCTAGCTAGTCATGAGCAGATGAATAAGACATGGATAAATTTACCGAATTGGCCTATAAAGTAATGAAACAAAACTACCTGAATACTACAATCTCGCTCACCAAAATGGATGGCATTTCCATACTATCAGCAAGAACCTGAAAAGCCACAGCAAAGACAAGTGCTGTAGTTAATGAACAGTGAAGCAAAAATTTCCCTGAGACGCTGTTAATCATAGAAATTATTAGTTACATATCCTAGAGTAACCCATACAAGAATTTTTTGGAAAAGAAAAAAAAGTAAATATTGGAAAATAAGAAAACATTACAAAATTTCCTATATGTGATATTATGATGGCCCATTAACAAGACCAAGCCTATATGACAATATAGAAATTTACAGCTGATTGTCTTTCTTCTATAAGCTTACAACATAGTAGATATATAGATATCTAAAATTAAGTTATCCTTACAAGAACAGCACTATCTATTATGATACTGGATTTCTGTAATTAGTTCACTGGTAATCCATCACCTTTTGGTCATTGTTATTCATTTTCCTCTTCCCAGTAACTTTACTCCTGTCTATAAACTTTGTAACTAGGAATGCATTAACAAAGTGAATTTTTATGAAATAATTGCTCTAACACAACAAAAAAAATGAAATTATGATAAGGAAAGAGGCTCCAACTTGAGGTTAATGATAGTCTATGAGAACATAAAAGAAAATAATGGGGAAATATATATGCTTTTTACCACAGAGAACTGGTTTTAGAATTTGCTCATGGCCTCAGTTGTGTCATAAAGATAAGCGGGTTTAGTTTAGGATTTTTTATGGTTGAGGCATCAGCTAACTTAGTATAAACCACTGATACTGGTCAAGGGCTCAAGGCATCAACTAACTTAGTATAAACCACTGATGCTGGTTGAGGCATCAGATAACTTGTCAATGGTCATGGGTTATCTCAGAACCATGTACTCAGTGTGTGAATTTTCAGAACCTTTTTGTGTCAATTGTTCTATTATTCTACCTATATGCATAAATGATTCTTTTAAAAAAACAAATAAAAGCACACCTGAATGATCACAAGAACAAGCTATTACCTGAAACTCAATATGCCTTGGATTCTGGATATATTTCTCCAAATAAACTCCATCATTTCCAAATGCAACTTGTGCCTCACTCTTAGCTTGCTGCATATTGAAAAAAATACTGATAAGTGTGGGACTTCAATTAATACCATGATTAAGATTCTAAGAACTAACTTAATCAATGAAGAGGGAAGGAATCGAGGAACATAGACTCCTTCCTCTATTGTTTACTTCATAGGTGAGCCCAAGTGAGGGAAGTTGCACACCTCCATGGAACAAAAATTCACATAAGATGCTTCTGTCTAAACATGGATGTCCAAACAATTAACATCCCCAAAATATCAAGATTATTTTTGTCTATCAATTACCTTGTCCTCTTAATCTGTGAGCTTGGTAGAACTGATTGATTTCTCATTCTATTGCTCAAAAAATCGTTCATGGAATTCCTTGAATTCACTAATATGGTGTTGTTAATTCTTTGATTCCATTGTGGGACACTGGTTAGAGCTCTACCAGGTTGTGGTTATTGTCCTCGTCTTCTTTTTAATCACGAAGCTAATCTTCGTCATGATCTCCTTTAGAACAGCCTCAAGATCGTCCATGAGAGTGATCTGACCCTTGACTCCTTAGGTGACCATGAGCGCTCCTTGCTTGATGCAGTGAAGGAAGTGGAAGAAAATGCAGGGGCATAGGAGAAGAAAAAAGAGATTTTTGCAGAATTAGTGTGTTTGGGAGGGAGGGATTGCGTGGAGTTGAATGATGCCTTTGCTACTATCACAGATTCCTTACAGCAAAGGTGCCCAATGATGTTCCAGTGATTGTGAGTTGAGTGGCAGTAGCAAGGTGTTGGGTTAAATAAAAGGGAAAGGGATATATCTGCCATTTGGTTTTTGTTTCTATCCTGCTCCATCCTCTCTTTCCTATATCTCAAGTAGACAGGTTTTTGCTCCCATATTTCCTCTCCCTGTCCCTCCCATTCTGACCTTCACCTCCCTTCCATTCAATTAAACTCCCTTGGAGTAAACATAGCCTTATACATTAAAGCAACCACATTGTGAGGGATTAAAAGTTCAAATACCAAATAAAAGTTTGTATAAAAGAAGCAATAAATCCGATGTGGTCCAACCCTTCCCCGGGACCCCACATTGGCCGAAGCTTAGTGCACCGGGCTGCCCTTTACAAAGGTAAGTAGTGAATTGCACAAAAAAAGACAGTTAGCATCGAACTTTCAGAAAATAGATCCACTATTGCTGGCATAACAATTTAAAATTCAATAACTTTATTCCACCAAACAAACTTATTTGACCTTTGTAAAGAAGAAGAATAGGAACTAGAATTCATTTCGTCACATTAAGCATATAGAGTACCTGTAGTAACTTCACAAACTCCTCTGGTTCTTTAGCTAGGCACATTCCACGCCCTCCTCCACCTGCAGTTGCCTACCAGAAAGCAAAAAGAAAGCGTATGAAACCACATCAAAGAATTCAAAATTCTTTAAGAAGATGAGAGGGTTTAGTTCTTCCAATATTCTTGGCAGCTAATAACACAGTGAGCAGCTGAGCCCAAGGATCAATATCACCATATGCTATGAGCTCTTTATGAGGCCTTCTATACCAAACAGCACCATGATATAAAAGCTAAGAAACTTACAATGCTGATAAGGAAAACAATGGAACATAGTGAACTCGAGAAGAATGAAAAGAGAAACTCATTTTCTATACCCTAGATACACCATTTTCAGCTGTTATTATTTAGGTCAAGACTGCAATTTGGCCTTTAGTTCAACCTTTTGTGTAAATGATTTATAATCACGATGATAGAAAAATACAAATAAAGACAGGAAACATAATTATAGTATAGAACAATGAAAATAAAACAATTACAACAATAAAATAAAATTTAAAAATTAAATAAATAGCATTGAATATATAACTTAAGAATATTACATAAAAGATAGCAAATGTAGTAAAAGGACTAAAATAAAAGGACTGTGCCACAAGTATATGGAACCTTGACCAGGGACCAGACTTTGCTCAAGGCTATAATAAATAAAAAGTGTTATACATAAAATATTATAAATAAAAAAAAATAAAATAAATGATTAAATCAAACAAAAAAAAAAAAAAATATAAAAAAAAAAACAAAATAAAAAAAATATTAATGTATATATATATATAGTTTATAAATATTCTAAAGAATATATATTAAATATTTTAGTTTGTATATATAGTTTCATTGCATATAAAAATTACATTTATTTTAAAAATTTATATATTTTAATTTTTAACAATTAAATTTTTTAGAATTATTTATAAAATTTTAGAATTATATATAAAATTTTAAAATTATTTTAAATATTTTTATAAAATTTTAATCTATTTTTAATTTATAAAAATGATTTAAAGTTTGATTTTAAAAGTATTTTAAATTATTATTTTGTGCTTTAATTTTTATATTTTAAATAAAAATTATAAAATTATATATTATAATTATATTAATTAATTAACAGTTTATTTAATTATTATTAAATTATATAATATATAATTATATTTTAGATAATAATTAATTAGAAATTTTATATATAATTTATGATTTTAATAAATCTAACATTTCCTCAATCAAATAATTTCTTCCTGCGGCGAAACCCTAAACCTTTCGCCGCTTCTTCTCCTTCCGGCTTCTCCCTCTCTGAAACTAAGAAATCTAGTGTTAGTAAGTTCATTATACCTTCCTTTTTTTTCCTTTCATTTTCTATGCACTTCTTTCTTCCTCCTCCTTTCCTCCTTTCTTCTTTGCGTGCGCGTGATCCGCAATGACGCCCGTGTTCCGCCTCTTGTGGTGCGGTGCGTCGAACGATATGTTCGTGATTCGGACACATATTTATTCTTTTAAACATATAGAATATTTAAGTTAACCCTTAAACTATCTAATTGTATCAAACTATATTAAAGTTCTAAGAACATTTCAATTTTTATGGATAGTTATTAAAAACATACAAAGATTAGATGGGTTCATCAGGTGTTGGACTATGCTTGATCCATGTGTTCAATGTGCATTTTCATATCATCAATAGTAAAACCAAAAAAACATGTTCAGATGCATTTTCACATGAAGTATCAAGCACAAAGTGATGATATAATGGTTACTCTAGTAAAGTACTTTGCGTGAAACAAATAGACCCTATGATTAAACAAGTTGTGGAATCTTGCACATACAATAGCAACCCCATGGCCACCAACCTCCACACATATGCCAAAAGACACAAGAAATGATTTTCTAAACATAATATTCCTTCACATATTAAGAAGTCGAGCAATAGATAGAAATATCCACAAGAAAACTACGTGTAGAGTTGTATTCCATTGCATAACATTTCTCTGATAAAGTACTCAGGCAATTCATAACTACTGTAAGCCCATTCCATCAGTCTCCAATATGCAAGCACAGAGAGTTATTAAACAAAGGGATATGATCCATGTCTGAAATCCTCAGTCCATGTTATACAGCAAATCAAGTTATTGAAAAGTTACGTAGAGGACTTAATTTTCACATTTGCTTTTAGAGAATTAGCATAAACCTAAAGATGCATTGGGAAAACAAAGTACCAAGAGTCATGTATCTGACCTAGCAAGACAAGATGGATTCGACTAGACTGTCCTACCTATATCTATTCCAAAAGGAATACTTCTTAAACTTTCACTAGAAAACTACATTGACATCTAGGTGTATCCTTTCTTCAAGTTCATCATAATAGATGTTACATCACTTTCAAATGTGAAATACTATTTTTGATCAAAGCATTTGGCAGTTACAGCCATAAGTCTATAACCAGCTTATTAGAACAGTAACACAAATAAGAAACAGAGGTAGTAGCTATAACCAATGACGCAACAAAAAGTGTAGGTATTAAAATAATAAAATGATGAACCATCACAAGTTTTTATGTAGTTTCTGATAGGAAGAGGAAATGTGTTGAGAATTACAAATGAACATTCTCGTCTATATGTATACCAGAAAATAATGCCAAGTAACTGCAGTGTACCTTGATCATGAGTGGAAAGCCAATTTCATTGGCAAGCTCCACAGCTTCCTCTGTTGACTGTAATGCTCAAAAAGATGCTAGGGATTAGTTCACCAAGTCAAAAATGATTGTTCTTACAGATTACAGTCCACTAGCAATGTCAGCTACATTTCTAAAGCAAACTAACGTCCACAAAATGCTGCTTTAATACATGCAGCAATCCTTCGCTTCCAAGAACTGTAGGAACACCTACATTCTTCATTGTTTGCCTAGCAGTAGATTTATCCCCCATTACTCAAATGCTGTCAGGCTGGAAAAAATTGCAGCATCACGGATTACTCAGTCAACAGCGAAACTTGCTAAGAGACTGATCAAGATAAGAGGTTGTGATTAATCTCAAACAAATAGCCAAGAAAAATATCTTGATTATGAAACAAACAGTCCCATAGGCGAATACTGTTCTCAGAGTTGCTTCCTAGAATCCTTATATCTCTATATAGCCAGTGAATGCATAAGAAATTGGAACATGAGGATTGGAAAAGATCATTATACACTATGTAACTGAATCTGAATATATGGATGAAAAGTACTAGTACACAATAAAGACAACCCAATAAAATCATCATTTAACCGCTGTAAATTTACAGACACCATCTTTCTAAAGACTTCATTGCACTCACATGGGAAAATGATATCATATAATGCAAATGTATGAAGTTAACACTCTTGACGCAAAATTATTTAAAAGAAAAATGCATCAAACAAACAATGTATATGTTTTTTCTGGAGTATAGATATCACAGAAAATTTTAATAATTTATAATGTCTAACATCTTAAACCCAATAGTTCACCCATCATCATAAAAGATTCTTACATCGGGGCCGATGAAGTTGATGCCATGCTGTTTGCAGGTGTCAACAAAGGTAGCATTCTCAGACAGGAAGCCATAACCAGGATGTAACATAGTGCATCCATGATTGATGGCAGCAGATAGGACCTTTTCAACCGCCAAGTACCTATCAAACAGTTAACAACGTAGACAAAATAGAAGTGTGAAATTTTTTTTACTGAACAAATTAGTAGCACATACTTTACAATGAATGGTTGCATCACTATTACAGCTACAAACGGCCATTTGAGCTACTTATTAAGATTTTTTTCACAAAAACTGCAAGGAAACAACACTCACGATTGACTGCTTGGACCTTCACCAATGCAGACAGCTTCATCAGCTAGCCTCACATGAAGAGCTTCCTGATCTATTGTGGAGTGTACAGCAACACAAGGTATTCCCATTTCATGTGCAGTTCGAATCACTCTAACAGCAATTTCTCCTCTATTAGCTACCAGAATCTTCTCAGTCTGACAAGTTGCACAAAGAGCTTCACCATGATTGTTTGATCTCCTGGTCAAGCGGACAGTTCTTCTAGAAGAACATATATTGCTGAAATTTGAAGCCCATCTCAGATTAAATCTACAGCTTGAGCTTTTTATTCCTCCAGAAAATCTTGGAAGCAAACCCTTCAGATAGAGGCATCGTGAATTAGGCATGAGAATAGGCCAAAATGCCATACCTTACACAGACATAAGAATTTCGAAAGATTGTATTTGCATGCTCTATCTTTATATGCAGATGACTCTGGAAGATTGTAGATGCAAATGGATGAGATAATACAAAGAGATCAAGTCTTACAAATGTAAACCAAGGTTTCAACTTTTATTCAAAACACAAAACAAGGAAAGGCGCAGCAAAAAAGTATGAACGATAAGCAGAATATACCTAAACAATCTAGATGCGATGTTAATTAATTCCATGGTGACTTTTACATGCAATATAAACTTCCACCTCGTCGAGGATAGTTTAGATAAGACATAAGTAAAGTGACATCACATGCAATTCATAGTTGCATTTTACTCGGTGAATGCGGGAAATGCTTCAATCTTCTTCTTTCTGCAAACAGTGAAAGAGATCCGTTAGATCTTTTTCTTCTATTCAATGAAAACGCCTAGCTACAAAGCAAATGCAAGAGAAATCATACTCCTACAGAACACGTGACCATGCTTGCAGTAGAAAGCTTTTCTCTTCAAATTAGAACAGCTTATTTGCTTTACTCATGAAAAGAATAAGAGTTCAGCACTCTAATCACAGTTCAGCCGATGGCCAAAACGGCCTAAGCCGCACAAATTCATCGCACTTTGGGCATAAAATCAAGAGAGTATTACGAAACTCAATAAACCCCTTCCAGCGTATCTCAACCATTTGGCCTCCAAATTAGTCAAATTTGCACCCCCGACCTTTTTTTTCCGAAAACAGGAAATTGGGAACCACAAAAGCAGAGAGCGGTAGCATGGCTTACAATAGGCAAGCGCCGTGAATTGCACTGCACAATGGTGTCCATGATTGTACCCAAAACCTGCAAAGACGAACAATATGCAATGCCAAAGGATCTCTATATCAAATTCGCCAGGATTGGAACGGAAGATGCACCTGAAGAGAGTGCAGCAAGGATGCAAAAAAGGTAGATCCCCCCTCCTAACGGCCCCTTGGTCTCTGCTCCACAAGTGTGCAGAAGGGATAATTCACGATGAATGCTGGGCAGGTGAGGCACCCAGGCACGAGGGATTTTTTTTAAACAGCAGTATGCCGTCGACCCTCGAACCCACGCCCTCCGATGCAAGCGGCGAGTACCTCACCAGTTGATCCAGTCCGTGGGGGCGAGAGTGCAGCAAGGAGATCAACTAGAGGGCAGAGAGAGAGAAGGCAGTGGCCGATGGATGAAAAAAAATGATTAACGAGGTTTTTTCAATCAATTTCGGGCGACTGGTCTGGCCACACGGAAGTTTTCCACCGCCCGCTAAGGTAAATCGGGAAGCGCTCACAGTGGACAGTCTAGAAGCCCAGTGTCTCAGGGTTCGCGCCCATTTGAAGAAAATATTCCTGCAAATACGTCGTAACTAGGGATCGAACCGAGGATGTCTGAAAAAATGACTAGTCGTCCTACCACTATACTATAGCCCCGGTGGCCAGTGGCTGATGGATGAGATCCAGGTGGTGGAGTTTTGTAAGCTCCGCCCTTCAACCTGATGACTTAGTCGATCTCCAGATGAGGTGCCAGCGAACCGCTCGACGATCGCATTGCGAGAGGTCCCGGAGTGGACGTCATCACGAGCCGGTGCCTCCGGTTGGGGTTGAGTGCGACCACAGGCCCATTTTTGCGTGAGGAATTAGGGTCCAGCGTTCGATTCCCATGTGGCCTAAGAAAACAACATTGTGGAGGTAAATAGAGATGATTTTTTTTTCTTTTGCGGCAAAAAGGTGATTCGTTCATCCCAGCATCCCCATCAATCTGTCTCAGGGCCAACAGGAAAGAGATAAATCCCGAGGGGCTACTAGCTCGGATGTTGTGGTTAACGCGTTGAGAGGGTGAGGATATTGACTTTGTCAAGATTTGACCTCAGATTTTTTGATAATAAAATTTATGTATTAATCATCAGTCCATTCCGTGAGGATTTTTTTTCCCTTTTAATGAGCATGTTTCGTTGAGTAGATAATGATAATTTTATTATAACGAGACAAAGAGTTAAATTCTGACGGATGTATATTTTTGAAAAAAAAATCCTTCTCACTCTTTAATCACGCTCTTAGAAACAAATTCTTTCACATTCTATGTATTTGACAATTAATTATAAATTAATCTTCTAATTTATTTTAAAGTCATCTGATGATTGATTATAAATTATCTTTATGATTTATCTTACGTTTAAGTAAAAGAATCCATTGATTTGGATCTTAAAAATCTTATGTTAACACTAGAAGTTCAAGTCCCAACCATTTATTTCCCATTTAAATATTGTCGGTGATCATTCAACTTGAATTATATCTACACGTCTATCCGTCCAATGAGAATCAGACGGTATAAGTCGCTCAGCACGGACGGCTCTCTCGGGCACCTTCAGAGGGACCCACAGGATCGACGGCTATCCACAATCTTCCCTACACGGCTACACGTGCCCATTTTGGATAGAACACGGATCCTGATCTTTCTTGTAGACACCGGTAGTGAAACGGCAGCGATTTCGCTACCCACGGCTCCCACATCTCCATGTGGGTCCCGCACAAAACACCAATAGACCGTCGGGTAAATGTTATTCGTACCTCTACAGGAAGACTCGGGACTACTGGGTCCCGGTCGGACTTGATGACTCTGGTCCAATGCGCTCATCTACCCAGAAGCAGGTAAGCGCTCGATTGGTACCAACCTAATTGCCCCATTAACTATCGACGGCAAGAATCAATATTCATTTCCTCCCTCGCACGGTTGCTCTCGTCACTCTCAGGCGGTGGCAAGGATCGATCTCTAGTAAGGGGATTGGTTTTTCTGTTTATGAGGAGGAAATCCTCAATAATGGTGGTTTCGAAATTGCTGATCGCTTCAATCGCCATCATCCTTTTGTTCGTGGGGGTCTGGGCGGACGCCCCGACCCAAGAGGAGGTCGTGGAACCCGAAAACTCGAATTCAGGGCTGAGGCTGGAGTTGGAGCAGCTTAGGAAGAAGATCTTTACCTTAGGTCAGCGTGGTCTTCGATATATGAATCATATTTCTTTCAAAGCTAGTGTTTTTGATATAGTTATTTTGTTAATATTGTATTGAATTCTACTTATGAAGGTAGATTTTATTTTATTTTCGTTGTTTATTGGTTATTTATGGGAATCTGCGTATATTGCTACAAAAGTGTATCGTAAAGGTGTTTTCTTAGTCGCACTTTTGCTATTATTGTCAATTTCCACCACAGAATCTAGTAATTTGGTTAAAGAGAAAGAATTAAAGAGCAAAGATGAGCAGATCACCTATTTGGAGAGTATTATAAAAGAAAAGTCGATGACCATAGCATCATTACAGAGTGACATTGTATCGATCCAGGTGAGTTAAGTTTATGATGAACTTAGTAACTCTGTTGTCAGCGAGAAACTTAACCATTAGGTTTTCTTATGACCGTGTAGAAAAAGGGAGATTTAGACGGAAAGGAGATTGTTATAAAGGCACAAGCTCGAGTTGATGAACTTGAGGAGCAGGTCCGTCTGACACCACAGGTTCTTCAGTGCTGAAGTATTCAGAATTTGAATGATTCTAATGTGCATTGTCGTGGCAGGTGGAAAAACTAAGAACTGAGATCAAATTAAAAAGTTTAGAGAGGGATTCTTTGAATGCTCGGGCCAATGAAGCTGAAATGAAAGTGGAAGATCTCAGTTTGAAGTTGAAAAGTGTGAGTTCTTGTTGCTAATTATTTTTGCTTGTTGCTGCCTTTTGCTTGTGATATCGTTCTTTCATGTTTTGCATCCTTCATTTTAATTTTTCTTTAATGTGTTGCTTGTCGCTACCAACCTTGCTCGAGTCATTGTTTGTTTTATTCATTATACCATTTCTGGATTGTACATTATTCGTAAGGTCTTTCACTGCTATTTTTCAGGATAGTTTCTGACATTAAGAGTGTTAGTGGAGTGTTCTTCCAATATGTGTTGCTAAGGCACAAATTTTTCATTTTCTAGGTACTATCCAATTTGCCTAGGATTTGTAGTTTTCACTACCTTCGTATATTTCTCTCATAGTTTTTGCTCCAAGGATTAACTTCCAGTAGAATGAAGGGTCCTTGATTACAGTTATTATGATTAGCGTGTTATATTGGACTATTATCACACTAGGGTACTACCTAAACAAAAACAAAAGTGCAAAATGTGAAATGAAACAGGCAGTGAAAAATGAGAAATAAAACAGCCATGAAAATGATATCTACTAAAAAAATTGATGCACATATATCACAAATCTGTTTCAGTATGCATCATACTCCATCCGTACCCCTCTTATAAAAGTACAACCATTCTTTCCATCAATTTGCATCACTGAAATGACCTCCATGCAGGGACCAAAAGGGGCCAGACTGTCAAAATATCCTCCTTCTCCACCTCTTTATAAAAACCCTCAAACGTGCTGAACTAATTTTTATCCTAATGATCAAGACTACATCTCGAAACACAATCAATGATTCAATGTGGATAGATGATTCATGATGTTTCTCTTTTATTTGAGGTTGGTTGTTGATTTATTATAATGCATGCAATTTTTGACAGTGTATGGGTTACACAAAACTAAAGAAAGGACCTTGTTGTTAGATAATACAATCATGTATCAGATTGTAGTTCAAGTCCTCGCAATTGCCTTATAGAACAATAGAATTAATTATATTTACCATTATGTAGAGGTATAATATGACAATTATTAGTTATGAATTGCTAGAGTTAGTTAATAACTACTAGAATCTTGTGTTTCTAGATCCAAAATTTAGCGACTGAGCTATGATTAGCATTTTTGGATCACATCTCGTCAATATTTGCATGTGATCTGCAATCCATGTAAACCAATATGTTATTTGTTTACAAGGTTGGACAAGAAATGCCACACAAACACGATAAAACAACACAAGTTATTGAGACAACCAGAACCAGACGATGACCCATAACCTTTATGACAATGTAGCATGATTCAACTCATTTGTCAAATAATCTTTTGTTAATGAACACTTTGACAACTGTTTACAGCATACAGTCAATTTATTATTAAGTTTATCTCATTTTAAATTTGTAAAACTATTTCCAAAAAATTAACTAGTTTTATATTGTTTTTATGTGGTTTTATGAAACCAATTATAATCCAATAAGCATAACACAGCAATTAAGCATAACACAAATTGCTAGTCTACTTTTTCATAGGACCAAATATGTTCCTTTGAGTATCTATCTTTTCTTGCTCAAAAGATAACAAGTCCATTAAAAGATTAGGTTTGTTCTAGCGTATCAAGGTCAAAGGTGAAGCAGTTTTATCTCTTACAACCATGAACTTGTACATAGTTTTTAGAAAATAGGCATAGAAATAGTGCAACATTCAATTTTATATTCTACTTTTAACTATGAAAGGTCCTTTTCTTATCTGCTACATGTTCTGAAAGATTTTTTATATGCTTCCTGTACATTTCAACAGATATAATAATGCTGTATTATTTCTAATCACACGGCTGTAACTTTTCACCATTGACCCTTGTAGCTTCAAAAGACAAACGATGAGCAAAACGTAGAATTCAAAAAACTGAGCATGCTCTTCAGGTGGCAGAGGTTTGTGCTATCAACAACTATCCTTGAAGATACATTGTTATACAAGCTTTACAAGATGATATTCATATTAATCATGGAACCTTGTTTAGGAGGAGCTTCTGAGAGTACAATTGGAAGCAACCGCTAAGTCAAAGGAATTATCACAGGTAAGAAGTCTTAGTAAATCGTGGTAGAGTTAATTCTCAGCATTTCTTTTCTTACAGTGTATAAGTATTTATCTTTTTTGATCATGGATTAGATATTTCTGTACATGATCAGCTCCTGGATCCCCAAGTTCTCAAAAATATGTTTCTTTATATTTTTGGTATAAATGTCTTGATATCAGAAAAAATAGTTTGGTCTTAACTAATCAAGTGTTCCTTTTGCATTGCTAATTTGCTATTTTTAATGGACAATAGAAGTTATTATGGATGAGTTTTGAGGATTCATTCTTGGAAAGGAATGATGCATAGATGCTTGCTTTGTATCCATTAAGGCTGGCCATGTCTTAATGCTACTAGCTTCCTTTCATTGTACTTGTAACACTTGTCTGGCTAAATGATGAGTTTAATCAACAAGCTTCTCAATTTGCAATTTGCACATGTTCTCGTCTTTCTTTCTTTAATATTATCCTGTAATGTTTACTTTTTTGTCTCTCCAATTTGCCTTCACTTGATAATCCACTTGAATAAAAAAATGGTCAGCTTTGACTATGTATATTAGTCTATTCAGATGAAATTTAATTTGGGTTATTGTGTCAAAAACTAAACATATATTTGTTGTTGTTGGGTTTGTGTCATATCATTTATGTACTGTTTGTGCAAGTATGCATTCTGTAGTATACTGCCATGTCTCACATAAGGCATGGATTTGGCATCCAGTTCTTTAACATTTGTAACTTCTTTTTAGTTGATTTATTTTATATAATAATGAAATGTAATAATTGAGCTGGAGTGAAAATTGTGTTCTTACTTTCAGGCTCATGGAGCATGGTTTCCTCCTTGGCTTGCTACTCATGCCAGTTACTATAAGGTGATTGTCTTAGAAATTTAGATGGAGTGTTAGAGAGATACCATATACATGTTAAGAGACTCCAATATGTCTTTGATATGTGCCCTACAGGAACTTGCAACAACTCACTGGAAGGAGCATGGACAACCAGTACTAGATGTCTTACTTCAAAAGGTGCTAGTTTTTCACCTGTACTATATTTTTTCTCTATTGAATTTGTTTCAGTTCTTGCTTGATCACCATGAATGCATCGCACTTATTATCTTACTATTTTAGTTTAATCTTGCATTGTACTTATCAATTTGTGGAAACTTTTCTCAAGGTATTAGAGAAATCGATTCAAGCACAAAAATATATGGAACCACATTTTGAATCTGCCAAATCTGTAAGTGGCTAACCAATGACTATTTTAAGTATCTGAATTATGTTAATTATTCATATATTTCAGTGTTGCTTGATTAGCAATCCATAAGCAAATTATATAAATTTGGTTTAATTAGCATTTGGCTTTGGTTCAGATTATTTATCAGTTTACTACTTTACCAACTTTCTTTTAAGGTAGTTGATATTTTAGGGAGGATTTATTATGTTTCTAAATTATTTCGTTTCCTTGAATTTCTAAAGAAATGGGTTCCAGTCATTAAAGAGCGATGGGTGTTTCTTGTGTCAAGCACTGAACCTTATGTGCAAACTGTGTCAAGTAAAACAGTGGAAGTTTATCACACATCTAAGAGTACCATATCCACCCATGTAGCCAAAGTGCAAGAAATTTCAGATCCTTATTTCCAGGTACTCATGGTATTATTTCGACCGGGATGCTGATATAGACATGCTTCTATATCAATTTGTCATTACATTTTCTATTATTTTGTTTTTTGATACACTGTTCTATGCAAATTTCCATACCTTGTATCAGGCTGGCAAGAGATTTTCTCAACCATATGTAAAACAATTTGCTACTATTACCAAACCACATGTTGAAAAGGTGCGAGTTGCTTTCAGTCCCTATAGTGACCGTGTGATTCATGCTTATGGAAAATTTCTTGAATCAGCAACAACTTATCACCGGCAGGTAATTTCTGCTTGCAACAATTCAAACTGTTTTATTTGATTCCTTGTTGTTAAAAAAATGATTGCTTACCAAAAAGGTAATCTTATTCACTTAGCATAGACACATTCCCATTCTGAAAAATGGATTAGGGTGAACTGAAATTGCAATTTTGTTTATATATTAGCTTGTTTGTGTCATATATAGCGGCTCAACCAGAATTTGAGCTTTATTTAATCTAGATGCTGGAGTTTTCTTTCTACTAACCAGCTTATTGAATTAGCAATAAATTATGAGAATAGGACCAGCAAACAAGTACTTTATCAGGATAATGTTCCTTCTCACTTTACCCAAGGGCATTTCCAAGATCTGGAATCTTCCATGTTCTATTTATTTTATATACTTCATTTAGTGCAATAGGGGATAAAATGAGTTAATTTGTTAAATGTACCCATAATCTCCACTAACTCCATGTTTTTTAAATGGTAATGTTGTTGTCATGTGACCTTGTTGTCACGGATTCAAATCGCAGAAATAACTTCTTGTAATGCATGATAAGGCCGCGTACAATAGACCAAATGTGATCTGACTCTTCTCCGAGACCTTGCATTGGCAGAAGTTTCGTGCCCTGAGCTACCCTTTATATATGAGCTCTGATACACTCAGTCAAAAAACTCAATGAAACGCTCAGTGAATGACGTGACACTTTGCATGTACATGTCGATTATCGCTCGGACACCATCCGCCCCGAATCAAACTATACCCTGGGGGCACTGTGAACCCGTCGGGGATCGCTGCATGCAAAATGTCACGTCATTCACTGAGCTTTTCCTTGAGATTTTTCATTGAGCATATCATTTTCCTTTATATATATTGTCAGGTGATATCATATTAGATGATGAATTGAATTATTCTCTTTTTCAAACCTCTCTTCTTTTTTATGTTCTCTGTTCACTATTTTTCCCATTCCCTCTTCTCTTCTTCCTTTCTCTATCTTCAATCTTCATCAGTTTGATGCCAGAGCCCATCACAACCTTCATCAGCTGGCCACCACAGACAATTATCTGCGTCGTTGGATTTGTACCATGTTCACCGTTCTCTCCTTGTTTTATCTGCTTCTCCATCCATGAGACAAGGTCTCAGCATCCTAGATGCCACCATGGCACCATCCCAATTTCCTCCTAGTTTTGATTTGTATGGGCTCTGTAGTTCATAAGAGGTAGATACAACAGAGATTTGGATATGGATAAGATTTGACACCATGTCGGTTTTCACCCTCCCAAGCTCCTCAATATTAGTAAGTGTAAGTAACTATATCTGTGTTCCTAGATGTTCTACTTTTGAATGGTTAATGCATTTGTACATCTTGGTGTCTTTCTTGAATAATCTAGCAATAGAACCTTCAAAGATATTTGGGCCATCTGTTTTGCTCTCACATACTCTCACATGCTGCTTAAGGTTTCCTGTTTTTCTTTAATTTACAACAATGGGTTTATTTATAAGCAGATATGTACACTTCTTTTTTATTCTGTTGCACTGCCCAGATGATTTACTCAATCCTGTTATAGGTCCAAGTTGGCATTCAGGAACACTTCAAGAAATATGAATTAACAAAAATTCTTGCTACCAAAGAGCTGGTGTGGTTTATGGTACATCCTTTTCATCCCCGATTTCCACTTATACTTGAATTTCTTGCAATCAAAAGAATTTGTTGGAGCAATGTAACAATGATTTGGATGTACAGGCCTCTACTATTTTGGCATTACCTGTTTTCCTGGTATACAAACTTTTGTCGTATATTTTGGGGTCAGTTTGATTCTTTTACATTCTTCCTTATCCAGTCCATTACATCAATCTATCACATAGTTTAAATGACAACAATTTTGTTATCTTATATATTCTTTTTTTTTCATAATCAGCTCTAACAAGACAACAAAAACAACAAAAAGTTCTCATGCAACTCGACCACATCGCAAGCCTAAGCATAGGCATGCTGAGAAGTAAAGTTTGTTCTGGGTTGTGCTTCTTATACTGTTAAGGTAAATTCCCTGGTTCCTTCATGTTGATGCATTTCACATACTAAGTTGGGTAATTGAATTTATTGGTATCAACTGTTTGTAGCTTGTCTTTATCAACAAAAGTCTCCCATATCTCATTTTTAAGAAATAACAATTATCCCTCTCTTTCATTATGCGACAAGTGATCACAAATAACTTAGTAGTAGAATTTACTCAAGTTTCATCAGATATTCCATAAAACAAATTGTTTTATATAATACTCTTCTACTGAGGAAGTATGAGATGAGAGTACAAAAGTTTGAGAAACAGAGATAAACCTTTGGTAAATACTTTGTCATTTTTTCCTTTCGCCAGGATTGTAACAGAGTAGAGTATAATTGATGACTGAAATTTTGAGTCAAATCTGGAGATGATGATGATTCTGTTTTAATGGAAAACAGTGGACATTTACAAATGAAACATTAAATTGGTGACTTTCCTATAACATGGTTGTCAATATGGTATTGGCATTGGATGCTATAAAAACTTACGGTATCAGTTACATTGGATCAGTAGGATCAATTGGATCGAAATCAAGGAGAAACAATTAAAAAAATAAAGAAAAAGATACTAAGGAACCAAATAATTTTGTTTAATTAATAAGATATCAAAAGGCATTTAAAGAACAAAAAATAAATCCATCTTATATTAACTATCGATACTGCGTATTGATACTACAAAAGTAAATTTTTTTGAAAAGATATTAATTAATATGATTTTAACTAAATTTGATTTAAATCAAATCTGATATTAAATAATTAAGTAGTTATTGGCACCCTTAAAACACATACCACCATTCAGATTAGCCCTAGACACTCATCTGTCATCCTCAGGGACGGAACCAGAAAGATTAGGAGGGCTGAATTGTACCGATAATTTTTTTATGCTACTAAATAAATATATATAATTTTTTTTTGGAGGTTGGGTGGTTAGGGTTTGGTTTGAAATGGGGAAGAGGAAGAAGAAGAGAGGAAGAGGGAGAAGAATTTTGGAGGGAAATCATGTGAAGGCTCAGCCTTGTAAAATGGTTTTTTTTTAATACCTTTTAGTGGAACAGTGTCATTCCACTAAAGGGTATTAAAAAAATAAAATAAAAGCCCGAATCATTCGTGGCTTTTAAAAAAAAGAGTCTTCTTCTCCGGCAACCCAGTCAGGAACCGCCATACTAGATGGTTCCAAGTCTTCCTGACGGACTCATGGGGGCTAAAGCCCCCCTTAGCTCCCATGTACTTCCGGCACTAGTCATCCTACTCCCCATGAGACATAGATGGCTTGAATTGTGCTCGCCAGCTTAGGACCAAACAACTCATTCAACCATTCCATACTCCTACCAACATTCAAAATTGGACACTTTACCCACCTGCCCATGAAATTCACGTTAATAAAAGAGAGAACCCAACTCAAAGGGACTAAACCAATCCATGGATGATGCAGGACCAACATAGGAGGACTCAATTTTTAACGGGTCATAATTTTTTACTCGGGAATCGGAATCAAACTCTCTACTCTCATGTGTAGTTTTTCAGAGATCTACATTGTTACGGGGACCGTAACTGTCAAGTTTCGGATCCAAAAAACACGGACCTTTTTGGAGGATCCAAACTTTTTTTTTCTATTTTTAGTCATTTTTGTTTTATGGTGTTTAGGATATTTTTGATATGTCGGGTATTTATGGATAAGGGTTTGTCTATATAAGCATCATGCTTAGCTATTTGAGGATTATCCTCTATTCTTAATAAAGTTTTATTTTTTGATAAAACCTAGAGAACGGTGGATTTCTTTTTGTTTTTGACGGTTTCTCTTCTTGCCTTCTTTTTCAAATCCCCTTTTCGCTAGTTCGTAGGATAATCGCTATTTTGCCTAGTGTGGATCATCCCAAACATGCAGTTCTCACCATTGCCAATGAGCTTAATCAAACAATCCCTCTGCGCCATCCTTGGTCTCTCTCCATCCTTGGGCTCTCGATACACTTATATGACCAAGAAGAAGAGCCACTCCTACCTCTAACTATGGATGCGCCACTATATTTTTTTCTCTCAGAACATTAGCCCGACAGGGTCTCAGAATTCAGAATTGACAATTTTCTCACATTGAGAGAGGGCTACTGCAATGGCCAGGTTACATACATGCGCATTTAAAAGTAGTTCGTCCAATGAATTAACTATTACCTTCATGCTTCTTTACTCATGGTAACTTTGGATGCAACTGTGGCAAGTTTTTCTTTTCTTCAGAACGAATAAATTTCAGTAAGACTTTTTTTTTGTTTGGGTACAGTTGATTTGATCACAATGTTGGTATTAGCTGTTCTTTTTATTCTTGTTTCAGATTAGTTCCATCAGATATTTTATAAATTTGGGAATAAAATCTATCTATTTTTGCATAGTAGATACCTAAGAAAATTTGAATTCGTGGATTAATTTCCATTCAGGCGCTGAATTTATCTTCTTTCTCTATATGCTTAAAAAGAGTTTCTCTGTTTCTATGCAGATGGACAAATGACTCGTAGTTGGTCATGTACCTTATTCGTACTTAGATATCCACCGAAAATTATCAGGAGTTAGCAGTCCTATCCTGCAGATGAATTAAGATATACATTAAAATTTTTGTTGCAAAGATGACAGAGTGCATGAAATATTTGGTCATTGGATATTTACAATTTCATTCTAGCTCTTGGATTATATGTAAAGACTTTCAGCCAAGAGTTCCTGTTCTTATGTTGGATTAATAGTGAGGTGTTCATTCAGATGAATATATTGAGAAGAAAATATTTTGATATGGGTCACATCAATTTGCTTGATGCTTGATCTACCTATTGGTCCATTCTTGAACAACTTTTACTTACATTTTCTTGTAATACACACCTCGTATTAAACTGACGTAACTCGTGGATAAGTGTCTCCGTCAATTCATCATAGAATTAACAGAAAAAATAAATCAAGGAAACTATTAATTCGGACAGTAACTAATGCATAAGGAAAGATAGACACTTGATTTTATCAGATTTAACTCTTAAATTTTATAATAATAATATTTCGTATATTATCATCTGTCTATCAAATGGAAAGTGACATTATTCATCCCATAAATATTCATCGGAGGTGAAATTTTTGAATATTTTTCACTAATAGCACTTCTTGTAGTTAAAAAAAAAGTTTGGAAACAAATTAATAAGATATATAGGTTGTCTTTTAATTAACACAAAATAACTTTATTTATGTACCTATCCATGCTTTATGGACATTCCAACATTTTTTTATTTATGTAATCTACCCTACTATACATGAACTTTATGCAACCCTCACGCATTAAGTCATCAAACTTGATAATAAAGGGAGAAAAGATATTTTAAGAAAAAACACAATGTACTTTTTTATTGCAAAATTTCTGAAATAAGAATAAAATAACTTCTGTGTATCAAGGAGGTCCTAAATCCAAGCAAACTAGAATTTTGGATTCTTGGCTACAACGTTCACAGTGAAATCCATATAAAAAGGAAAAAAGAGCCTTTGAGTATTTTATAATAAGATCTTTTTCAGTCTTCGATCCAAGCAAATAAATTTTAAAAATCAAACTAATTTCAACCGCTAATTGATTCGAAAGAGAAGTTTACAAACAGATTGGCTTGTTCTATTGTTTCTTTCTCGTGCAATTCCTGATTGCAATACGACAATCTGACCAACCAGGCAATTATCAAACTTATTAAATCAACCACTGAAAAGCATCACGTTATCTTCTTTAATTCTCCGAACCGTTTTGTCTCCTTACAAAAACAACACTTCAACTTCGACCTTCCAAATTTTTGCCTCTCACAGATGCAATGGCCTCAGGCCATGAAATCACTGGCTTTCTTCTTCAATTGCCGGCTGGAGAAGGGATGGACATGGTCACGAACCTGCCCTGCAAAAGCAGAAATTGGAACACAGAAACCAATCGTGTATCAGAATCAAGTCATAGAAGCAATGAAATCCACAATTTACACAGTATAGTTTAGAGATCAAACTGAGAAAAAAACATGCATGAAGCTAAGTGATGTTAGTTCTAACTATTTAGGTTTGTCCCTATGTTGAACTAACAACACAATCAGTGTGAGAATCATAAATAAGGAAGAAAACAACGTATTACACTTGCCTTCATCCTAGATTGTCGGTCTGCATTCACAATTACAGTGAGAATCGTAAATATAGAAGAAAATGTCCAAGTGCCTTCATCCTGGGTCGCTGGTCTGCTCCCACAATCACAGTATGAGAATCATAAATAAAAGAGAAGAAAACAAATTCTTACACTTGCCTTCATTGTAGGTCGTTGGCCTGCGTTCATCTTCCTCACATGGAACCTTACCTTCTTAGAGAAAAGCTGGCTCCTCCGTTTCTCTTTGGACCTTGTAACACTTGCTTCCCTCATCCCATCAGCCTCGGGAAAGAGATCAAGGTCCGATAACCTAGCCTGCAAGAAAAATGCATAACATAATGTCCAACAAGAAAAGTCTTTAACCGGATAATCAATAACTCTGCTCTTCGTATCAAGTCCTTAACAAGCAAATGATAAAAGTTCAGAATTCTTTTTCAACTGAAGTTTGTTATAATTCTAAACACCAAAACTTTGTGGTTCTTCCTAGTGTTTGCAACACCCAGAAAGTTGCAATGTCTCACTGATCACATAGTGCTAGTTGTCATATTAGCTCTAGCTTAAACTTCAGCACAGGGATAATTTTTTGTAAGGTTCTTTTGACTATTTTCGCATTAAAAGTTTCAGCATCATGCAAAGTGCATTACAATTAAACACCAAAACTCTTGATTTTTTTTCCTTCTTCACTTTGATTACTTCATTTTTGCCCTTACCTTTGCTTTTCTTCCCACCTTCCTACTTTCTTTAATCTTTGTGATAAAGCAATAAAGGAAAGAAGCTCAATTTGCAATCGATTTATGCTTTGCAAGGTGGATTTAAAGCATTTACCAGAGCATCAGCAGATGAATCCGGTGAGTCAGCCCCATCGAGGAATATGGAGCTGCAGTCAGACCATTCCTTAAGCACCTCCTCATGGTTTAGCTTGAGCCCCAAACCAGCCTTCAATTTCTCCAAATTTGGAGTTTCAGTGGAAATTGTTGTGTTTGTAATCTTATTACAGCTTACTGCCACCTTCTCTGGCTTCTTTTTCTTCTTATCTGTTGCTGCCTTTGCTGCCGGAGGCTTGAAGTTGGGTAGAATATTTTGCACCGGCACCGTTGGAGTCCGCCACCATTCGCAGTTGTCCTGGGCCTTGAATGCCCACTGCAAGTTACGACTGAGCCGTAGCCTGAGCCCCAGCTCAAGCTGGCCAGCGCCGCGCCGCCAATTCTACATCCGACTAGGCTACGAAGAAGGGGATTGATAGAGGAACCACCACCATTTAGCCCATTGTTGTTGTCCTCCTCGGAAGGGGTGTTGACGCTGAGGTTGCCCATGATGCTGTCGATGCCCTCCTCAACCTCCTCGTCGAGGATGGACTCGGCATCAAACTCGTCGTTCAATGAACCAGGCGAGTTAGGCTCCCAGGAGCATGACACGCTGCTGCTCACGGGCCTCCTGTAATCCTTGTCAGCGGCGAATTTGTGCTTGAGCTCCATCTGGGCTGCGGTGGTTGGCTCCTGCCGGTGGGACTTGTGGAGGAGGAATGCAGCATCGCTGAGCACCGGAAGGGGCGGGAGGAGGAGGTCGGATGGTTCCGGAAAAGAGGAGAAGGGCCTCGTTGCGCTCCTGGAAAGCTTCTTGAGGCCCTTAGTTGAGAAGACGTTGGGGTAGATGGTGGAGAGGAGGGCGGCGGCCTCGTTATACGTCTGGTTGGGCCGCTTCCGAGACGTCCTCGTCTTCTTGATGGAGATTGCCAGCGCCGAGTTGCTCGATTCGGAGAGCGTGGAGGAAGGCGAGGAAGTATGCGAAGAGCGGGACGACGCCGCAGGCGGGGGCTTCACCAGGTCGAGGTCGAAGCTGTAGGTCCGGCCGCCCCCGCCACCGCTGAGGCACGACGACATCGCTGCTTGGAGAATGGAGTTCCACGGCCTACACACCTTAAATTTGCAGAAATTCAACGGAAACCAATCAAAACCTTGCCCCCAAAACCCTAAACCTTCAAGAAGTTGCCATATAGAAAAATGATTCGAATCCAAATGGGGAAAAATCTGTTAAGCAATCAAAAACCCTAAACCCCACGCCGGAAAGAGAGAAGCGTAGCTCCGAAATCCAGATTCAAATCTGCACAAAAGATTAAAGACGAAGATTGAATCGAAATCCAACCTATCACAAGGAAGACGACCAAGCAATAACAACAACAGCTAGCGGAGGGAACTGGACTGGAAGTAAAATCCAGGCCGACAAGTCCAAAATTTTCTATTCCGATGATTCCAAAGCTTCAACCTTGCCTCCGCCGCTCATCCGGAAACCAACAAAAACACTTCCTTTTTTCCTCCTCAAGGCGTCCGGATGGAAACCACTTCCAGATCAACGAAAAAGGGAAACCTTTTGCATCAGGTTCGATCTAAAAATCTCTCAAGGACGACTGGTGAAGAAATTGGTCGAAGGGGGCAATAGGATCGAAGGAAAGGGCAAAGGCGCTGGCAATCACGAGAAGAACCGTTGACGTAGTTCAGATGGAAGAGTCGGTAGCGGAGGAACTAGGAGGTGCTCCTGCTTTAAAAGAAGGGGAAGAGGAACAGCGACAACACTACATCGTCATCCGCTGCGCCACTGGACCACTCCGGGACACGAGCGCCCTCCTCACTCTGCTACGCTCCTCCTCCCCCGTTGGTGCTGATTTGGTCCTATTCTGGACTCGGACTCTTTTGCCCCATGATTTCACGCCTTTCTTCATTGCAATGCCATCGAGGCAAATTAATATTAAAATAATTGCACCTAGATTGACAACTTCAAGAGTTACTTTGTGATGATGCTCCCATACTACGACGTATTTATAGAAATTTTCTTTAAATAGAGTGCGAATCCTGAGGATTTCTAACCATTCACTGCGAACGCTTCCCGATTTATCCAGGCGGCCAGTGGGAAACTTCTGTGTGATCGGGTTGATCACCCGAGGTTGGTTGAAAAAACCTCGTTAATCAAAATCGTGATGCTGCTCCCGAAGGTTGGTCTTCTCACGTTACAACTTACAGACATCTCTTACCATTAATATAAGTCTGCCACTTAATTATCAACTAAATTACATCTTAAAATCTTTTTACCCTCATCTAGGATAATAAAAGACGATTCATTCATCTTAACACCCCTATTAATTCATTTCAAAGTCAACACAGAGGAGTTAAATCACGGAGACTACTAACTCAGATACTGACTAGCACATAGAGAGGCAATACATGATTTCGTCAGGATTTGACCTCCAGACTTCATTGTGATAGCACTTCATGTGCTGACTATTAATCCATCCTGTGAGGACTCTCTTTACCCTCAACTAGCTTGCAAATGCAATTGAGTTTGAGTAGGAAAACCTAGTAATTAGTATTTTCAAACGAGATTAGTAGTTTCAGATGAGAGATGACTGATCGAAGGGGAGAAGGGAACAACTTAAATTTGTAGCAGCAAAAGAAAATGTTAGGTTGTGTTTGATTTGAGTTATTTTTTTATTTTTTAAAAATTATTTTTTTTATTTCTTGAAAAATAATTTTAAAATATTCTTTAATTTTTTAAAAAATGACATCTCTTTTTTTTAAAAATAGAGATAGAAAATACAAACTAAATACTATTTTTTAGAAAATTCTATTTTTTTAGAAAATGAAAATAAAAATAGATAAATTAAATGCTAGTTTGGCCAAGAAGAATAGGGAGTGTGCAACTTCTCTAAAAATTCACTAATGAGTTGATCCATGAGTAATTTGAATTAATGTAAGAGTGATGTGAGTCGACTCGGTTATTAAATTTACTAGATATTACAAGGCTATCAAGCATAATTTTATAATCATCAAACTATGTTTGATTAAATATCAAAATTTTACAAAATAGATACTTCAAAAGGATTTAAAAATATTAAAATTCTTTTATTTTCTATTCATTTCTTCGTCCACTTCTCTCAGGTAAATAAAATTTTTCTATACTGCCTTAAAATTCAAATCCTAAAAAATTAGTTTAGCTCTCAAATTCCCATCTAAATCTTGCTTTTGCTCATGTTTCTCCAATTATTCCTGCTTATCTGCTGACATGGCAGTCTCTTATTGGCTACATAGATTTTAGAACCTGATTACCTGAGCCAAGGCAACACGAGGAATATTCTCTTGAACCCTATTTTGTGAGGTCCATTTTGCATACACGTAGGGTTTCTTAGATTCAATCATTTAACCACGATAGAATTCTTATGGAGTATGGCTATCTTTATAAAGATTTCAAATGTTTTCAAATTTATCTTTTATTTTGAAATTATAATAAAAGATAATTATGTTTATCTCAAACGTCTATCTTCCGATTATGTAAAGAAAAGTATATCATGAGATCAATTTATAACTTATCGCCAAATAATTAAAGAGATGAATTTTTTTTCCCAAAAATATATATTCATCGAAAATTAATCACTACCCTATCGCAAGAAGTATCTTTTATCATGGTATTGTAACTTCTTTAGTTGGTCCAGTGTCCTTTTCATGCTGGAGGATCAACCCTATTTTAAATAATAGAAAACAAAGGACTATAAACTTCTGTATTCTTTTCCAAACCATCTACGGGTGGTTTCAAACCTTCACTCATATATATGAAAACCCTACCAAACTCGAAGAAGCATCCAAACAACCCACAAGTAGTAGTATAAGAAAAATAATCCCATCCTTCTCTTATGTGGTCAAGACTAAACCTCAAGCTAGCATCTCCTCAATAATTCAATTCGTCTGTGGTGGTGAACTTTCTATTACCTTTGTGATTTAGCTTCGATACATCAAAGCTAAGCAACCTATTGGTCTTGTTTGGACAAGAATTCAAGTAAGGTTTTGAAGCGTTAAAGAGTTATGATACATGTACTCCATTTTCACTATGGATCCCACAGGCCAAGACTTCACCTTATCGCCTTCGGTGAGCTAGTGAGGCCCAAAGGATGGCCACGCAGTGCCATGCATGTCTAATGTCGGATTTGGACCATCTTTGGCAAGCTTCCAAGTGGCAAACCCACACCCAATGGATCTTCTTCGAACAGAGACAAAATCTAGCCAGTACATGCTTCTTATCTGATTACCTTTCTATGAGGCCAAGATTGGTGTGCGTTGGCCTAATTGCCACCGTCCGTAGACGATAAGAATTGTGGTCTCAGATTACTCACTGCGTTTCCCATTTCACATAAGTGCCTGGCGCATGCAGATAGCCATTTGAAGACTGATATTGTACATTTAGTTTGATGTAGAAGTAAAGCAAGAAAACAAGCTGAAGCAAATATTCATTCACCACCTGGATGACTTACAAAGATGTTCGTTGCTTCTCTGTCCAGATTGTTTTATCAATAGAACCCAAATGAGCACACTAGACGTTGGTGAGGGACTTGTGCAGAAGGCAGTGGAAGTGATGCATGGCCATCTCCACTGCTGGTGCATATCTTCCACTGCAGTAGATAGGCGATTCCAAACCGCGCTGAACTCCTTCGCATAGTGCAATGTCTTCTAACTACACCCATGAAATAAACGTCGCATCAGAATCCTCAACCTTTCTGATCAATTGACACATGCCATAACCAAGAAAGAATCAAGTGATTACTTACCTGCACTCTCTCACTCTCTTCTAGACTTCTTTCAATGAAGGCCTTGTCATCCTGCAGTATTTTACATGGTTTAGTGACACGAGCATTGCTGGTGCTTCAGACAATAAATATATGAGCTATCACGGAAATCCTACAAAGCATCAGGCTGGTGAAAAACTTAAAAACTTAAATAGACAAGTAGTGGCAATTAGGCAATTAGTTATTAGAGTGAATTGAGCATTGGAAAACCAAGCTACTTGGAAGGTGGTAATCAGGGTTAGAGACAATAAGACATTATATAATTGACCAAATGGACTCTCTTAGTGGTCTTAAGCAGTGTGGTAATCAGGGTTAGAGACAATAAGATAGTATATAATTGACCAAATGGACTCTCTTAGTGGTCTTAAGCAGTGATGTTTCCCATGCAAGCAGTGATTAATCAAATGGATCGTATAATTTCTTCATTATCACCTGTGAATGCAATTTCTAATATAGATATGCAGTAAAAGGCTCTTGCCTCTAAGAATTAAGTCTGAACCAATATGACCAGCTAATAATTCATTTTTACATAATATATTATGCATTAAGGTTGCGTTTGGTTAGGGGCAATATAATCCAGTTTGTAATATAATTGAGCCTGTAATGTAATCTAGATTACATGTTGTTGGTCTTGTAATCTAGATTACAACACTTTTACTAGCTTTTGTAATGCAGATTACATTACATTACAGTTCTAAAACTGTACCAAACAAAGTAATCAATCTTGTAATGTAATCAAGTCCTGATTATATTACAAAGTTGATTGCCCTTACCAAACGTAGCCTAAAAGAGTCAGATTTCCAACCAACACTAACAAGTGTACTATCGAAATTTAGATCAACGCCTTTGAACAAATTGTTATCAAAAGAAATCTGGATGACCAGCTAGGCAACCAAAACATTCACAACAGCAGTGGAACAACTTGAAATAGATCAAGAAGGTAAATTTAAGCTGGAGCTGGCCTGGTCAATACCTAGCTGCATACATCTTTCTTCTATCTTTCAACTTGTTATTTAGGAAGTGCTTCTCATCTCTCGTGCTACTCCATGATAGGGGATTCAATCGTATGTTTTACCACATGAGGTGTTGGATTTTATCTCTTTAATGTGGGCCTAATTGTAAGTTGTATATGTTAACCGTTAAAATGATCTAACTTAAATTTATTAAGTTTCGGATTATTGGATGTGGGTTAATTGTGTAAAACCCTTTAGCCCAATCCATTATTATCTATGGGTTGATAACGGATAGGAACCTCTATTTAAAGGGTTAGTCCCCAAGGGTTTAGAGCATCTTGATATATCCCTTCATTCCTCATTGACGAAGGTTTAGCGGCGTCATCACCCTAATTCCCTTAGAAGACCGTCATCTTGCTTCTGCTTCATCTTCTTCCACAAGGATCAAAGGAACGACGCTTGTGACAATGACAACTCCGTTGCAATCAGGTTCCTTGATGCTTTACAGTTTTATGCATCTCCTTTTGTCCGCTATAGTATATGATGAAACTAGTTCTTGGGATGATCTTGTATTCTTTCTATTCCTCAAGTTCTTATGTGGTAGGTTAGAATTCATGCGGCTTAGAATTTACAAGTTCTATCAATTGGTATCAGAGCCACAGGTTCTGTTTCATCGTTTACTATGACACTACTGTTTGGGTTTTTTTCGTCATTGCTTGTTTTATGCTAGATTCGGTGTTTTGGTATAAACCAAATTGATTGTCCAAAGATCTTGTAACAGAAAACCTAGGAAAGGCTTGATCTTCTAGGTTTTTTGTGATTTTCACGAAGAACACGAAGAATAGTGGCGAACCACCGTCGTCTTCGAGATAACCATCACGTTTGATCTAATTTTAAGTCAAACTGCAATGACTCAATTGATTGCCTTGGTCGGGTAATTGATTACCAAGCCTAAGTTTGCGAACAAAATCGATGGGAATCAATTGACCCAATTAATTCACACTATTTCACTAATCGATTAGGAGACGGGATCGAAAATGAGATTGTTTTTTAAGGTTTGATTATAGCCACTAATCGATTGGTGATTATTACCAATCGATTGAGAGCTTTAAGGTTAGGCACAGAAGCGATTGGAATTGATCAGCCTAATCGATTGGAGCTATCAATCAAAATTTTTCCAATCGATTAACAGCCTTGAAATCGTGACAGAATCGATTTAATCGATCAACCTGATCGATTGAAGTTACCAATCAATTAGTGATTTACACCAATCAATTGCCAATACTGAAATCTAGCACAAAAGGCTCTGGGATCGATTGATTGCCACCAATAGATTGCCATGAATTTTCAATCGATTGAGAAAGCATAATGTCGAATACAGAAGGTTTTGTAGTCAACTAGTGGGATCATTGGGTGAAACCAATCGATTGGCACACAATATCAATCGATTCATGATCCTGAAGTCGCATACAGTAGGCTTCCAAATCGATTAAGTTAATCGATTGGGTGATACCAATCGATTGTCATATGGTATCAATCAATTGATAAACCTAATTCTTGAGCGATTATGGTTGATCAAGTGCTTATCTATTCAGTTAAAGCTCCTAGGATTTTCTTGGGTTTATCTACACATATGCTACTAAATTGAACTAATATGTCAGCTCAAAGGAAGAACCTTAAGTAGGTTTAGTGCATTTTGTATTAGTAGACGTATATTTATACAAAAAGTAATTGGCCCAATGGAAAATTACTTTTATGTCAGATATATGTTTAAGGTAACACACAACTAACAAATAAAACTTTTATTTGTTTAGATCATGCACAAAATATGTTAGCCCAAAAAAAGACATTGTGTGGCCGATTAAGGTTGTTGTGAGCTATGAACCAATATATGACATATAAAGTGTCAAATTATGTGCATAATGGGTCGGCCCAAAGGAAGACACATTATGTGGCTAATTAAAGTTTGAATTATATTAGAGAATACCGCTAGCAAATTGCATTTTAGTCCAAAGAGTAAACTACAATGTTGTATTTGGTATCTCATAAAAAAGTCCATTCATATGCATTTAAATTTTATTTTATTTGCATATCTTATATTTTTACTATCTTATGTATATCTATGTTCTTGGCATAAATTATATCACGAACTTACACTATTATTCTCTCTTTTTAATTTAGTGCAATCAGTAACTGTCAGTATTAATAACATCCATACACTAACTGGTTCTAATTTTGCTGAATGGAAAGAGTACATCATCGTAGTCTTGTGTTGTATAGATTTAGACTGCATTAAGGCATAATCGCTCTGCCTCCTGACTAATGCTAGTGATATAGAGTAGAGGGCTGAATTTGAAAAGTGAGAGTGATCAAACCGCATGAGTTTAAGTATCATGAGGTTTTCTATTCCGACACCATTTAAAAGCTCAATACCTGAGAGAGAGGAATGCTAGGACTTTCCTTAGCTAGTTAGCGGACTGTTTCATAGCAAACGAAAAGATCGAGACTACCACACTTCTTTCAAAGTTGGTAACTATGCAGTATAATGGCAAAGAAAACATCAGGGAGTACATTATGGAGATATCCAATATCGGCACAAGTATGAAAGCACTAAAACTCGAAATGTCTGAGTTTATATTAGTGTATTTTGTCTTGATATCTTTGCTTGTATAGTTCACTACTTTTAAGATTTCTTATAATACTCAAAAGGAAAAGTGGACATTAAATGAGCATATAGCTTAGTGCGTGGGAGAGACTGAGGCATGAGACACTTGAAAGTGCTCATTTAACATCTGGTCTTCAAGGTTCAAGGACTAGATGATCATAATTTACGATTGTTATTTAGCATTTAATGCTTGTAAATATGATATACATTCTAGTTGGAATCATAAGGTTTAGATCATTATTTGGTAGTGTAGTTAGCATAAAATTTTAACAAATATAATCAGGACCTTTTGGGTCACATAGGACTAGTTAGAAATTGGCATGTATTGTGTTTCATGTAATTTCCATACTACACATCTTATTTATGTCATTAATGACATTGGTATTGTGATTACTAATTGGGCTTGTTACAGTCATATATAGTAGCTATAACCTCTTAAGTCATATACTAATCAAGTTAATGGATCAGATTGTTTACAGGGTACCCATAAAGTATGATATTAACTAAAGTTATACTCGTATGTCATATACACATCACATGTAGCCCAAGTGGGAGATTGTTGGATTTTATCTCTTTAAGGCGGACATAATATAATTTGTATATGTTAATATGATCCAAACCCGTTAAAGTGATCTAATTTAAGTTTATTGAGTTTTGAATTATTGGATGTGGGTTAATTGTATAAAACCCTTTAGCCAGATCCGTTATTATATATAGACTGATAATGGATCAGAGCCTCTATAAAGGGTTGATCCTCGAGGGTTGATATATCCCTTCGTTCCCCATTGACGAAGGTTTAGCGGTGCCATCACCTTAATTCCCTTGGAAGACCATCCTCATGCTTCCGCTTCATCTGCTTCAAAGGAACGACACTTGTGACAATGACAACTCTGCTGCAATCAGTTGCTTCCTTATTGCTTTACGGTTGTATGCATCTCCTTTTGTCTATTATAGTATATGATGATAATAGTCTTGTATTCTTTCTATTCCTCGAGTTCTTATTTGGTATGTTAGAATTCATGCGGTTTAGAATTTACAAAGTTCTATCTTCTCCCACTTTTACAAATCTAAGCACCTAGTTAGTTCATTATTATTGTGACTAAGTGGAGGAATCACTCTTCCACTATAGTTTTCACCATCTAGGATAACCAATACAGTTAACCAGTAAAATGATGAAACTAACAGTCCAATATTTCTTTTAAATTTTACAACCATATCAGCAAATTTGTTTATGATGTTATCCATAACTTATAACATAAACTCCAACCTTCCTGCTAAGTCACCTAAATGACGATTGATTCAATTATGAATCATCTGAGAGAGGTTCCACTGAATGAGTACAAATGTAAATTCAGCTCAACTCACAAAATACTCACCACAAGAGAGGTGTCCAGAAAATAATCAAACACAACTTGACATTTGGTTGTGGTCAATGGAACAACTAAATTAGTGTCCATCCATGGACCATACCTGCAAATATTCAAAGTCTTAGACATTGCAAGAGCTTCTAGATACCAGAGTTCATACATTTTCTACTTGACCTGGAGTTATGTTGAATGCTAGTGTACCTGTTTATCATGAAGTTAGGGTATACAAAAGCATACAATGCCTTTGAACCAAGCCGATCAAAGTTCCGTTCAGCTGAAGCACCTTCACAACTTTGAATACTAACTTTCTCATACATCTGCTTAACACCAGTGAAATCCCACAAGGGATCATAGTAAAAAATCATTAAATACATTAGAGAGGAATTGGAAAACACAAGTGCACAAGTCACTTTGAAAGAATATTCTAGCATGTTCATGAAATAAAGATTTTTGAGGGAATACATAAAGTGAAGATCAAGTAGTTTGACAGTAGGGTTAGATAGATTATAGTTCAAACACTAGCAACACAAATATTGTTGCTAAATGAACTGCCAAAAATCTTCTTTATTTATTCTAGTGCATTTACATTGAAAAGCCATTACAAACTAAGAAATAAATGCTCTAATAACAGAACGCATGCCAAGCTAAAAATTGAATGGTGAAACAGATGAAGATGATAGAATATACAACAATGACAATCATAAATAGAAGTTAACATACAAGCGTAGAGTAAGAATCAAGATTAAGACCAGATGCAAGACCTCCATGAGCATAAGGAACATGATAACCGCCATCCAAGTAGTTGTCACAAAAAACCTAGATGGAAGGAAAATATGAAATAATCAATGTACAATGTAATGTAAAGGACCACACCTATTTTCTTGTGAATACTAATACTATTTCCCAACAAATGGAAGTATGAAAGATGATTAGCTAAATCAAACCTTCCAATTACACTGGATACTATATTCACGTCTACAGACATGTTTCAGTGAAGAATCAACTCCATTTGTGCTGAGGACATTGGAAGAACTCCCAAGCCATTCATTTCCTACCGTTTTCATAGAACCTCTCTGTTGAGATGAGGGATTCCCATCCAATCTAACAAGTACAAATGGTCCCCAAGTAGTCACTTCCAAAGGTACAAGTCCAAATTCCTGCTCCCAAGATAGGATAAGTTCACCTTTACATCATGGAATGAACTCCTACAGAAAGATTCAACAAAGTTGCACAAAACATACATCCTTGTTGAAGTTCTTAATTCCTGTTATTCGAGTGGCCTTCAAGAGTGAGCCATCTAAAGCATATGTCCAACCCTGAATAATAAGATATTAGCTGTCTTATAGCATGCAACACGAAATAGTGAGAGTGTAATTGATAAAGGAGTAACAGTCTATCTGCGTGCCCATGATACTTAGACTTTAGATTATTCTTTAATATGACATCAGTTCTAGAAGCTGACATGGTGAGAGCAAAAATTGTATTACTACTACCAATATCCCAAGGAAAGTAAAGAAGATGGCGTTGAATAGAAAAGCCTTCACTTCTAGTTACTTACATGGTAAGGGCATATAAAGCATGACTTCTTCCCACTTCCGGAGGCAAGTATTGAGGCATGGTGGCGGCACACATTGTGGAAGGCATGAAGATCCCCATCAGCATCTCGGCAGATGAGAAACTCGACATTCCCTAACCTGATGTTGCATTTAATTAGATAAAAATGTAAAATGCATATATATCAGTGTGGACATCGCATCTACAACCACGAATTCTGGAAATACATAGGTGTAGTGACTGCATTGTTTATAGCTGCAAAAGTTTATGGCTCTGAAATTAGTACCAGAAAGTTAAAACACATAACCATCGGTTTAAAATCTTTATATTCCGACAATGCCTGACCTAATTAGTGTTCTAGGGCACTCATGCATCTTACAATCCCAAAGTCAGCCCTATTCTATGGAACATGCGTTTATATTCAGGTCAAGCAATACAATTAGTATGAACCATGACACGAACCACTACACAAGTCAAGTCC
Organism: Boesenbergia rotunda; assembly: GCA_024364735.1. NCBI lineage: Eukaryota > Viridiplantae > Streptophyta > Magnoliopsida > Zingiberales > Zingiberaceae > Boesenbergia > Boesenbergia rotunda. Next base: position 467,813 of record JAGFNQ010006563.1, on the reverse strand, counting down.
CACACGATTACTCATGGGTGAGAGCACCAAGCGAGTTCATGACTTTCAAATCCCTGCCACACATTCTCATCACATCAGAAAAGTTCACTGCCAGATAGGAAACCAGATTCTAGGTTTTCAGGACAGCATTTTGGACACTTGAAAAACTTGGGATAAACATGGAAGTGCTTCTTCAGTGAAATAGTTCAAGCATTTAAACTTCCAAATACTCCAAGGTTCAATCAAATAACTGTAGCGATACAATACAGCATTGTACAATTCACATATAGACCTACCCAAAGAAGAATTCGATCAGAAAAGAAGCTTAATACCTTCCAGTGAAGAAATCATGAGGACGCTCGATTTGCTCGGTATAGCCTGCATACGATAAGATCAAAGATTCATTTAGAGATGATAATTTTCCACATCCACTGGCCCGTTGACCAAAAGACGATTGTTTAACAGAGGCGCCATACCCAATTAATCGAAAACAAATAACGAAAGGGTAACTACAGAATCAAACTTGATATGTTTTCAAAAACAAATAATATCACGCACTAGTTCGTCATTGGCGGAGAAAGATCATCCCTTTATAGATTTAGAGAAGACGAATTACCAACAGCCTGCCATCCACGGAAAAAGACGCGCTCAAACTCGAGGTCAAGAAAGGAAGAGTCCGTGTACCACGAGCTGGGAGGGGTGATAGCTTCAGCAAGAGGAATCTTTGGATCGAACGCCTCAACCATTCGGAGCTGAGCCTGTGATATCCCGATTTCCGTGGAAGAAGAGGAGGAAGATGAGGATCTGCACACGACGCCGACGGTACAGCTACGGGTAGAGCAAGAAGAAGATGAGGAACGGAGGAAGCCCGCGGCATCTAAGAAATTAGTAGAGCTCCAGATGCCATGCTTGGCGGCCATTGCAATGGATTCCGAATAATTGGAAGATCCAAAGTATCAAGTCCGACAAGTTCTTTCTTTTTTATAGGGGGAGAAACGAGTTTGCCTATCAAACCTCATAATATAGAATTTTCAAAAATAGATTAGGCGTCGATCTATAAATTAATTATAATTTAACATTTTGATCAAGATGGATAAATTAAGAAAATTGAGTTGACAGTTTAGTTGGTAGAGATCGAGGAGAAAATCTAAATTTGAAATTACAAAATCAAAATCAAAATTATAGGTTGTTGGTAAATTCCTTGGATAAGATTGACCAATTTAATTAAGCCTGAGTTGGCTCGAATTTGAATTTCGATATTTGACAATGAATATAAATAATATGTGAGACAAGTCAAGTAATTCAAGATTGACCAGAGACTTGACTTATAAAGAATTAATTATAGTTTGGCAAAAGGAAGTCTTAATAGGACTAGATAGATCTAATTGGAAATTAAGTGAAGTCCAAATGGATCTGGGATGATTATATGTTGGTTGGGTGAAAGTGTTAAATATCAGAAATTGGAGGGTAAAAAGGCTTACAAACCAAAACTTAGGGACCTGATTTTGATTGACAAAAGATAGACGGCCTTTTTACAATTTTGCCTAAACTTATACACCCTGTTTGGAAAAAGAATTGAATTCCTTTAATTAATTCATTCCATTTTTAGTAAATTTTCAGAAGGAATGCTAAGGAATTGAATTCCAATTCCTTTCAACCCTCAAAAAATCACACTAAACAATGTGATTTGTGAAGGAATTCACTTAAAAATTAAATTACCAATCGCCTCACAAAAAATTAAAGTTGCTCCGCTCCATCCTCCAGGATAAAATCGTAAAAGTATAACAATGAATTCATTCATTCTGTTTTATAATTCATTCCAAACATGAGAATGGAATTCATTCGATGAATTCATTTCGACCGAATTGAATTCCAATTCTTATTAATGTTTAAGGTTATAACTTATGTTTTTTCTTTTCTTTCTTTTCCTCATCGCACGCCTCCTCCTCGAAACCGCCCAACGCTGCAACTGTTCCCTTCTCCTCTTCCTCCTCCCTTGATCGAAGCCGAGAGCCTCTTGCCCCACGGTGATCTTTCTTCCTCCTCTTCTTCTTCTCATGTGAGCGCGAGCCGACGGCAAGATTGCACATCAGGGAGTTGGCCGCCGCCGACCCCTCTTCTATCCGATCTGTCAAGCGCCAGCATTGGGAGGGGCTAGGGCACGCTAATTGTCGCCGACCATCCACCACCGCTAGGTACCTTGTTTTGAGTCAGATCTATCCGGATTCTACTTGATGCCTTGTTTGATCGACAACCCTATTCCAATTTAGTGGCGCCGCCTCTCTACCACAACAATCTGCTCTGGTTCGTCGGAGATCACCGTTGAGGTTGGGGAATAGCTACTTCAGAGAAGAAGACTTTCTTGGAGTCTTCTTTGTGATTGTTGATCCAGTCCGTCTAGCCTTGCGTGAGGAGTCCTTGTTCGAGGTAAGATTGGTTTTTCGGTACTAATCTTGGATGCCCTGTGGTGTTATCTGTTAGATTAGTATATGCGGCTTAGAACAACACCTTGTGATCGAATTGAGATTGTGAAGGCAAGTAGGTTTCAGATCTATGGTTGATGGTATTGAGGTTTGGCTTTTGTTCAGTATATGGATTTTAGACAAAAAGGCGAATCACTGAGCTCCCGGCACCGTCCAGGCATCACGAGGAGGTAAATCACGGTCTCGGAGTAAAGTGCACAGTTGGCGAGAATTGATACACAAACGCCCAGAGTTCTAATCTAGTGCGTCTCACGCGACTCGAACCCAGGATCTCTTAGACAACACCCCTATGCACTAACCACTCCGAATCCCCGTGGGCATAGTATAAGGATTTTATAGTAAACATGCTAGGTTTTGATCCATAGCATGATCTATATCATTTGGGAGATATGTTCCGTCGGAAGCTAGGAATTGGAGCAAGATGGATTGGTTTCATATTCTCTGTGTGTTTGTGCCAATTTGGATTATCGTAAGCTTCCTTAGGCATTTGTTCAGTTGTGTAGCTTGATGTTTGTTCCTAGCTTGTGTCGTGGACTACCTTTAGCATTAAGAATTAACATTGAACCTAATGGAGATTAGTCATTAATTTGGGTTTAATTTGGGAATGAACCTAAATTGAATCTAATCTCAATTACTCCGAGTAGTGGGGTACGGATCATTTAATTAGGTTTAATTAAAAGATTACAGTATTAGAATTAACCCTAATACGGTTTAAGGATTTATTTAGTTAGTTACTACTTATGTAATAGCTAAATAATTATGTCCTTTGATATAGGACATTGATTGATTGTTTTAGACTTCTGGACGGGGGCTCTCTTTTAATATGAGCACCTGGACGTGAAGGTTACTTGGATACGTTCTACAATTAAGGCGGGTATTTCTGGCTTGCTTCTATAGCTCTGTTTATCTTTAAATGCATGATTATTCTGTTATCTTAATAGAATTATTTATCTTAGATATATTCTATTTGTTTTCTTGCTTAATACTTTATTTGCGCTTGACCTTTGAGTTATAATTAAAATTTTTAGTTATATAATCTCAACTTTTATTTTCTATTCTAAAGAGTAATGCTTATACGCATGTACTGTAATACTGTCATGTGACATATCTAGAATTTGGTTGACATTAGATATATCCTACCAGTAGATTAGTTGCATGCTTATTTATTATGATGTTAATTAGATATTTGTATTACTTATTGATTATATAACACTTAACCTGATTGATTGAGTTTATGTACATGGGTATCATGCACAATATTATATTTTTGTATGTTGGCAATTATCGATTTCCTTGTGGTTAAGCCCGTCGTCAGTCATATAGTGGTCTACCCACTCAAGTACTCGGGGTAGTGGTAGTTGTTAGAGTATGAACAATCATCCTGTTATATTTCACTCAACCACTCAGGTAGTGGTAATTGTTGGAGTTGTAGCCGGCAGTAACACCCCCTCATTTGTTTACAAGGGCGAAGTAGACCCATAGGGTTAGAGGTCACACTCTCTTTTGTTCTTGGGGTTTAGAGGTACACTCCCCCTTGTTCCTAGAATAGAGGTGCACTTCTCTTGGGGTATTTGATATAGAGCGGTTGTGCTCCCCCTTTTCTTGGGGTTTGAGATTGAGATTTTTCTCCTGGGGATTGAGGTTTATCACCAGCATCACTCGGTCACTCAGAGGAGATTGTTATAAGAGTGTGTATAGTTGTCACAGCACTTGCCCAGTCGGCCATGCAGATGTGATGTGATGATTGTTAGATTGGTATGTAGGGGTGACACATGACATTGCATCATTTGCGTACAATGCATCTTACATTTTGTTTGAGCTATGATTGTTGCATTTGATTGACATGCATATATGGAGTATAATTTATATTGTTTATATGATCTGGATCTGCTCAGTAGTACGAGCAGCTTATTATTTGTTGTAGAGATTTTTATAATACTCGCAGGTATATTTATGCATTTGATTTATGTTCTTTATTCCAAAGATTGTATATCTTGTTTCTTCCTATTTGATATGTCTTGTTTATACCATGCATTTATCTATTCTTATACCCGCAAAGTTCGAGCCTGGACTCACCACCCCTTGTCTCCATTTTTTTCAGGTAATTGATAGTTGCATCTCGTGCCGCCAGGAGAAGATCGATTTGCCAGTCTCATAGCGTCAAGTGTTTCTTTTTTGTTTGCTTTGTATTTTTATTCAGTAGACTTGAATAGGTGTCATTATTGTACCGGTCCTTTTATTTTGTTTCCTTAGTGGACATGAGGTTTTTTTTATTTCTTTAGTAGACTTATTGTTAAGTAAGTCATGGATTTTAAATTTATTACATTTATTTTATAAAGTTTGTTATGTCTTTATTAATTGCATGGTTGTGATGTATTATTATTTTACTTCTGTTATGATTATGTGATTGTCAAATATATGTAGCTATGTTTATGTATATATGTGTTGAGAGATATGTATCAGGACATTCATATTGTTCGCCGTATAGGGAGATGATACTCGATTTTTGAATCAGCATAGGCCCTAAGGGCGTGATAAGAAGTCTACCGAGAGACTAGACCTAACTCGAGGGTTCGCAAAGTAAAGTCCTAGTGGGACTAGGCAAGGTGGAAGTCTACCGAGAGATTAGACCTAACTGTGGTTAGACAAAAAGAAGTCCTAGGAGGACTAGATAGACTTAGTTAGGGACTAGGTAAAGTCCAAGATGGGTTAGCTGGAAGCTAAACACTTGACGTGAGAGAAGTGCTAGTTGGGAATTAGGCAACGAAAAGTCCTAATAAGTCATGGTTGAACGAAAGTTGGGCAAAGCAACCCTAGACTTGGGTTAGGCAAGTTAAGACTTAGCCGATCGATCAGATGATCTATTGGCCCAAAACTAATTGATCGATTGGGGATTGTTTCTCACGAAATAGAAAAGACCCTTAATCGATTGGGTAATCGATTAAGGGGAAACCCAATCGATCAGGTGATCGATTGGGAGTTGTTTCTCATGAAATAAAAGGACTAATAAATGATTAGTCAATCAATTAAGTCAATCTTAATTGATCAGGTGATCGATTGAGAAGCCTTTTGTCGCGAGAATAAGAACCACCTTAATCACTCAGGTGATCGATTAAGGCACCTCTGTCGCGAGAACAAAAAATCTGTTTAATCGATCAGCCAGCTTAATCAGCAATCGATTATGAAAAACAGAAAAATTGTCATTGCAAAGTTTGGACGGTTAGATTTGATCAGTCTGCATGGGAATCAATTAGGCAATCAATCAAGAAACCCTAATCGACGCGATATAAAGGGTTTTCACTGCAGATTGAAAGCAACACTTCTCTCTTCTTCATATATTCTTGTGAGTTCTTAGAAATGAGTATTGCTATATTTCCAAGCATCAAGGGACAATTTTAAGTTAGAAGAAAAGCAAGATGAGCAAAAGTTCTTTGTTGTAAATCTTGTAAGATTTCATTTATGTTTTGTTTCTTGTTATATTTCTTTTGAGCTTGTACGAGGCTTTTTCGTCTTCAAGAATGAGACATTCATAGTGGATGTGAGTGTGAGGAGAGTGTGTCACACCCCGAGGAGCCGTCTGTCTGACAAAATCGGACAGTATCTCTCCTATATGACGGGCAATATGAATCCTTATACATACATAATAGAGTCTCCATGACCTTCACAACATATCACAACCAACAATATGGAAAATAAAAGAAAGAAAATATCCATCACAACTAATAAAGTCATGTACTATCGCAACCATTGCAAAACCAAACTCCAAATGCCCTTCGGGCAGACCAACACATAGATACATAAATCCACATTATGTACAAGTCTGTAAAACATAAAGGAAACGAAAAATACATCCACTGTAAATAAAAGAAAATGTGTAGCGAAGCAAAACTAAAATGAAAAATGGACTGACTAAAGGTTCTCCTGATAGCGTCATCCTGAAAAGAATAAATAAACAAATGATGATGAGTCCAAGGGGACTCCACGGGTATATAGATAGATATGACTATAAAAAGGTTATACAAAAATAATATTGAATTAAGCAGATACAGTCTCATAGGAATAATCAGAATACATGACTGAGAAACTGCATGCAAGTACATACTAGTGTCAAACCCACCTGCGGGGTATGAAAGTCATAAACTCTCGAACCTGAAAGGTCACCAGATCTTATACAAAAATACCTTATGTATGTACATATCATTCAAATGCAGCAATCATAGCTTAAACAAATGCAGCAAGCACAGGTAAATGCAATTCATGCAATCATGCACATGATGCAATGTCATGGTCACCCCTGACACAAGTCAGCCACCGTCACTGATCATGGGTGAGGTCGAGTGAGTAGGGCTATGGCAATTGTACCCACTCTGTCGTCACTGCCCTGAGTGACCAAGTGGACAAGATACTGACGGAGGACACACTCATCTTGCCCCAAATCATATGGGGGAGCACGACTCACATCTTCTCATATCACGGGAAAGAGGAGGGATCCTTGTCTGATACCACGCTGCGGATACCACTACCCATGAGTAGTCGAGTGGAACCTTGACAGGGCAACTGTACACACCCTCTTAATAGTACCACTAACCCATAAGTGGCAATATATATAGATTATGATATGACTGATGACCCGTCTCAACCACAAGGGAATCAAGGATGTCAATTATGTAATAATGTAAAGATTGTGCATGACACTAACACATGCAACACCCATTAATCAAACCTCAATATGATATGTACAGGTCTGAATATATGAATCATGACCTACAAATAAACTACTAGGTATACATGCAATAATGCAAGGTATCAACAAATTTCAAATATCATATGACATACAAATACCTCTATGCACACGTGTGTACTCTACAAAATAAGAGTATGAAGCATTGATACTGTATTGACATAAAAATTTTGAGTATCTCAAAGGTCAAGAGCAAGTATTAAGCAGGATAATCAAAGGCAGATATAAGGTAGATCCTACTACTATCCATAATAAATCATGCATAGTAAAATGACAGTATCCACAGAGATGAAGTCAAAGGTACCCGTCTCCAAGTAAGTGCTTGAAATGAAGAGAATCTCTTGTCCAATGTCTACAACAAATCAAATCAGTGTTATGTAATAGATAACATAGTGTTTACCTATAATGACACATGATAATTAGCTAAACATACTACCTTAATTAATTAAGTTCATCCTAATTATCATATTTCATTTAATTATCCATAATTAAATGATTAAATTCTAATTACCAAATCATGTTAGGTTCAATTAAACTAACTCGTCAAAATTAGATTTCATGTCCACTTAACCCAAACTTGGATCTACATTTATCGCCCAACCCCTCTCTCTCTCTCTCTCTCTCTCTCTCTCTCTCTCTCTCTCTCTCTAAATGTAGCCCCTGGCAACAATCAAAACAAGCCAAACATTTAAATGTTACTCACGACAAAAATTAAAACAAAGCCAAACATTTTAAGTGTAGCTCATGGCAACAATTTTATCGACCCAACCTACAACCAAATCAAACTACAGCGCATCATCATAGCTTCCCCACAATAAAGACAACCTCATTCCTATAGAACACTGACGGTAAGGCATCTCAACCCAAAACTGGTTCATCATGCCCAAAAATAATTTAAATCCGACACCGCAATTCAATCAAAACAAAAGGTTTACCTCTTTATGCCGGAAAGAATTTCCTAAGCCAAATCTGACACCAATCCATAACCATGTCAAGACTAGAGAGGCTTGTCGTCGTCAGTGGATCTTGGCAAAGGGAAGAAGAAGCGGCATCGACAGGAGGTTGCGTCGATTGGCGTTGGTGATGAGGAAAACAACCATCGGCGCCGGATGGAGGAGGTAGAGTTGGGTTGGAAGATGCAGAAGAGAAATCGCAAGAGGGCTTTGACGTTGGCAGAAACTTGTGAAGCGGAACAGATCGTGCGATGAGGGAAAGAAAGGTAGGATTGAATAATTGTGGCACTTTTGTAAAAAAGCTCTCAATATTTATGTAATCTAACTTTTACCCTTATTTTTAGGGTTTTATATGTTTAAACACTCAGAATTTTCTATATTTAACAGAGTGGATACCAAGTAAAAAGTAGTATTAGCGTTTGCTCAAGTCTTCCACCGTAACAAATCTTCAACGAGCAAAAGCGAACTATTCAACCCCTTAGCTCTTGATGTGTCCTAACATATGTCAATATTATATGTTAATTGGCTTGAGCAGGTAATCTCAAACTTCAGGTAGGCTCCTAATTCAAAGAATTGTTCTAAGCAATTTCAAAATTCGTTCGAGTGGAAATCGATGTGTTGCTTCCACGTTTTCGAGTGTCACAAGGTCTACTACTATGATGCTTTTCAAGTTTGAGGGGAAAGAAGAGTACAGTAAAAAAGATACAATGTCTGTCTATCAAATCGATCGAGTGTTGAATCACGAATGCTAAGTCGGTCAAGTACTTCGAGTGTCAAGTACTAAGATCGCTTGCCAAGTTGTAGGTCAACCAAGCGTTGACTACAGGGAGTCATTGTCGAGTCAGGAACAGAATCGAGAAGAAACGCCCTCGATTCCTGAATGTTCACCGAGCCCAAGTGGGTTACTGTACCCAGTCGGAAAGTGATATCGAGGTATGCGTTTGACGCAGTATGCTTAAAACAGATTCGCCCATGACCGATCCGACATTCGACAAACATAGTCATGCTCACCTACTAATCAACTTGATTTAATATAATCTGAATCTTGAATTTACACTCCTACAAGCTCACACATAGGAAAAAAAATCTCTCTATATATATTTATTCACAAACCACATTGTTATGGGATAAAGGGGAAGTTAAAAGGTAGGGCAGTTTGGTCATTTTAGCCATGAGACCCTTCTCCATTTTTCCCCCTCATGCACGAGAGAAGAGGGGATTTTTTTTCTTTTTTCATTCTTCTGGACTGGAGGAGGAAAAGGGGGCTACCTCCTCACGCGAGGAAGGAGACGGTGACCTCCATCATTGCTCGTCACCCGACCCTCACGCACGCCTCCTCACCAATGCCAACCATGCCTCTTCCTCCCTCATGTGCACGTCAACACCGGCCGCCTCCTGCTACGTCATTTCTGGCCCAAATCCGTCCACATTCGGAGATGATCCGTAGAGATTGGGACACATCCGGTCAGATCCGACCACATCCGGTCAGATCTAGTCACATCCAGCTACATCTGATCAAATTCAGCCATATTCGACAACAGTCCACAAAGATCCGGCCATATCCGATCAGATCCGTCACATCCGGCTACATCCGGCCCAGATCCGCCATGTCGGTGTCCGATCTGCAGAGATCCGGACACATCCGACCAGATCCGTCACATTCGATTAGATTCGACCACATGCGGTCAGATCTGTCCACATCCAGCGACGATCCGCAGAGATCCGGACACATCTGGTCAGATTTGGCCACATTCGGTCAAATCCGGTCACTTCTGGCTACATCCGGTAAGATTCGGCTACATTCGGTCAAATCTGTCCACATCCTGCGACGATCAGCAGAGATCCGGACACATCCGATCAGATCCAGCCACATCCGGCTACATCTGATTCAGCCCATATCCACCACTGTCGTACCGATCCGTAGAGATCCGGACATATCCGGTCAGATCTGGTGACATCCGGCTATATCCGGTCAGATTTGGTCATATCCGGTACTGATCCGTAGAGATCTGAACATATCCGGTCAGATCCTGCCACATCTGGCCCATATCCATCGCTGTCGGCGCGATCCGTAGAGATCTGGACACATTCGGCGCAGATCGTCACACCGGCGATGATCTGAAGCATATCAGCTACATCCAACACCGATCCGATACAAATCGACTATCCTAAGCACAGATCTACCACTGTTACTGCATTACAGCCTTCAATCCATTATTGTATTCCATTCTCCGAGCCGCGATCACATTCCAGCCTCTGAGCCGCATTACTATGTGTCGAGATTCAGTCCGCTCTTGCGGGCCTGGTATGCATTGACATTTAGCATTCATTATTTATATAATCGATTACAGTGTTGTCTGTCTGCTTTATGTACTCTACTAGAAACTAACTTGAGCGTCGAAGGCTTGAAGGCCGGGATATCCTAGTCTTCTCCCTAACGCTCTATTTGTCATTTCTATATCTTCTAGCACCCTTCCAAGCACCATTAACGGAAGACACTCTGATATCATTGACTTATTATGGGCTTTACTTGGAGGTCTCACAATTCAGTCAACCTAGAAGATGACTCACCTCCCTTCTTCCTCCGAGTCATGGTGACTTCATCAACATCCAGTACAGCTCACCGATGGCTCGTCCCTCGAGGGATCTCGGAGCAGGATCATTTTGGCGCCGTCTGTGGGAACGTTTTTACCTGAATTGAGACACTCAGGTGGATGACACTAGGAAAATTTTCACCATCATCATGACTCTGGAAAATTATAACAGATGAGATATCATTCCCGAAGAGATGTATTCTACCCTCTCCTCGACTTCGCGGGCATTTGGGAGTCGATGGATAGAGATATTATTTTCAGTGAGGATCGTATTCTTATTCTCTCTCTGGCTTGTGGACATTCGGGAGTCGAGAGATGGAGTTATTATCTCCCGCGACGCATCAAGTTCTAGTGCATATAGTTTTATCTTGCACATATGTGTTGCATTGTTGTTCTTCTCCTCAGCTTACAGGATGATACTTCATATTCGAACATGTATATTGCCCTAAGTGTGGCTCAACCTCTCTAACGGGAGCTATCGGTGAAGGCACCCTTAATGAGGTATTGCCCTTAACGTGGCTTGAAGGCACCCTTAATGAGACGTTAGCCCTTAACATGGCTTAATCTCCTAGCTCGGGAGCTAGCAATTAAATGTACCCTTAACGAGGCATTAGCTCTTAACGCGGCTCAACCTCCAAGTTCAAGAGCTAGAAGTTGAAGACGCTTTAACGAGGCGTTAATCCTTAACATGACTCAACCTCCCAGCTCGGGAGCTACCAGTGAAGGTGCCCTTAACGCGGCGTGCCCTTAGCATAGCTCAACCTCTCGGACCAAGAGCTAGTAGTGAAGGCTCCCTTAACGCGGTGTGCCCTTAGCGTGACTCAACTTCCTAGACTAGGAGCTATCAGTGAAGGCGCCCTTAACGCGGCTTGCCCTTATAGGTGCTCTATTGGACCTTGGATGGCTAGAGAGGGGGTGTGAATAGCCAGACGCAGAAGTTTTCGCTTCTTTGAACTTTTCTTGTTTCTGCGATTAGGGTTAGCAGCGGAAACAGAAACAGAAACAAGAACACAAACAGAAAACCAAAGACGCTAACTCAGGAATTAACAAGGTTCGGGGATAACTTGCCCCTACTCCTTGGCATGCCTGTAAGGTGGGCGATCCCTTGATCGTTGGCAGATCAAGCCCTGGAAATCCGGATATCACAGCCTCCTTCTCGGTGGATAAACCTCTCCACAATAGTCTCAAGATGATATGAAAATAAGCACAAAGACTCTAGAAAATCTTACAAAGCACAAGCAAGCGAAGAAGAACGTTTACAGAGCACAACTCACGACACAGCACAACCTTGGCAAGAGCCTTCACTCAGCTCTTCCTTCTCACGGTGTCTGCTTGCTTTCCGATCAGTTGCTCTTAGTTCTCTGCTTCGCCAGCCACCTCTTAAGCCTCGCTTCTGATCATCGCCAGGCTTCGTTAGCACCCACTGAACCACAGCCTGACCCACTGACCTTTACAGAGCGCCCAGTCCACTGAAGACGTCTTCAGCTGAGCCTCGGTCAGTCGTCAGCCGCGCCAGAAGCCGTTGAAACCTGGAAACAGAAAACAGATCAACCTGCCACGGTGAAAGTCACCATTGACTCCTCTCCTTAGTTTGTATCATCCCTGTCTCACCTGCACACTCATCAGAAGCTTAGCACAGCAAATCACAAAGAAATCAGCAGGTATCAGAAAGATTCAGAGTGAAATCAGAGTGTCTGACAACTATTCAAATTAAAGTTATCAGACACTGATCAGTCACCAGACCGATCAATGAAGACCCTGATTGATCAGGTCACTTCCTGATCGATCTAGTGACTTTGTGATCGGTCACACTGACCGATCAGGAATTGTGGATTGGTCACCTTGACCGATCCACCAGTTGACTGCGTTCCAAGGCACAAACCCGCAGTTCCTTGACCTGATCGGTCACCTGACCGATCTGGTTGTGCCCTGATCGGTCATGGTGACTGATCAGTAGAGCTGTCAAACGGGCCAACCTGTGGCGGGGCGGGTTGGCTCGTAGCGGGTCGGCAATTTGGCGGGGCGGGGACGGGTCGACCCGTCATCAGGCGGGTTGGGAAATCCCCAACCCAACCCAATCCAAGGCGGGTCACGGGTTAGGCGGGTCCAACCCGCGGACCCATAAAAAATAATGAGTATGCTAGAGTTTGGACAAAATGTTAAAACTGATGGTACGCTAGTGAAGATCAGAGATTGACTCTAATGATATCATTTGTAAAAAGGTGAAGGATCCACCAAGCTAAAATGACTGACCACCTGATGTGTTTGTCTGGTCTACCACATAAACTTATAAGATTATCTCTTTTTAGTATATACAAGTCTATCATGTCAGAAATTTTTCCTGTTGGTTTGGTCATGGCATGGATCACTTTGCTTTGGAGATGGAGCTAGTTATAATCATACATTCATACTACAGTTCATCTCTCCTCGTGGAACTAGCATGCACTCGAGTTGGGACAGCCCTGATCCAACAGCCAATGCACCCATGATAAAGAGGTCTGGCTCTAGATACCATCAACTTTGTAAAATTTTACAGAAAATGATCTTGCAAGTTGTGGCTCATATGTTTACTAATAACTGGCAACATCTGAATACCCGTTCCTTTTTCATTACCTGTAACTTACTTTTCAACCTGTAAAAACTCAGTACGACACTACATGGCCAACTCCTCTGTGGAAGGTGAATTTGATGCTGTTATGCACAATCCCAAGGGTAGTGAATTGGAACCAGCAGAGATTGGCAGATTGTCAAAAGTTACCTACCGAATTCAAAATGAAATTGGAAAAGGTATTTTGATGATCAAGTGTTAAGCTTCAGAAGCACTAGATTTGCTCTGATAACAACTTAATAGAAAAAAAGATTGCACACACATAATATTTTTTAAACTTTATCAATAATATCAACCATGTCAAATTCCTCTGATCCTCCTTTATCTCCTTTTTCTTCATTGATATCCTCTTCCAGAGTATTTGAATCTTGCTTAGACAATGTTGTTTTGATACTTGTATTGTCTTCGCTATCTTTATCTACATGTAAAATACACAAAGATAAAGATAATTAAAAATAAAATAACAATAAACTAATACATCAAGTAAGTCAAGAACAAAACTAAAATAAACAAAATTACCAATAGCATAACCATGTAACCAATTGCGAGTGCAAATAAGAGCTTGTACTTTTTCATGAAGGGTACAACTTCTATACTTGGTAAGCACACGAGCACCAATGGAAAAAGCCGATTCTGATGCAACAGTAGTTATAGGAATAGCTAAAACATCACATGCCATTAGTGCAAGGTAGGATACCGATGCTTTTGATTCTTCCAATGCTCCAAAACATCCAAATCTGGATAATATGCCAATTCAAGTTTTGGCTCCTCCAAATAGAGATCCAATTGAGATCTTCCAGCACTTGTAATTGTTTGACTCTCATATGTCATCATTTCCTATATTAATTGAAATAGTAGTGACAAAAAAATATAAATCAATTAGAGAATACAGAAAAAAAATTATTAGAGTACTACATCAAAGATTCTTTTGTTCTTTCCTTTAACTCCTCCTACACTTTGTGAAAGTGTATGTCTAATAGAAGAAGATTGTGGTTGTGAAGAACTTGTCTGGTTAGTATTAGAATACTGGTCAAAAAGCTTATATAATTTTGTCATGACAAGATCCATCTTCTTTTGGCATTTAAGAGAATCACCTTCAACCTTTGAATAAAAGAACTCCAACATCGAAAGCTTTATTCGTGGATCAAGAATAGCTCCAAATGCAAGCACCATGCTATATTGAGTCCAATACTTATCAAACTTCTCCATCATTTTTTTACACATATAACTTATCACCTCATCTTCATTAGATAAGTTTTCCTTTAACAAAACTTCAATCTTCCAAACTTGCGTAAAATACAGATTTGATGTAGGATAAGAAGAACCAGAGATCAAATTCGTAGTGTCATAAAATGGCTCAAGGAACTCACATATTTTCTCTCCTCTTTTCCACTCTTCACTTGAAGGACAATATTTATAATTCTTGTCATTGAATTGAAGAGAAGCAAAAGCTTTTTTATATTTGATGGCACTCTCCAACATTAAATATGTTGAGTTCCAGTGAGTAGACACATCCAATCACAAGCCAATACTAGTATCAATGTTACCAACTGCTTGTACACATTCTTCAAACTTCTTCATCCTAATCTCTGAACCTTTAACATACTTGACTGACTCTCTAATTTTATTCAATGCTATAGTAGCCACTTTCAAACCTTCTTGGACAATGAGATTCAATATATGAGCAGAACAACGAACATGAAAAAATTCACCATCACATAATAAGCTATCATGCAAAGAGAGTTGCTCTTTCAAATGAACTTGCATATTATCATTACTAGATGCATTATCCAATGTCAAAGAGAAAACCTTTTTCTCAATCCCCCATTCCTTTAAATATTCAAATAATTTTGCAGCTAATTCAACTCCTGAGTGTGGAGGGGGCATATGAGAAAAACTAAGTATTTTGCTGTTCAATTTCCAGTCATTATCAACAAAATGGGCAGTCAAGTAAATATAACCCTCACTAGTGCACGCCGTCCACAAATCTGAAGTTAAACAAACTCTATTCTGAATAGTAGCCAAAACATACTTAAGCTTCTCTTTCTCCTTCAAATAGATTCGGTTAATATCGGAAACAAGAGTATTTCTAGAAATACAAGCAATATCAGGATTTATGTACTTCATCCAAGCTCTGATACCATCATACTCAACAAATGAAAATGGTAAATCATGTCTGATTATTGCACAAGCCAGTAATTCACGTGAAATCTTTTGATTTATTTTCTTAGACCTCATCTTCCCATCTTGACCAAGAATCATTTGTCCTAAATCATGAAACTTTAATTTGTCGCAAATTTTAAGATGACGCCACAACGTAGAAGTTTCATATTGTTTACCCCCACACTTGTATTGTTTTTTACATCCAATACATTCAGCTTTATCTATACTATCAATCCCTTTGATTTTCTTAAAATACACCAAATATCAGAAGTTTCTTTAGATCTTTTAGTTGACCCCTTGTCATCCAATTCATCATCTAAAATAATAGTTTTTTTTGAGAAGAAGAGTCCATTTCAAAATCAATCTGAAATAAAATAAAATAAAATTTACTTTCTGATAAATCAATCAAACACATAAAATTTCAATAACATCATAGCATAAATTCAATTTTTGTGTTAACCCTCTGTGGATCGCAGAACAATTCAAATGCAGAACAAATCAATCAAAAGATTCAAAACACACAAGATACGTTGAGCATCAAAATAGAGAACTAGTATTACTATTGCCAAACAAATGCTAAAACATTAGGGAATAGGGAGTACTGACTACTGAGTAGGAACTAGGGATTGCAAGTTTAGTGGGAAATAGAAGGAAACTCAGAAAGGAAGCAAAAAAAATCTAACCTTAAACAGGAGCTTGGAGACTGCCGAACTTGTGGCCTGTGACTCTGTGAGATTCGATAGTTCTTCTTCACGGCCACGGGGAGGCGCTCGATGGGCGAATGTGACGGACTGACGGTGCGAGGCTGCGACTGTGAGCACAACTGCGCAAGGTAGGCGAGGCGGCGATTTAGGGAAGAGGAAGACCAAGGCACAAAGGGAAGAGGAAGACCGAGGCTGCCTGACTGCCTTCTGGCTTATGCCTCCCTAGCCCTAGGCGGTGAATCCGGTGATAAGAGAAGCTAAGAAGGTGAAGCGGCATTTCGGGCCTCGGCAAAACTGCAAAAGGCGACTGGCGAGTGGTGACTGGCGAGTGGACCGTGGAACTGGCGACTGGCGAAGACGAAGAGTCGAAGAGGCGGAAGAGCATGGGAAAGGGAAATAGGTTTAACCCATAGAAATAGGTTTTCGGCGACTTTTCGCTTTTCACTTTTATTTTTTTTTATTTCTTTTACAGCGTACCAGGCTGCCAGCGTGGACCGTGGAGCGGTGGAGGCCTGGAGGGAGAGTTAGATACTTAGATAGACTTATAACTTATTATAATATTAAAATTTTCATTAATTTTATTAGCCCGCGGGCCAACCCGAGCCCACCGCGGGTTGGCCCGCCTAGACCGCGGCCCGTGCGGGCTGACCCATTTAGGCCCGCCAGTTGACGGGTTGAAAAATTTTCAACCCAACCCATTCAAATTTTTTGGCGGGGCGGGCCAATCCGACGGGCCCAACCTATATTGACGGCTCTACCGATTACGTCTCCTCTGGACCGATCAGGACCCAGCCTGATCGGTCCAGGAGAACCTTGATCGGTCCAAGTGACCGATCAGGTTTCTCCTGCCTCTTTCTGATCCCTTTTCTGATCCCTTTCTGATCGTTCACCAGAACGATCAGAAACCACATAGAAACATTCTGATCGCTCTGATCGTTCACCAGAACGATCAGACGCCAATCAGAAGCATTCTGTTCTCTTTCTGATCGTTCATCAGAACGATCAGACTCCCTGGATTGGTCACCAGATCGATCCACAACCAGGAGTTAGTACCAACTCCCTGATCGGTCTCCAGACCGATCCAGCTCCGACCAATTCAAACCTAAGTCCAGAAAACAGGCTCCCTAGCCTTCTTTGACTCATTCTGGTCCCCCGGACCAAGACTCCGTGCCCAGCTTCACTCACCGGGACTTCATTCAACCTAGCTTCACTCACTAGGACCTGGCTTCACTCACCAGGGTTTCGGTCACCTAGCTTCACTCGCTAGGACCCGGCTTCACTCACTAGGATTTCAGTCACCCGACTTTACTCACCGGGACCCGGCTTCACTCACCGAGATTTCCATCACCTGGCTTCACTCACCAAGACCCGACTTCACTCACCGGGATTTCAGTCACCCGGCTTCATTCACCAGGACCCGACTTCACTCATCGAGATTTCCATCACCCGGCTTCACTCACTAGGATTTAATCCGAATTCACTCAACCAAACTTAAATCGGTGTCAACTCCAAAACAACAATCGAGTCAAACTGCATCAACAGGCTCAACATCCCCCGTTCGAGGTCGAGCTATTATATCTTCACTAGTCTCGAACTAGCATATTATCCCGTTCGGGGCTCAACCTCCTCTGTTCGGGGTTGGGCTATTATCTCTTCACTGGTTTCGGACCAACATATTCTCCACTGGTCTCAGACTAGCTTATTCTCCCGTTCAAGACTCAACGTCCCCTATTCATGGTTGAACTATTATCTCTTCACTAGTCTCAGACCAATATATACTTCACTGGTCTCGAACCATCATATTCTTCATCGGTCTCAGACCATTATATTGTCCCATTTGGGGCTCAACCTCCCCCGTTCGGGGTCAAACTATTATCTCTTCACTAGTCACGGACCAGCATATTCTCTACTGGTCTCGGACCAACTTATTGTCTCGTTCGGGGCTCAACATCTCCTGTTCGAGGTCGAGCTATTATCTCTTCAATGGCCTCGGGCCAACATATTATCTCATTTGTGGCTCAACCTTCCCTGTTCGAGGTCGAGCTATTATCTCTTCACTGGTCTCAAACCAACATATTCTCCACTAGTCTCGGACTAGCTTATTGTCTCGTTCGGGGCTTAACCTCCCCCGTTCGGGTTCAAGCTATTATCTCTTCACTAGTCTCAGACCAGCATATTCTCAACTGGTCTCGGACTAGCTTATTGTCCTATTCAAGGCTCAACCTCCCTTGTTCGGGGTCGAGCTATTATTCTTCACTAGTCTCGAACAGCATATTCCCCACTAGTCTTGAACTAGCTTATATCTCGTTCGGGGCTCAACCTCCCGTCTTCAGGGTCGAGCTATTATCTCTTCACTGGTCTTGGACCAACATATTCTCCACTGGTCTCAGACCAGTTTATTGTCTCGTTCGAGGCTCAACCTCCCCCATTCGGGGTCGAGTTATCTTCATTAGACTTAGACCAATCATTATCCACTGGTGTCAGAGAGTGATTCTCATGTCGGCACGGCGAACTTAGCTTCGCGATAGCGCTTTATTTATCTCTTTAGCCTTATGACAGGCTAGGTGAACCTAGATCTGCGCTAGTGCTTCATTTATCTCTTTGGCCTTATGACAGGCTCGACGAACCTAGCTCTGCACTAGCGCTACATTTATCTTTGGCCTGTCGTAGTGCTTCATTTATCTCTTTCGCCTTATGACAGGCTTGACGAACTTAGCTCCGCACTAGTGCTTCGTGTTAGTGATATGAGAGAAGTGTCCTAAGGCAATAGCCTTATGATTGTAATCATTTATTTTAATAAATGAATATTCACTATTTGAGTATACATGTTTGTGTATTTGATTGAGATCTTAAACTCATTTACTGAATGTCCGCAATACAATTCACAGCATGAGAGAATTTATGATGAATTCACAACTAGTGATTATCTCTACATGTGCAATTGTGAAGTATTGAAATTGTCCCTAGTCGATGAATTGATAAATACGGACACTATCAATTCTGTTGAGACTAGCATGTGTTATTCTCTAATCAGCTGATTCTCACTGGCTGGTGACATTGAGATGTCCGGAGATAAACATGAATGCTAGTTAAGGGAACTAGTTCATTGGAGTGACTAGCTGTAAAACTTCATATGGTAGTCTACATATAGATATGTCAGTGAAGTTCTTACTGCAGCTTAAGTGCAATGTTTCTTTGACTTGCGGTGTTCAAGTCATCTTGGTCATGGAGACTTATACTTTGACATCTTAAGCAAGCATCTCCAAGGAGGTGTGGACCCAGGATGATTGGGTATAAGCCGAAGTGCCCGAAGATGTTTGAACAACCTACAAAGGATTCACCACTCCTTGCGAGGAGATGTATACCTGAGGCCTATCGTCGGATTGTTACTCGAAGCCTCTAGCTAGAGCATGACATGTTCAAAGTATGAATCTCTTAAATATATGAGGGTAATTAGAATCCGTAGGACGAGAAAACGTTACTTGGGCTAGGTGTGACGTAGTCAGCCTAGTGGGGACTGACACACATAGACCATGTCCTGAACCAAGTGAGTATAAAATGGTGAAGGGAATGGGGCACGATTCATTATAGCTGCTGAAGGGTTTCAGAATTATTTCTGAGGTCAACCGTTAATCTTTCGATTAATTGGGGATCATGATGTACTACTAGGTGCCACTCATGATTGTTCTATAATTGATTAATTATAGACGACCAACATAAATCGAAAGCCTATTTAGTCACACGCACTACGAGTAATCCGAGGGATTTAAAACGAGTTGAAAATTGGATTTTCCAATCAAGAGAGATTAGGTTTGGTTGAGCCAAATGATAAGTCGAATCTGAATTTTTCAGAGACGCATCGGAAGCGTTAAATGGCTAAGTCTTTTGAAGACTTAATAGATGAATTAAATAAGTTTAATTCATTGGGGCGTGGCTTGGATGGGCCGGCCAAAGAGGGTCTTCATCCTCTTTGCTTGGCCGGCCACAACAAAGGGAGAGAACCAAGTTTTTGGTTCAATTTATAAAATAAACCAAGTGTGGTTGTTTTATAAAATTATGGATGATATAAATTTTTAAACCAAGATTTGATTTATTTTTCATGGAAATTAAAATGAACCATGGATTGGTTTATTTTATAAAATCAATCATGGATTGATTTACCATGATAAGGAAATTTATTCGATAAGAGAGAAGAGACTTGATTGATTTTTATCATGAATTAAAATATGATTTTAACCATGATATAAAATCAAACTTGGCATGATGAAATAAGTTATTCCATATTTGAGAGGCTTGATGGTTGAGATGCCACTATATAAAGGACCCAAGGCAAGGCTTGGGTAATAATCGAAGAGACGAAGGCATAGCCTCTCTCCCTCTCTTTCTCTCCTTCTCTTCTCCCCTTCTTGCCGTGCGCCAACCAACCCCAAGAAGGAGCACCAGCTAACCATCCTTTTGTGGTTAGTCTTCCGACTTCTCTCTTGGTTTTTCTTGTCGCGTTCTCGGAGAATCTAGTAGTTCTTGAGAACACGAAACTCATGGCTTTGCGAAGTCATCCCGAAGATACTCGGCGTGGACGCGAATAGAGGCGGAGCTTCCAAGGGACGCTTACGGTTGGATCTCGTCCCTTCCTTTGAGTTACGCGAGGTAATACGTAAATTAGTTTATGTTTCTGTAAAATTTTAAATATATGATCATGTCTACACAAGATAAAATTGCATGCTTAGATGTGTGGTTAAATGATTTAGAGAAATTATTTATGCTAAACCTTCCGCTGCACGTAATTAATTTTAAAATTACGAACCCGCATCCATGTCAACATGCACCCGGTCCCAACACTTCGTTTATCTCTTTAGCCATACAATAGGCTCGGCGAACCCAGTTTCGCGCTAGTGCTTCATTTATCTCTTTGGCCTTACGACAGGCTCGACGAACCTAGTTCCACGCTAGCATTTCATTTATCTTATCGTAGTGCTTCATTTATCTCTTTCGTCTTACGACAGACTTGGCCAACTTAGCTCTGCGCTAGCGCTCCATTTATCTCTTTGGCCTTACGGCAGGCTCGGCGAACCTAGCTCCGTGCTAACGCTTCATTTATCTCTTTTTCCTTACGACAAGATTGGCGAACCTAGCTCCACGCTAGCGCTTCATCTATCTCTCTGCCTTACGACAGGCTCGATGAGCCTAGTTCCGCGCTAGTACTTCATTTGTCTCTTTCGCCTTTTGACAGGCTCGGCGACCATAACTCCGCGCTAGTACTTCATCTATCTCTCTACCTTATGACATACTCAGGTGTTGGTCTTACCACAGGCTTGGACATCATCTTCCCACCAGTTACCTCCGCCACATTGACCCTGACATCTTGAATATAATAATTGTCTAGTCAGTCGGACTTCTGTCTCTTTCGATTAGACTTATAGGGGAGACTGGTGTTATAGGATAAAGGAGAAGTTAAAAGGTTAGGGGCAGTTTGGTCATTTTGGTCATGAGACCCTTCTTCCTTTTTTTTCCCTCATACACGAGAGAAGAGGGGGATTTTTTTTCCTTTTTCTTTCTTGTGGGCTAGAGGAGGAAAAGGGGGCTGCCTCCTAACGGGAGGAAGGAGACGGTGACCTCCATCGCTCGTCGCCTGACCCTCATGCATGCCTCCTCGACAACGCCGATCGTGCCTCTTCCTCCCTCACGCGCACGTGAACGTCGGCCGCCTCTTGCTACGTCATTTCCGGCCCAGATCCGTCCACATCCGGCCACGATCCGCAGAGATCAGGACATATTCGGATAGATCCGGCCACATCCGGCTACATCCGGTCAGATTCGGCCACATCCAGCAATGGCCCGCAGAGATCCGACCACATCCAGTCAAATGAAGCCACATCCGACTATATCCGATCAAATTCGGCCACATTCGGCTACATTTGGCCCAGATCGGCCACTGCCAGTGTTGATCCGCAAAGATCCGGACATATCTGGTCAGATCTGGTCACATCTGGCTACATTCGGTTAGATTCGGTCACATTCAGTTAGATCCGTCCACATCCAACGACGATCCGTACAGATCCGAACACATCCAGTTAGATCCAGCCACATTCGGTCAGATTCGGCAACATCTGGACATATTCGACTACATTCAGTCAAATCCATCTGTATGATCGTTTGTGTCCGCTAGAGGGGGGGGTGAATAGCGATTCCCGGATCTTTCTTGTACCTGCGTTGTTAGTTGCACAGCGGAAACAATAATAGAGAAAACAAACAACGCTAACAACCTGATTTACTTGGTATCCACCCTGGCCGGGTGACTAATCCAAGAATCCGTCGGTGGATCACTCCCCGGATAACCTCCGGCTAGCTCTCGTCGCTCCTTGTGGATGGAGAAACCTCGCCACAAACTCTTAGACAATCTCGAGCACAAAGACTACTGTTTGACCCTTAACCAAGACCAAACTCGTCGAGAAGCCCAGCCCTAACCGAGTCCTCTTTAAATAGAACTCGGGCTGGAAAACCCGCCGGCAGTCGACTGGTCCCAGGGCAGTCGACTGCCATCACTCAAATTCGACCGTTGACACCCCAACGTTCGAATTCTGGTGACTTACCAGTCGACTGCCAAAATGGCAGTCGACTGGTCCAGGGTCCAGAACCTACTGTGAGTTTGGCAGTCGACTGGACAACC
Source organism: Boesenbergia rotunda (assembly GCA_024364735.1). Lineage (NCBI taxonomy): Eukaryota > Viridiplantae > Streptophyta > Magnoliopsida > Zingiberales > Zingiberaceae > Boesenbergia > Boesenbergia rotunda. The sequence continues at coordinate 444,921 of JAGFNQ010006563.1, read as the reverse complement.
CCCAGTCGACTGCCCAGCTTACAACAGCACTCCTACTCACTCTCTTGACCCTCCTCCACGCGTGCCTTCAAGTCCACTCCTTTGGCTTGCCCCTTGAAGTCCTCTTCCACCGGCTGTCGTCCCTCGGATGTGCACGTAAGTCCTCGACTTGCCTCCATGTCACCCTTCACGTGTGCCCTTTTAAGTCCACTTCCCGGCTTGCCCGTGAAGTCCTCCTCCCTCGGCTCTTGTCCCTTGCCTCAGCTGACTCTTCACTAGCAGTCTTGATTATTGCCTTCACGCCCTTTTCATCTTCGGCCCTCGTCCCTCGGATGCACACAAGCCTCCAGCTTGTCTCCATGTCATCCTTCACGTATGCCTCGAAGTCCGCACCCCTTGGCTCATCATCCATGCTATATCAGGTCCCTCGGGTGCACACAAGCCTCCAGCTTATCTCCATGCAACCATTCACCATACCGAAGCCGTCCAGCCAAGTCAATATGTGTAGACCTGTACAACCTGCACACTCACATACACATATTAGTACACAAGAGAAAGCCTAACTTAAACCCTTTGCCCAAACATCAAAACACATGATCACTTCGGATCACAGATTGCCTCAACAATCTCCCCCTTTTTTATGTTTGGCAATACGTTTAAGTTAGGAAAAACAAAGAGTAATAGATAGCAAGAATAATGCTAAATAAATACATATGCAATGCATACATGGATCCTATCCCAAGGCATCCTACACCTAACCCTCCAAGTTAGGATTTTCACACCTAACCCTCCAAGTTATGAATTTTCACCAAAATGGGTTTTTTAAAGCTTCTCCAAAGCTCCCCCTCCATTGGACTTACAAAGGCTTTTTAAGAACCTCTCCAAGGTTCCCCTTACGCCAAGAATGGAGCAATCATGCTCCCCCTAAATCTTAGCTCCCCCTAAACCTAGGGTTTCTTGCAAAGGACTGTTTGGTTTTCCAACTTAAACCCAACACTTCTCCCCCTTTGCCTAACATCAAAAAGAACCCAACAATATCCCTATTATTGGTTTTTTTAATCTCTAATGATCATAAACAATGTGTACTAGCCCACTATACACTTGTTTTGCATCATTTGGGCACATACCCAATTGTCGAAACTTAATTTAGCCTTTACCAGTCGACTGGCCAAATGGGCAGTCGACTGATACTCTGAAAAATAGAAATTTCAGCTTTTCTGACCAAATTCAGAAATACGCCAGAAATTTCACAAATCTCCAAAAATCCCCAAATTTTGTGGAGACATTTGTGGTACCCATACCTACTTGGGAAAAATACATTCCAAAATGTATCTATCACCACTCCCAAGTTTGACACAAAACCCAAAACTAGCTAAAAATTCAATAGAACCTTGACCTAAAGTCCTAGTTTTGGTTTCCTCTTGATGTCTTTGCCCATGTCAACCCACAATGCGTCCCTAGCATTGATTTATATGACAATTACACACTAAAAACTAATTTTCATGCAATATGATCCCAATGTCATATTTCCATGCATGAAACTCAAAAACACCGTGCCAAAACCCAAGAATTACAACTCAAGTCCGTCTCCAATTCTTTTGGCATACTCCATGGTCCATCTAGACCTCTAGGAGCACTCCCTCCCAAGGTCCATTCACCATATATCCCAAAGGCTCCTAGAGCTTCCCCTTGAGCTCTTAGCCCTAGCCACCTCCCTTGGTGACTCAACCATAACTAGGCCACACCGGTGTACCTCCGGTGACTCTTGGCCTACAAACTCAACCCTCTTAACCTTAGACACCTTGTTCTTGGTTAAGTCATTTCTTTTTTCCTTTAAATGACACCCCCTTGCCATTTTTGGACTCCCCCTTCTTGCCATGGTCATATGATACCCTAGCATATTTCTTTCCATTGACATGAGAGTTCTTAGATCGGTATCCCAACCCCGATCTATCATTGGTGCGGTTTAAACCACCCAACACCATGTCTAGACCCTTTGATCCAACCGTGAATCTTTCTAGGGTCTTTTCTAATTTATCTAGCTTTGCCCTCAAGGCTTGATTTTTCCTTTCTAGACCTTTAACCTTAGAGTCCATAGGTCCACTTTGAACATTCCTAGACCTACCCTCCTTTCTAGGCACATTTCTTCCATTCTTGGGATTAGTGCCTTGATCCTTAGGTACAAAGGTCCTAGATTTACCATGATGCATGCTTTTCTTAGGGTGTTGATCTACCTTGTTACTCCTAGTTCTATCATTGTATTTAAATCCAAAATTATGCACCATTAAGCATTTTTCATGAATTCTAGCATGCATGGATGGATAATTAACATTATTTTTATCATACATAGAGGAATATGAATTTGACTTGAATTTTAACCTAGGGTTAGGAATTACCTCCCTTACCCTTGAAGTTCCCCCTTGATGTGATCTTTGCTTCCTCCTTTCTTCTTTCTCCCATCTCCTCAAGTGCTCCATTTTTTTCAGCTCACTTTTTCTAGGGCACTTGGTGTAGTAGTGCCCTAATTCTCCACATGTGAAGCATCTAATCTTCTTTTTCCTTTCTTGGGTTCTTCCAATCCTACAACCCACGTTAGATTTAAAGGAACTTGAAATGAGTTTGGATTTTACCTCTTTTTTACCTTTCAGGCACTTGTCCTTATAGTGCCCCTTTTCGTTGCAACCAAAGCATGTGATGTGTTCCTTTCTCTTGGCTTTGGTGGAGGTTGAGGTTTCTTCTTGTTCTTGTATGGATGAGGGTCTCTCCTCCCCCTCAATCCTTGAAATTGATGCCTCCTCATCTTCTCTTGAAGTGGATGCTCTCTCACTTTCTTCTTCTCCTTTACTTGAGGATGTGGACGCTTCTTCCTCTTCGGATGTTGACACTTCCGTTTCTTTTTCTTTTTCTTGGTCCACTGAATCCATTCCTTTTACTCTTCTTCTGCTTGTGTAGGGTTTTCATGGAATGCTACTAGCTTGCTCCACAATTCCTTAGCATCCCTATACTCACCAATCCTACCCAAAATGTCATTAGGTATTAAATTGATTAACATTTCGATTACCTTGTTATTGATTTCGGATTGATGAATTCGCTCATCGGTCCACTTCTTCTTCTTAAGAGTCCTTCCCTTCTTGTCCTTGGGAGACTCGAAGTCTATTTCTATACACATCCAATCTTCAATATTAGTCATTAGAAAATATGACATTTTACCTTTCCAATACGCGAAATTGTCGCGGTCATACGAAGGTGGAATCCGGATATCCCATCCTAGCGGACCCTCTCCTTCCATTTTCCTCTAGCGTGTGCTCTCTCGGCGGTTAGTCCGATCAAGAGCGGTCCTTCGCTCTGATACCAACTGTAGGATCGTTTGTGTCCGCTAGAGGGGGGGTGAATAGTGATTCCCGGATCTTTCTTGTACCTGCGTTGTTAGTTGCACAGCGGAAACAATAATAGAGAAAACAAACAACGCTAACAACCTGATTTACTTGGCATCCACCCCGGCCGGGTGACTAATCCAAGAATCCGTCGGTGGATCACTCCCCGGATAACCTCCGGCTAGCTCTCGTCGCTCCTTGTGGATGGAGAAACCTCGCCACAAACTCTTCGACAATCTCGAGCACAAAGACTACTGTTTGGCCCTTAACCAAGACCAAACTCGTCGAGAAGCTCAGCCCTAACCGAGTCCTCTTTAAATAGAACTCGGGCTGGAAAACCCGCCGGCAGTCGACTGGTCCCAGGGCAGTCGACTGCCATCACTCAGATTCGACCGTTGACACCCCAACGTTCGAATTCTGGTGACTTACCAGTCGACTGCCCAGCTTACAACAGCACTCCTACTCACTCTCTTGACCCTCCTCCACGCGTGCCTTCAGGTCCACTCCTTTGGCTTGCCCCTTGAAGTCCTCTTCCACCGGCTGTCGTCCCTCGGATGTGCACGCAAGTCCTCAACTTGCTTCCATGCCACCCTTCACGTGTGCCCTTTTAAGTCCACTTCCCGGCTTGCCCTTGAAGTCCTCCTCCCTCGGCTCTTGTCCCTTGCCTCAGCTGACTCTTCACCAACAACCTTGACTATTGTCTTCACGCCCTCTTCATTTTCGGCCCTCGTCCCTCGGATGCACACAAGCCTCCAGCTTGTCTCCATGTCATCCTTCACGTACGCCTCGAAGTCCGCACCCCTCGGCTCATCATCCCTGCTATATCAGGTCCCTCGGGTGCACACAAGCCTCCAGCTTGTCTCCATGCAACCTTTCACCATACCGAAGCCGTCCAGCCAAGTTAATATGTGTAGACCTGTACAACCTGCACACTCACATACACATATTAGTACACAAGAGAAAGCCTAACTTAAACCCTTTGCCCAAACATCAAAACACATGATCACTCCGGATCACAGATTGCCTCAACACCGTCTACATCCAGCGGTGATCCGCAGAGATCCGGCTACATCCGGTCAGATCCAGCCACATCCGACTACATTCGTTCAGATCCAGGCATATCCGGCTACATCCGACCCAGATCCACCACTGTTGCTGTCGATCCGTAGAGATCCGAACACATCCAGTCAGATCTGGTCACATCCGGCTACATCCGGTCAGATTTGACCACATCCGGCGATGGTCCGCAGAGATCTGGACACATCCTATCACATCCACCCACATCCAGTCTATATCAGCCGATGCCGGCGCCGATCTGCAGAGATTCGGACACATCCGGCGCAGATCCGTCACATCGACGACGATCTAAAGCATATCAGCTACATCCAGCACCGATCTGATATAGATCGGCTATCCTCGGCACAGATCTGCCACCGTTGCTGCATTATGACCTTCAAGTCGTTATTATATTCCAGTCTCCGAGCTGCGATCACATTCCAGCCTCTGAGCCGCATTGCTACGTCTCAACCTTCGACCCGCTCTTGTGAGCCAGGTATGCATTTATATTCAGCATTCATTATTTATATACTCGATTACATTGTTGTCTGTCTGCTTTATGTACTTTACCGGAAACTAACTTGAGCGTTGGAGGGTTAAAGGCCGGGATAACCCGGTCTTCTCTCTAACGCTCTGTTTGTTATTTCTATATCTTCCAGCAGCCTTGCAGGCGTCATTGATAGAAACATTCTGATATCTTTAACTTATTATGGGATTTACTTGGAGATCCCGCGATTCAGTCAACCTAGAAGACAACTCACCTCTCCTCTTCCTCTGGGTCATGACGACTTCATCAACATCCAGTACAGCTTATCGATGACTCATCCCTCGAGGGATCTCGGCAGAGGATCAACAACTATAATACTTATGATACAATGTAAACTAATAAACTTGAATTAAAATTTCCAATATGATACTAAAATCTCACCCACTCCTTTTTATTCTTTCCATTCACATTTCTAACAGGCCAGGTTAACGCTATGAAAAGGATAAATAAAGAAAGATCAGATGAATTGTTAATCAACATTCTGGCAATATTATACATGGCACTTCGAAATTAAGTTAATTGGCACCAGAAAGAAAAGAAATATTTCCTTTTAAATTTGACCGAAACAACTCTATTACATAATACAAACGGTGGTAGTTGCAAATGAACCTGCATAAGGCCAATTCACTCTGCCTTTTGGGAACCAAAACACATTGAGAAGAAGAAAAGCTAATTAGAAGCGATTCCAGAACAAGCTCTTTGCTGCTTTTAGTTCATTCTCCAAACAACTAACAGAAACATGAGTATGCAATATGGTTCTTCTTGGAGACATAAGATGAGATGAAATCAGTTGCAACCGGAGAGGAACTGAGGGCCTTGGACGGAACAAGTATTTGTGTGCGGCCTGAAGCTATTCTTTTACCAGCTACATTCCCGTAAAACAGACCAGAAATGGCAGGCACAAAGACATCACTCTTGGAACATATTTGGAAGTCCAAACCTCTTTGTAGTTCTGTGCTTCCCGATTGGAGAAATTGACCCTTCTTTTCGGCAGGTATCAAGTCATCCTGCAACATCACAAAGGCATAACGAAAATTCTAGCTCAAAGTCATGAAATTTAAATCTTTTCAAAAAAAAGGACATGAAGGGTGAAGTGTGCGGTAATAAATCATTGGCAAAACTGCAACTCACCTTGGTATAAGTTTTTGGAAACATCTCCTTCAAAGGGTTGAGACTTTCATGCCACCAAGTCTGAGTAAGGTAAATTGTGCTATCTGCATTGAAACCAACTTTTCTTAAGAAATCTCTGATCTCTAGAGGAGAGTAACAAGGTTTTTTCCCATTTGGTTTTTCTTTACAGCTCTTTTTCTCTAGCACATCAACCCTGAGGTCAACTGAAATAAACTGACTTCCTGTGTTCCGACTAAGTATTTTTAGTCTCTCAACCATTCGATCAGCCACTTCCAAAATCTCATGCTTCATTTCAAGGCTTCCAAACATAGTCAAGCAAGCAGTTGAATCCAAATCGGTAATTGGTTTACCATTTCCTTTCAAATTGATTTTTGTGAAGACACTTGTGAGTCTCAAATAACTTTTGCTTTGGAAAATTGGTTCAACATTGTTCACAATGTATTCTCTTGAAACCCTATTGGGTACTTTTACAACAGCTGGAGTTTCAGTAGTTAATTCAGCAGGAAGCTCCCTTACTATTTTTACAACACCATTCAAGCTTGTAATGAACTTATCAGCATCATACATATCTTCAAAATTCCTGCAAATATGTAATTTGATGGCAAAAAATAAAATGTAAGCATAGGAACCAAGGTCTCTATTTGGGTTTAGAATCAAAATCTGTTTGTCTATAAGCTGTTAAATAAGTGTTGAGACATGGAAACATAAACAATGATAAAGTTGCCCAACTAACCTTTTTTGGCCAAGCTCACTTCCTCTGATGTCAGGAAGTACTAGAGTAGCATCCAAATACCTCACAATAACAACCGCATCAGTGATCTGACCAAGAAAAATTAGGAGATTAATAAAATCAGTGTTACATAATGTTCATTGATCTTATCTTTTGTATGTACTTTTTTTTTTTTTACTTCGCCATCATATCACTCTTCGATATCATAAGATCCAATAAAATCAGTACAATAAGGATAATATCGAAGTTAAACACTACCTTTCTTTTGACAAGATATTGTTAACTAATGAAACATATAAGAGTATGAGCTAGATAGTGTGTTGTAAGAACCAAACGCAAGCTATATATTAGAAAATAAAAAAAAATCCTGAATACATAGTTGTCTTGGAGAATGTATCATCAAGCTAACCATTGACATTAAACTTTAACTTGCCTGAGTCCCAACCAAAAACCTATACAACAAAAGTTTTTCGTTTATAAGCGTTATCATACCAATAAATCGAAACATAGTCCCTACCTGTGAGATATGGTGCTCAGGACCTCCAGTTAAGGAGAAAGTAATGTAACCTTTTGACTGCTGTACTTCTTCTACAGATACAAATCCAAAGGGAAAAGAGTAAACAAATGATCTCACAGTCAATTAAGAGTATAAAATCTCCATCTAGCATAGCAATGAATCCTGAGACACTCCATCACTTACTTGGAACTGGCTTGGACCAGCAAGGTTTAAATTCTTGGATGCTTTCTGTAGACTCTTGGACAAGAGACTTCTGTTCTTCCTTTAATGCATCAAATTGTATGACTGAAGTCTCTTCCACTGTTACCTAAAAATATGCGAGTACAATAAAAGAATTCAGAAAAAAAAATATAGTTCGGATACATATAAATAATTTACCATAGCATGACAATGGAAGCAAATTCAGAGAACTAGAAGAAAACAAATTATTCAATAGTGTGCTTGCATTGTCTAAGCATTCATGAACATGATAAGGAACTAATAAAATTAGAAAAATAACAAGGACTTTAAAAGAAAAGAAGTTTATATCATCCCCCTCTTCACAGAATCAATGGTATCATCATTTAATGTCATAGAAGCAGAGTTGTTTAATGCAGTTAATGTGTGTTTCAAATAGAGAATAGGTATACAAGGACCTTACAAGGATATTTATTACTTACCACACCAACACACACATGGACTATAAAATAAAGAGAAAGACAACAGGATATCAGCATTCTTTCAATTATTATCATGTTCAAATGCCTTTAGTATCTCAAAGTATCAATATCTCTTCAAAGCCAGACAAAGATATGCATATTCATATGCTTCTGGATCATGAATCAGCAGAGAATCTTCCACTGATAATGATTTTAAAAGAAAAAAAAAGAATCCAAATCATACATAGAGAAAAAAGAAAAGAAAATCCAAAGATCATTAAAGGCAAGCATGTCTGAGAAAATGGACTTCTAAAATTGAAATCTTTCAGGGCCAGAAATTCCTTTTTATAGACAACTCATTGACCAATTGTGCCAATGTCAAAGTTATGTATCTTAGCAAATTCTAGATCTTTTCTAGGTCTATCATATGACGAAATTGATACAGATCCAGAATGGTTTCGATGACCTTGCTGGCATAATTACAGTTTTTTTTGTTGCTAAAATCATATTTAATTGTACTACTGCCAAATATGTAAAACTAGTGTACTCGCTGCCGTTAGATGACAATTTGCTGCAAATTCTCCTTATGGAATTAAGATCCAAGTTCCAAAATGTAGGAAGAGGATAAAAATTACTGTAGATGTAATGCACAAACCTACCGCAGAGCACTAGATCAGGGGACAAAAAGGGGATCCGGTTCATTTAAGTCCATAGTAATCGAAGATAATTTTTTTACCTAAAGAACGTACCATGATATTTAGTATGCATCCAAAATCTTGTGTCAACAAACTAGTTTGCATCAGTGAAGCAACATACAACTTTGAACGCGAGATCTACCAATCCACTTATCATATAACACTACGAAGAGAATTTCCATGAATTACCGTAACCGAATCAAAATGGTCTCTCTTGATCATGTTGCCGAGCATGACAAACATGGCCATGGTGAGAAATCCAGCGAGCACTTGCCTGGCATCCACCGCCATTTCACACCGACCGCCTCCAATCCCACGAAAACCCCCGAAAAAGGGAAATTGGAAGCGAACAGAAGGCTACCTCAACCGCAATAGAAACTAGAAGAGGCGAGAGATCTGTTGGGTATTACGATACATATCCCGAGAGGAGCAAAAAGGAAGCGAAGTTTCGCCTCTGGCACTCAGATCCGCGCAAGGGCAGATGGCTCGAGCCTTCCGAAGCAGGAGAGCGGCGAGACTCGCCCGAGTTGGAGCTTTGGGGCGAGCTGCGCCCCCTACCGACAGTCGAGAGCAGTTAAAGAGCAACTCGGAACCTGAAAGCTACTAACTAATGGCAGTTTGAATATATATGCCTTGCTTCTTTTCTTTTCAACTCCTTTATTTTTCATCTTTATCACTCCAATTCCATTTTTTAAAATCAGTTTTCTCGAATATAAAATTATTTACTTTAAATTAAAAAATAATATATAAGAAGGAATAATTAATCACTTGCGATTAATGATGTCTTAATGCCAAAAGCAGGGAACTAATGATGTCTTACGATTGGTGGGCGGAAGTGGACTGCTAATCTTGCAGTAATTAGCAATCAAAGGAGAGAAATGCGGAGGAGTTATGGCATCAATTAAGGCGAGGCCGGAGAAGACATGACAAGTTTTGTTCATTTCTTCTTTCTCAACAAAAAGCCTTGATGTTTCGCTGTCTCGGCGAGGCAGGAAACACCGGCTTGTGCTTTACTTGTCGTGGGAGAAGGAACAATACGGAGGGCCCCGCGGGAGCGTCGGTGAGACGGGTGCGTGAGGCTCACATGTGGTCGAGCTCACGTGCAACCGACGTGAGTTGATCTGCGTTAGATTATGTGGTTTGGTCCACCGAATAATTGAAATTTTACTTGAATTCAATTAATTTAATTCGCCACATTCACGTGGTGGACCCAGAAAAACAGAAAATATGGAGAGGAATAATAATAAAATGGAGACACCTATAATTAATGATTGAAATCAACCGTTGAAACAGTTAAACATTATTTTGTTATTAGTATTTGTACCTCATCACAGGCATCGTTTGTAGATTTTGTAACTATCAAGCATGTTTACAAAATACTTAACTGTATTTATTATTGTTATTATCAGCACATTTCTAAGTTATATTAATACAAAAAATATACGGGAATTATACTTTTGCAGCACTCTGATTAGTGAGATTTACTGATTATACTTTAGCACAAAGTTTGTTTGGTGTTTGGCATCTTCACAGGCGATCCGGCAACTACCTTGTTGTGAAATCTAAAGAATATTCCTTCCATGATTCGCTGCCTGAAATATGCTACATCCTCTGACCGAGTATTAGGGGTGCCAAAAATAAATTCGATTCGATAATCCAATCTCAATCGACTAAAAAAAATTAGATTGGATTAAAAATTTTTGATTCAGGTCATATTCGGTTAGAGCATTTCGCGTTAAAAATTTTCGAGTCAGATTCAGATTGACCCGAATTAATATTTAGTGGGTTTTTTACGCTAAATCAAATTTTATTTTAAAAATTAAGATGTTTTTATGTATATTAATATCAATATTAGTATGATTATGATGAATATTGAGATAAAAATGAAGAATTATAGAAAAATAACTTAAAAAGTCATTTTGAATTGATTTTTTCAGATTATTCGGGTCAAATTGGGTTGATCGGATTGGTCGAGTTCGGATTCGAATTTGGGTATTTCGGGTTGAATTCGGATTTGGGTCGGATTGGATTGAAATTAAAAAAAAAAATCAACCCAACCAGAATCCCACCCGAATTGACACCCTATTAATATTGACCCAAACATAAAACGGCTCATTACTCATTGCTAATTAATGGCCATTTTTTATTTTAGAGGTATAAATTTATTTTTTTTAAAGTTATATTTATAAACTAACAAATTAATTTATATTAAATTTGTTAATAAAATAAATTTTTGGCAAATCAAACTCGTGGTTAAAAATTATAATTTTCAATACACAAGTAAAAAATCCTATTGTATAGAAAAATTTGACAAATAGTGTCAAGTTTTTTTTGGAATTAAAAATTTAAACTATTATAGGTTTCTAGAACCTCATGAGTCATATATATTATATAACATATTTTCTTGTTCTTAGAAAAAAAATATTTTGATTAATAATTCAAATGCAAATTGACTTATTCATCGTTTTATTTTATGAAAGATTAATATTTTCTTAAGTCCAATCAATTTTTTTTAATATATACTTTTGGCCCTATTAAACTTAGAGGTGGAAAGTTCGCCTCATAAATGATAAATGTCATGCTCATGAGAGGAGATACTTATCCAATATAAAGTCAGACAATACCTCACTTATACGACGGACACTTGAAACATATGTACAAGACCTACACGGCCACTACTATCTATCAGCCAAACAGCTGACAATATCAACATAAAAGTAAAGACATGACATCACAACAAACAAAAGTCGCGTATCAATACGATTCACGACAAACAAACGACAGCATAGGCCTCCATGACACACAAAAATACAACCCACGATACAATGAAAACAAAGCAACCTATGCAAACAAAATTACAATATATCTACAAATACAACACAAAATAAACATGAATCGTTCGAAACGGAAGAATTGGGACAAGCTGCCGGGCACTCCAGACGATCATCCTGAAATAAAAACAAAGCTAACGGGATGAGTCCAAGAACTCAACGAATATTTATATCTGATATGCATAGTAAGATGTACTAACAGTAAGAGTTCGACTGACACAATATCGAGTATAGTAGTAGAAAATACAAAACTAAAATACTAAAAAAAGTAAAGCATACTAGTGTCAAATTACCTTAGTAACATACAAGTCAATAATCTTGATATCCCTCCATGAGTAAAGCAAGATCACCGGCTGAAATGCATAATACCACCTGTAATGCATGTCAAACAAATACAACATCCAAATCCAGCAAATACAAACAAAATGCAATCCATGCATATATACATATGATGCAATGACATGGTCACTCCTGTCACCAGTCAACCATCATCATAAGTTATAAGTGAGGATGCTAGCAGAAGTACGCATCCAGGTGTAAGGCTATGACAACTATACGCACTTTGTCATCACTGCTCTTGAGTGACGAGTGGACAAAAAGTTAGTGGAGTAAACACTCCTATCCCATGTCATATGAGGAGATAAATCTCTCAAACTTCTCGAATCACCGGAAAGATGAGGGATCCCTGTCTACTACCACGCTCCAGTACCGCTACCCATAAGCGACTGAGCGGAGCAGCATAGAGCAACTGTATACACTCGGAGGGGTCCCTCACTGCTATCCCACACCGAAACCACTGCATGAGTGACCGTGCGAAGTCTCGATAGAGCAACTGGACGCACCCTCCGATAGCCACTGCCCATGAGTGCTATGTGCACACAAACATGATTTGACGACCCGACTCGACCACAAGGGAGTCCAAGATCGCTAGCTATGCAATAGTGCAAGTATGATACATAACACTAAACACATGCAACACCCAACCGAAAGACCTACCTAGAATCTAAGATATGTACAGGTCTAAGTCATAAATCATGATCTAAAAAAACCTACCAGTATAAATGCAAGGTACTACTAGCAAGCTATTTATGTTGTGTACGAACTATACGAGAATAAATAGGAAATATCTCAAGGTTTAGCTACCAGTATCCGACGAAGGTATACAAAAAATAGATAAGTAATAGAAACTCACCGCTAACATAACAAACCATACATATATAGCTGTGATAATATCAAAAATAGATAAGTCAAAGGTACCCGTCTTTGATGTAGTAGTCCGAGAGGGACAAGAATCCCCCGTCCAAGTATATCAGCAACAATCAGTCAAGTCGAAATCTTGTATCAAAGGACATAATCATATAACTATTTACACAAAAATAATTAGCTAATCTATTATTATCTCATATAGATAGTATTCCTAAGTATCATAATCATTTAATTAATCTAAATTAAATAATTAATTCCTAATTAACCAGATCGTCATGATTAGGCTCATTTTAGGCTTAGCCTGAGCCTATCCCAACCCAATAAACCTCACTGAACTAACTCATTCACTTATAGCATCACACCCTAAGGAAACCAACATCATCCAAATGGTCAGCCCCTAAACCAAAGAACAAGTGTCCACTTCTAAATCTTGCTCACGACAAGAACTCACAACCCCAAAGGAAACCACACACGGCATCAACTTCAATTATCATGAAAGCAGGACCAAAATCACTTCCCGTTCCCATAATAAAACTCATGCAAGGGAGAATTTCACTCAGATCCATCAGAATCATGGCATCCACTTCCCTAGTTGTTCATACATAAATCTGAATAAAACCAAGTGAAATCCCAAGACTCTCATGATTACTATCCCAACAGTAGTCCAAAATCATGTAAGCATATCCAAGATCTACACAACTTCAATACAAGCACAACACCTACATCGCACTCACCTGTGCTTGCGCCGGCCACAGTTCCTACGCTCCGGATCTGGAAAAAACAGTGCTCCTCCATGAAATCGATAGAAATCCCTCTTCAATAGGCCTGTCTCAGTTTTCCCCAATCCCTAATTCCCGGTGTAAGGAAATCGCTCTGCCTTGAGTTGCAGCTGCGCTGGAAAACACTCAGATACAGCAATAACTCAGAGCGATCCGGGAAGACTAGATACATAGCCAAAGAGATCGCAACTTATTGAAGTCTATATCCTCTACAGAGGGATGAGTCATGGGTGGTCGACTTGGCTCCGCGACGCTCCGCCCAACCACATCCAAGCTAACAGTAGTAGCTGATCGGGGAAAACAAGAAGGAAAAGGCTCGGAATCCTCGGATCGAGAGGGATACACGAACAAACGTTGACGTCGGAGAGGAGGAAGAAGATGGCATCGTTGCCTTGCTGCTTGATCGCGAAGGAATGGGCAAAACCGTGGGCATCGGGCAAGGAAGAAGAGAAAAGGGTGGGATTTAAGTGGACGCTTATTTTGCAATCCGCCCCATACTATTTAGCTAATAGCAACAGTAGTCTTATATTTCGGTTTGTTATCCACTTGCCTCCCTGAAGTTTGTTCCAAGCTAAATTCACTCTCCAAACTTTTTAAAGAAACCCGATCTATCCGATAAATTTTGAAAAAAATTTCTGGAATGGATTTTGATCTGCCGTTGTTCCGGAAGGAATCGATGTCGACAGCATGTCATCAAAGTTCAGCCCGCATGGATGCCGAAGGGAGGAGAGGAACGTCACACCTTGTGAGATCAACACGAGCATTAGGGGGACACGCGGGAAGTTGTCAGGTGGAGCCCACTCCGACGTTCAAGTCAGTGTCTTGATGAGGAAAATGAGCAGCAAGTACGAAAAATATAAGAGCAACAAAGAGCGCTTAACCTCTTACCAGAGGGGTTGGACTACCTTTTATACCTATGGTGGCAGACTGGGTGCCCCTCTCGACCGGTGCCTTCTCTCCTTTTGGCGGTTACTAGATAACTTTTGAAACGGTCTGTGCCGTCCTTACGCTTCGACCCGTTGCGATACTTAAGGGTCGTGATAACTCCTTGTGACGGAGATGATTATCCATAGGTCCGTAAAGAAAGGGAAGATCGTTATTTGAGGTCGAAGATAGCTCGGGCTCCGCTTCTCCGAAGTGATCTCGAAGCCTTCCGACTCGGGTGGACGCTATAACTCCCAGAGGCAGTCTCGGAACTCAACCCCTCGGGTGATTCCTGGAGGCTCTTCTGACCAACTTTTCCGGACATGTCTCCCGAGGAGAATTATGGGGCTATGAAAGGAAACTCACTCAGAATCATTTGAATATTCTAAGCGTACAATCCAAATTATTGTTGTATAGAAATCATCCCTATCTTTGACTATCTCACTTTGTTCGGATAAAAAAAACACTTATGGATTTGGATAAGAAAGTTATGTTTTTTTTAGTAGATATCATATATTTAACTTACATCAATTAATTTTAAAATGACCGATTCAATTTATAAAATTTTCTTATTAATTATTAAGATAAATCTAGAAATTTCATAATGGACAGTCTATTATCTTAATATTTTTAGATTAATCTCTATTAAAAAATTTATCGATTAATTTGTTAAATTAAGATCTGATTCTTTGATATCTACAAAATTAAAATGTTGTCTGCCCACTCCCGAGGCAAGAAAACTAATTTATAAACATATTTTTTTAGAAAAAATTATTTTCATCCACAGTCCAAATACAAATTGATTTCTTCATCATTAACGAGAAAAGATTCGTATAATGAAAATGAATATCTCAGTAAAAAAATTGATCATCAATTGATGATATATCTATCAACGGCCTCTGATCGTCTCTCTGAATCAAATGATATTTTGGGAGATAATGAACTTGTTGAGATCTCCGACAATGATAAATCCGTCGAAATCAACAGTGAATGATACGAAATCACAATTACGATAATCCCCGATAGATTCACCGTGCCCCCAGGATATAGTTTGGTTTTGGGTGGCGGTCGAAGGTCGCCAACGATATCCGATCGATGATCAAACATTGGACGTGTTATTGATTGACGATTAAATTTTTTTATTAAGATGTTTACTTTTATTATGCGTATTATAACCCTTACTATTATGAGTATTTTAATGAAAGATTAATATTTTCTTAAGCCTAATCAATTTTTTTTAATCTAGATATGTACCTTCGGTCCGATTAATTCGATGGATGACCTAACAAATTGATGAATCCGAACAGCCAGTGCCAGTGGTTCGAACTCCAAGACATATGAAAATACTCCACGTGAAATCCTAATCCTCATTGTATAGGAATCATCTCTATCTCTTTCCATCCATCTTGTCCGAGATTAAAAAAAAACTTACAACCCTAGTGAATTTTGATAAAAAAATTATATTTTTTTTAATTGACGCGAGATATCAAATTTATATCGATTAATTTTAAAATATAATCATATAAATTTTTTATCGATCATTATGATATATCAAAAAATATTTATAATGTACGATTTATTAACTTAATATTTTTAAACTAATCCTTTATGAAAAAAATTATCGATCAATTCATCATAATTAAAACTTGATTATTAGATGAGAAGCCGGTTGTCCGCTGCACTCCAGAGATAAGAAAACTAATTCATAAACAACTTAAATGTGTCATAATATATAATTAATGGGGTCTAATCAAACCCTAGATTTCGCCTAAAGTTACTCCGAGAAGTTGGCGCCGATTGCTTCGGCGTGGTGTACCAGGGCCAACCTCCCAACGGAAGGCACATCACCGTCAATGTCCTTGACAAGTCATCAGCCCAGCGAGCAGAGCAGCAGCTCATGGCGGAAGCAGTCACCATGGACCAGGCCTAGCTACCACGTCAACCTGGTCAAGCTCGATGCCTAGCTTCTGCTTCGACAAGGCGGCGAGGGCGAGAGGTGTCAGATACCTGCACGAGGTGTGTCGGCAGAAAATCATACCTGCACTGCGACATCAAGCCGGCGAACGTGCTCTGGACGGCGGAGTGCCGCTCTGAGCTTGCAGATTCCGGATTGGCGTGCCTCTACGACAGGATGAATGAGCGCGTGGCGCCGCATGAGTGAACACGGGAGTGAGGGGCGAGGGTGCCTCCTGTCATTGTCAAACCTTTTCAGTACATTAATCTATAGGATTTACTTTTAGAAATGTCACAAACAAATTAAATTAAGAAATCTGTAATAGTTTAACATTTTAAGTGTTATAATATCTACCACTCTATTAAAAAAAAATTATAAAATCCATATATATATATATATTAACATAAATATCTTCAACCTTTCATATTTATTTAACATTTAACATCCATTATTCATGAGATCCACATGCCATATACACATTATCTTATATATACATTCTCTCACCTACACATTCTTTATTTTCAAATTTATTTACTAATTTAAATAATTATTATTTAAAATAAATAATAATAATAATTTTGAATATATTTATCATTATTTGAAATTAAAATATTATTATAAATTTAAAATCAAAGAGTAAACATAAAACAAATGCACTCACATGTAATTAAAAAAAAACATATAAATTAAACATCAACCGAAATTATAAAATATTAATTCAAAATTTCTTATTATATTATGATCAAATATATTCAACTAAGTCTGCATGAAATTGATGATACACATGACTGTCACGTATTTGGAAATTTGTTCGGGGATAATTATGAAATTCTCGATTTGAACCAGGACAGGTTGTTCGGGTTCGTCACCTTCATCGTTATACTAATTTATCATGTGATCTCTTTCATCTTTCATACTCATGTTGTGTAAAATAATACATGCTAACATAATATGTTTTAATTTTTTCTATATCAATCACGGGCTGGACCTTCCCAAATGCTCGTTCTATAAAATATGTAAACAAAATTATATATATATATATATATATATATATATATATATATATATATATATATATATATATATATATATATAGTAGATTGATCCGTTGCGGGACAGATCACGCGTGCCCATGCGCGCCACCCTTTTTTTTTAGAAATTAACAATTCCTCATGAATTTATTTTAAAATTTTTTTTCTCCTCCCCACTCACTGCTCGTCTTCTTCGTTGGCGCGGCAGACTACGGGCGACGGGCTATGGTCAGAGGCGACGACGATAGCCGGAGGAGGTGACGACAGTCGGAGTCGGAGGCGGCGATGGCAGACGGAGGCGGCGACGACAATCGGAGTCGGAGACGGCCGTCGGAGGCGGCTCCGACTGTGCTGGTATATATATATATATATATATATATATATATATATATATATATATATATATATATATATATATAAAAGAGTTAAAAATGAAAATAATCTTATAAAAAATTTTGAAAATATTTTCTGAAATTTTTAGAAAAATTTGTAGGGATAAAAGGGTGCAAGATGGATTAGTTTCAAATTAGTTGAGAAAATTCGCCTGCCTTGCCACCGTTCCTCTATCTCTTTATCTCTCAGGCGACGTCATCCTCTTCTGGACCTTGCCACCGTCAATCCCTCTCCGGCGAGAAGAAGCATCTGAGATCGCCATCGTCAATCGCCGGCCACCACTTCTTCCTCCCCAGAGCCGAAGACAACGCGTGAGATTTCCCTGGGTAGCTGACGACCACCCTTCTCCCTGACAGTGCCAAGCATAGCATCGATGTGCTTTGCTCCCTCCGTGTAGTGCCCTTTGGCCCAGTTGTTTTCGGCGCCCGACTGGCCGAAGACGAAGTAAGGCAATCACAGTTCTCGGCCTCCTTCTTGAAGGCTAATTTTAACGGATCAGAATCTGATTTAATCAGATCGAAATAGGAAGCGGTTGGGGAGGTCTTCCTGCGTGGACTTTCAGGTAAGGTTGGGTGTTTAAGTTTGGTTTTGAAGAATCATTGTATTTGGATTAGCAGTGATCAGTAGAGATGAATTGTTGTTCTGATTTTATGTGTAGATTTGGGCTTAATTCTACGTTGGATCCGTGGTATTGTGTTTCAAAACAGTAGGTGACTGATATTGGTATTTTGTTTGGATTGCAGATTGGGGAATCAATCATGCTAGGGTTGAATCTTACCTTGTCTCCTTGATATTGTTGTATTCTCTGCCTTGTGATATTACGTGGGGTTAGTTTTCAAAGTTATTCATAGTATTACTAAGTCTATAAGCATGTTTATTTTAACTAGATCTCTACTGATAGAATGATACATGAATGGAGGATTGTGTATCTCATTTTCGGGATAGTTTCTATTACCTTGGCTTAGTGAACCACGATTGAATCGACTCCCAATCAGGGCTCGACTTGCTGAGTTGTACAACCCTACTGATGTGTTTCAAACAGTTGATCTAATTGTAGAGTAGCGGTCATCCCTATTAACGTTACACTATTTCAGTATTTCACGAATAGGGAATTAACTAAGGGATCGTGTAGAGAGGTTAGAATGGTTTGGACCAAATTAGGGTTTGGATTTTTACTATCTGATTTGCGATAGATCTATGTGTTGATTATGGCTACTTATTGCAAGTCTTGATACAAGATAGGAGTTCAGATAAGAGGACATTTGATTTTCTACATTTAAGACGGGTACTTCTTGCTTAATTCTTGTAGATCATTTATCTTAAATGCATGATTATTTTATTATTTGAGTAGGTTATTTTACCTTAAATCTATTTGTCTTATTTATCCTGCTCGATACTTATTCTTACTTAACCTTGAGTAGAATTCTAAAATATCCAGTTATACAGTCTCATCTCTTGATTTCTGATCTAAGAATACCGTGTGCATTGTAGAACTATCATTTGACCTATTTAGGGTGTGGTTGACATTAGATAAACCCTAACTAGCAGATTAGTGCATGTTTATTTACTTTGCTGTTGATTGTGTTTTCGTATCGTATTATTTGCTTGGTTTTGGTTTGATTGAGACTGTGCATTTTAGTGACATACATCGTAGTATTGTTTGCATGCCGATGACCATTAACTCCCTTGTGGTCGAGACATGTTGTCGGTCTTATTTCCTGTTGTGCCACGCTTAGTTGGAGTTGTGTGCAAACAGCTGATACTCCCCAGGTGTTTGGAGTCCCCACAGGTATTTTGGGGTTTTAAATGTTGGTGCAGACAGCACCCAAGTCGAACCTGTGTTTTGATAATGGCAAAGGGTTCAAAAGTTAAGATGTAATGTTTATCTAACATGCTCATTAAGTGTGCAGGAAACAAAACCCTAGCGAAAGACTGCTAGACACCTGGCGAATGAATGCCAGGATACAAAGCCCTAGCGAAGGACTGCTAGGCACCTGACGAAGGAATGCCAGGATACAGAGCCCTAGCGAAGGACTGCTAGGCACCTGGCGAAGGACTGCCAGGATACAAAGCCCTAGCGAAGGACTGCTAGGCATCTGGCGAAGGAATGCCAGGATACAAAGCCCTAGCGAAGGACTGCTAGGCACCAGGCGAAGGACTGCTTGGTACTGAAGACCTGGCGAAGGACTGCTGGGCAAAAGTCCAACCGGAGGAGCTGGTTGGCAACAGGTAAATTCTCCTGAGAGGAGTAGGTGAGGACGCGTTCCCCGTCGAGGGAACAGTAGGCGTCGGTTCGACCTAGGGTTCCATTTTGGAAACCTAAAGTCAGAACCAAGACAGCTAAGACTGTATAAACCTAATACTTGATTACTTTGTGTTTGTTGGACTAACCCTGGATGCAGGACCGAAGGAATGAGTTTCTGCAGCTCAGAACGCCTCAAAGGAGAGAGACAGCAGCTGAATAGGGCACCCCCAGTGTCCCGGGCGCCCCCAAGGTCAAGGCAAAACAAAGTTAAGCAAACATGTGCTTCGGCAGTTCACTGGGCGGGGCGCCCCCATGCTCCCGGGCGCCCCCGTGCTCCCGGGCGCCCCGGATGCTCCGGGCGCCCTGGGTCCAAGCCAACGAGGCAGATAAAGTTCAAGCCAGCGAGAAGCCAGCAGACTGAGTCAACCCGGGCGCCCCCTGCTTCCCGGGCGCCCCCGTCAAAGCTCGATCCCGATTTTGGAGGGATTAGAGCTGACCGAGACTTGTTCGGATCGGCTGACACGTGGGAGGGCGCCCCCAACGTTCCGGGCGCCCCAGGAGGCTATAAATAGCCCTTCGACCCCAAGGCTTCGAACATCACTGCTTCCAACGCCAATACGCTCTTCTACTCAAGCGCTTTGCTCCGGAAACCTCCCAACTCGAGATACAAGCGTCGACGACGTCCCTCTGCTCCGAGATACATTCCACACCGGACGTCGGTAACGAAGAGCTGTCCTTTTAAGTTTACTGTACTGTAATTGTAACATCTGTTTGTAAACCTTTTTGCGCACATATAGAATTGCCCGCAGTAAACGGTCAACGACCGTGGGCCTTGGAGTAGGAGCCGACCGCGACTCCGAACCAAGTAAATCGTGGTGTTTGCGTTTTGGTTTTCGCGTTTATTTTCCGCTATGCATACTCTCTCTAAATCCGAAACGGTTTACGATATTCACCCCCCCTCTATCGTATTCTCTCGATCCAACAAGTGGTATCAGAGCGGGGAAGCTCAAATTTGGTGCAACCACCAATTTGAGAGTTTTTTTCGGATTTCTTTTTAATTTTTTTTTGAATTTTCATCGTTACTCGAGGTTGGTACAACACCCCTCGATAAATATTTTTTTCTTCCCGCACTACTAATCCAAGACCAAGTCTTGGGATATTTTCTTTCCTTTTACTCTTAGTTTCAGATAAATGACCATGCAAGAAGGATTCAGCACAGCCAGACCTCCACTTTTCAGTGGAGAGGACTTCTCCTACTGGAAAAGTCGGATGGAGGTCCACCTGAAAACTCAGGTGGACATGTGGATAATCATCCAGTCTGGACTGGAGATTCCAAAGAACGCTGAAGGAGTGCCACAGTCGTATACTGAGTGGGATACCGCTCTGAAAAGAAAAATTGAAGCTGATGCTTAAGTGACCCAGACCCTTCAATGCGGCCTGACCAAGGAAGAGTTGAATCGGGTAGGACCATTCAACAGTGCAAAGGAGCTGTGAGGTAAGCTGATCGAGTTGCACGAAGGAACTTCAGATACTCGAATCAGCAAAAGAGATCTCCTCCTGAACAAGCTGTACACGATCAAGATGAACGACAACGAAACAACAGCTCAACTCCACTCCAGAATTCAGGAGTTAATGAACGGACTACACACAATCGGTCACAAGGTAGAAAATTGTGACCTGATAAGGTACGCTCTTAACGCTTTCCCGAGAAACACCTTCTGGGCATCTATGGTAGATGCATACAAGGTTTCAAGGGACCTCTCTAAAATTAAATTAGATGAACTGTTTTCCGAATTAGAATTGCATGAGCAGACTAACTGCAATCTGGCCGAGAAAGGCATTGCTTTCGTTGCAGGTAAAGCTGGAAAGATAACCAAAAAGAAGCCTCAACCTGCACCCGAGTCTGATTCAAATTCAGACTCAGAAGACAATGAGGGAAATCGGCCTAAGCTGGTTCGGCTAGCCCGGGACTACTACAAAGAGCTAAAAAACCAGACCAACAGAAGAAAAGCCAGCCGAAGAAAGGAAGAACCAGCTGAACCCTCAAATGAAAAGAACAAACCTAACGTGACCTGTTACGAGTGCAAGAAGAAGGGTCACTACAAGACTGAATGCCCCAACCTGAAGGAAACAAAGAAGATGAGAAAGAAGAAGGCACTTCAGGCAACGTGGGACAAGTCCTCCTCCTCCGAAGAAGAAGAGGTCCCACAATCGAACCTGCTCGCACTAACAACCTCAGAAGAAATCGAGACCGAGTCAGAGTCAGAGCAGGACGACGGCAAACTTACATTCTCAGAGGATGGCGAAATAACTGTAAGTGGTTTTTCAAGAATTCAATTATGCGAATTAATTTCTTATCTTTCTCGAGATTTGGCAAAAGCCAAAATCCGAGTCGAGTCTCTCAGACAGGAAGTAAAACTCCTGAAAGAGAGAGCAGACTCTGAACCCTTAACTGAGAAGGTTCAAGAAGGAACCTCTGCTCAAGTTGAAAACTTGAATCAGAGAACTCTTTCTTGAAAACTCAAGTTAAGGATCTTAGAGTTGTCTTAGAACGATTCACTTCTGGTTCCAAGGGTCTTGACATGATTCTTGGAAAACAGAAGTCGGTTCTAAATCGATCCGGGTTGGGCTATAGAACTAAATCTAGACAAAGATCCTACTATGCTGTACTGAACCAGTCCGGACCTAAAGTTCAGGCATGGGTACCCAAACTGTGCCTGAACAAACAAACTGGATCAAATCAGTATTGGATCCCCAAGGACAAGATTCACATCTTGCCGAACCATTATCGTGACTTTAGTCCAGGGGGAGCCAAATTAAAAACAATATTTATAGTTAGAAAAATTTTAATTCTTGTTTTCGAATTGCATTATTGCTTGTTTATTTAATTTCTGTAATTTACCATGCTTAGACTTAGGAATGGTTAGTTAAGGACTGAACTAACTTAACTGAAATTTGAACAACATAGTATTGGGTGGTGGTGAGATGATAGTACGTTAGGGAAGCCAATTCTAATAAGGTCAAGTATACTCTACTTGGTCTCTTTAGACTGGTGAAACTAGCCGAAGCTACCGATCCAAGACCTAAACTAGTTAGACCAGAATTTTTCAAAAAATAATTTTGAAAATGAAATTTTATTAAAAGGCTTTGTCAAGGAAAGGGTTGATGATCCAATAAGGCTACGACCAAAGAAGGCCTAGTGCCTCGCCAAGACCTGGAAGTCGATTTTTGAAATTCAAATTCAAATTATTCTTTGTCAAATTCGAATCTAACGCAAATTTTCAGTTAATTGTAGATTCAAACATCTTTTTTCAAAATCAACTGTTTTCAAAATTAATTCAATCTTTTTTAATAAGTCATAATTTTTTTCAAAATAATACTATCTACTAAAACCTGTCTCACAAAACCCATAAGGCAAACGTGATTGATAACCCTAGATTTGGGTGAGACATACTAAGCTGTGAAAATCAATTTAGGCTGTTCCTGATTCTAATTGGATTAAAATCAACAAAACTCTTTATGTGTAGTAACATAAAGATTTGGACCAATGGATGTTGGATAGCGGGTGCTCCAGACACATGACTGGAGATAAATTGAAATTCACCAAACTCAAGTTCAAAAACCTAGGCTCAGTAGCATTTGACAACAATGCTACACTCAAGGTGATTGGGTCAAGTAATATTGAACTTAAATCTGACTTTGTTATTAAGAAAGTTCTTTTGGTTGAAAATTTTAAATTTAACTTGCTTAGCATAAGTCAATTGTGTGATACTGGTTATGTAGTCAGCTTTACCAATTCTAACTGCCTAATTAGAAACCTGCAAGACTCAGAAATCATGCTTAAGGGCACTAGGAAAAATAATATTTACACTATAAACCTACCTCTAGTACCTAAATGCATGTTAACTCAGTTAGAACAATCAAACCTCTGGCATAAGAGATTATGTCACACTAACCTGAGAATTATTTCAAAAATCACCCAACTTGGCCTAATTAAAGGTATTCCTAAAATTAAGAACTATGAAAAGATAATATGTAAATCATGTAACCAAGGTAAACAAACGAGGTCTAATTACAAACTAATTCAATCTGACCTAACTCAAACCACACTTGAGCTCCTGCACCTTGACCTATTTGATTCACATGGAGCCAAGTCACTTAGCGGAAACCGGTACTGCTTAGTAATAGTTGATGATTACTCTAGGTTTACCTGGGTTAGGTTTCTAAAGACCAAAGATGAAACCCTAAACATATTCAATGACTTTTGTAAGTTAATTGAAAATCAAAACGATACTAAAATTAAAAGACTTAGGAGTGACCACGGGGGAGAGTTTGAAAATCAACGATTCAAGGAATTTTGTAAAGTAAATGAGTATATACATGAATTTTCGTGTCCTAGAACCCCCCAGCAAAATGGGATAGTCGAAAGAAAAAATAGAACCCTACAGGAAGCCGCTAGGACTATGCTCAATGAATTTAACCTAGCTAACCAATATTGGGCAGAAGCAATTAGTACGGCTTGCTACATCCAAAATAGGGTACTAATTAACAATAAAACACCCTATGAATTATACTACCATAGACTTCCAAACCTACACTACCTAAGGGTCTTTGGGTGCAAAGTCCATATCCTAAACACCAAGGACTATCTAGGTAAATTTCAATCTAAGTCAACCCCAGGCATCTTCGTAGGATACTCAACAATAAGTAGAGCCTATAGGGTTTACAACAAACAAACTAAGAAAATTGAAGAAACAACCAATCTAATATTTGATGAAGAAATTAAGTCAAAATCTGATAATTCAGATATAACTTCATTAAATACTGATCAAGAAGATAATGAACAAGCTGTTGAATCTTTAATTGAACTCATAAACAAACTAACTATTGAATCAACAAATTATTGGAACCCGGATGGCTAGAGAGGGGGAGGGTGAATATAGCCAATCACTTGGACTTAGACACTAATCGAATTTCTGCACTCAGAGTTGTTAGTAGCACAGCGGAATGCAAGAACAGAGTATGCAGAAATTCAGAAAACAAAAGCAAAACAACACCACTAGCAAGATCGCTAACAGGGAGAGTTTATAAGGTTCGGGGATAACTTGCCCCTACTCCTTGGCGTGCCCTTAAGGTGGGCTATCCCTTGATCGTCGGCAGATCAAGCCCCGGTTATCACCGGATAGAAAGCAACCTCCTTCTCGGTGGAGAAACCTCTCCACAGCATTTCAATCACAGATTTAAGTTTAAGCACAAAGAAACAACAAGAAGGATCTTACTCAAGCACTTAGCAAAGACAAGAACACAACAAACTTTCCTGAGCTCCACCCAGCGGCGATCTCATGCAAGAAACCCTTCCTCGTGTCTTCCCGCTGTCGGACTCTAAGCCTCTTGTTCTCTCCTTCAAGCGCTCAAGTAATGAATGATTGCTTCTCAGATTCTATTGCTTGCCCAAGATGATGACCTTCAGAATGTGCAAGCTAGATGTGGAGAACACAAGGCGCAGCAAGAACTCCGTTCGCGAACTCTACTTCATCGAAGCCTTCTTCCGCCCTTTTGTTTCTCCACTCAGCACCAGGTGACAGCATCTCTTGCAGCCTCCAGCTGCTTCTCTGCCAACGCCAGCTACCACTGAGCCCTCCCTGGACTTCCTGAGCTCCTCTCAGCCAAGCTCCAGTTAGCAGCTCCAGTCTGCAGCTCCGGCCGTTGCAACCTGAGATGGAAAACAGACAAACCTGCTCCAAGGAAAGCCTCCATTGACTTCTCCTTGAGTGTTTGAATCCTCCCCTGTCACCTGCAGCTTAATCAGTGTGTTAGAGCAGCATATCAAACAACATATCATATATCAGATGTTAAGCGCAGAGAATCGGATACGTTCAGACGCGATCAGAGCGTCTGACAGTGCATTTTGAATTAAAGTGATTGGTCGCCGGACCGATCAGAGCGCCTCCTGATCGGTCACCAGACCGATCAGGCTGGGTCCAGACCGATCAGGCTCCGTCCTGATCGGTCTCCAACGCTCATTTAGAAATCGCGACTTCTTTGGAACTCTCCTGGATCGATCACCAGATCGATCCCAGGTTGTGAATCGATCACCCGACCGATCCACCCTTTTATCGGGCGATTTCTGAGCTTCGCAGTCCGGACCTCCTGATCGATCACCGGACCGATCAGGAAACCTCCTGATCGGTCACCAGACCGATTAGGCATCGTCCTGATCGATCATAGAGAGGAACCTGCGACACTGGATCGTTCTCCAGAACGATCTGCACAGTGATCCTAATCGGTCACTAGACCGATCAGGAGCAGATCAGCAAGGGAACTCAACCTCACTGTTTGCTCCCTGATTGGTCACCAGACTGATCAGGAGCCAAGCAATGGGTGAAACGCATACTTCCTAATCGGTCACCAGATCGATCAGGAGCAGTACAGTAGGTTCCCAACCTCACTGTGTGCTCCCTGATCGGTCACCAGACCGATCAGTCATCGCTGGATCGGTCACCAGACCGATCCACGAAGGAGCACCGTGCCAACTCCCTGATCGGTCACCAGACCGATCCAGGGGCTCCAACCTAGCCCTCCAAGCTAGGGTTTCATCCACCTTAGCCCTCCAAGCTAAGGATTTTTCACCTAACTCTCCAAGTTGGGAATTTACACCTAACCCTCCAAGTTAGGACTTTTCACCTAGCCCTCCGAGCTAGGACTTTTCACCCAACTCTTCCGGATTAGGACTTTCCAAACCTAGCCCTCCAAGCTAGGACCTGACCCTCCAAGCCAGGACTTTTTCACCTAATTCTCCAAGATGGGAATTTGCACCTAACCCTCCAAGTTAGGACTTTTCACCTAGCCCTCTAAGCTAGGACTTTTCACCCACCTCTTTCGAATTAGGACTTTTCACACACCTAGCCCTCCAAGCTAGGATTTTCAACACCTAACCCTCCAGGTTAGGATTTTCCAACTCCTAGCCCTCCAAGCTAGGATTTTCCATACCATGCCTGATCCCCGATCAGGACTTAATCATAATCAATAATCATCCACCTAAACTAAAATCGGTGTCAACACCAAAACAATAATCAGGGCCAGACTGCATCAACACAAATGAGTCAATTGAACCAACTATTGAACCAATAATTGAACCAACTCAAATAGTTGAATCAAATAGTGAACCAAACCGACCAGCCGGACCTGAGGCTGAACCAAGTTCTAGAAAAACCAAGAAACCCAGACTCAGTCACCCAACCGATCAAATTGTGGGTGATCCAACTCTAGGAGTCAGAACTAGGTCTTCCTATAGAAATCTTAGTCAGATAGCAATGATTTCAAAAATTGAACCTAAGACTATAGAGGAAGCTCTACCTGATCCTGACTGGATCATAGCTATGCAAGAAGAGTTAGCCCAATTTGAGAGAAACCAAGTCTGTGAACTAGTACCTAAACCTGAGGGCAAATCCGTCATTGACACTAAGTGGGTTTTTAGGAATAAGTTAAATGATCAAGGAGAGATAGTCAGAAATAAAGCCTGCTTAGTAGCGAAAGGATTCAACCAAGTAGAAGGGTTAGATTATGACGAAACCTATGCCCCGGTAGCTAGACTTGAGTCCATTAGGATGTTATTAGCCTTTGCATCCCATAAAGGATTTAAATTATACCAAATGGATGTAAAGTCAGCTTTTCTAAATGGATTCATTAAGGAAGAGGTCTATGTATGATAGCCCCCTGGGTTTGAGGACTTAGAAAGATCTAACCATGTTTACAAACTCACTAAAGTACTTTATGGACTAAAACAAGCACCTAGGGCCTGGTATGAGCGCTTATCAACTTACCTAATTTCTAAAGAATTTAAACAAGGACAAATCGATTCAACCCTATTTATTAAAACCCTAGGAAAAGAAATCTTGATTGCCCAAATCTACGTCGACGACATAATCTTTTGGTCCACCAACTCAAATTTTTTAAAAGAATTCGTTAAAATAATGAAAAATGAATTTGAAATGAGCTTAGTTGGTGAGCTCAACTTTTTCCTAGGATTACAAATTAAACAAACTAGGGATGGAAACTATGTCCATCAATCCAAATTTGCTAAAGAACTAATAAAGAAATTTAAAATGGATAACTCTAAAAGCATAAGTACCCCCATGGCCACCAACATAAAAATAGATAGTGACCCTGATGGTAAACCAGTAGACCTCAAACTCTATAGAAGTATGATTGGAAGTCTACTATACCTTACAGCCAGCAGACCTGATATCCTTTTTGCTGTAGGTATGTGTGCTAGATACCAAACCTGTGCTAAGGAAACACACTTAGCAGCCCTAAAAAGAGTATTAAGATATGTTAAGGGCACCCTAAATGTAGGGATTTGGTATCCTAGGACTTCAACCTTTGACTTGTCAGGATACTCTGATTCTGACTACGCTGGTTGTAAATTAGATAGAAAGAGCACAAGTGGAAGTGCCAACTGTTAGAAAATAGTCTAGTAAGTTGGTGCAGCAGAAAACAACACTGTGTAGCTCTATCCACAACTGAAGCTGAGTATGTTGCCTTAGGAGAGTGTGTAGCATAACTACTATGGATGATGCACACTCTTAAGGACTTTCAGCTCAACTACACCCATACTCAAGTCTTCGTTGACAATATAAGCTCAATTAATCTAACTAAGAACCCAATCCAACATTCTAGAACTAAACACATAGAAGTTAAACATCACTTTGTAAGAGATCATGTAGCCAGGGGTGAAATAGTCCTTAAGCATATAGACTCTAAGTCTAACTTAGCTGACATATTCACCAAACCCCTACCTGAGTCTGAGCTCAGCTCACTAAGAAGGCAGTTAGGATTATGCTTAGTAGAATAGGTTAACTCTACTTTTGGTTTTCTTACTGCTTTACTTGATTTGAAAATCAATTTCTAAAAGAATTTTCTTACTGCTTTACTTAATTTCAAAATCAACTTTTAATTAATTTGAAAAATCTTTTTTAGCTTTCTTTTAAATCTTTTTCGACTTAGTTTTTTTTCAAAAAAAACTACCCCCTTCAAAACTAGGGCTTTTTTGCAAATGGACTTAGCCTAGGCCCTAACCTTAGAACTGCATGCACCTATAGATTTAGAAGCCAGCATCTCACAAGCACCTTTGAGTACTTTTGACTGACAACCTAGAAAGGGTTGAGATGCTTAGGTCTTTGCCTTAATTCAAGATGTAGATCAGTGCATCTGCAGTAATTGGGGCACTAAATACAAATTAAACAGCAATCAGGTTAAGTGTTAAGTTTAGAAAATCTAACTTAAACAGAACACTTAACTTGACTAACCCTAGCGAAAACTACTGTTTATAACAGTTAGTAAGTAGCTATTGGGTTAGACAGAACCCTACAGAGATAATTGAAATTGCTTTGGTTCAGTTTATATCTTGAATTGGTTCAGTACAGCACATTATTCTGTTATATACTTATGCAATTTATTTTTTTGCTATATTGTCTTGTTTTTGATATATGGCAAAGGGGGAGAGATAGGAAAAGAGAGAAGCTTTAAAATTTTTTAAGCTTTAAATTTTTTTAAATTTTTTTCAAAATTCAAAACTTTATCCTTTCTTCAAAAAGTTTAAGCTAAGTTTTTTTTTTCAAAGCAGTTTTCAATACTTAAGCTAAATTTTTTCTCAAAGAAAGCTGTTTTCAAAATACTTAAGCTAATTTTTTCAAAACTGGTTCAAAAGTACTTGATCTAAATTGTTCTCAAAATTGATTCTAAGTACTTGACCCAAGCAGTTTTCAAAAGTATTTTCTAAATACTTAAGCTATGTTCAAAAATTCTCTAAGTACTTATTTCTAAACTTCTCTAATAGAAAAGTTTCTAAGTATAAAGCCTCTAAAGTACTAAAGAGATTGAAAATTTTTTTGAACTTAAAACTTAAGAAAATGTTTTAGAAATTCTTTTAATTATTGACTGGAAATTTTTTTAGTGCTCAACCAAATTTGGTTTAAGTTTTCTAAAAAAAACTTCTTTTGAAAAACATTCTAAGTTTTGAAAAATAAATTCCATCATGTTGACTTAGAAATTTTTTCAAAACCCCACGAACCTTTGAAAAACCTAGGAGGAGATTCCTTCCAGGGGGAGGAAACTAAACTGTTATATCAACTGTCTTGATTAACTTAACTTTTTGAATTGGGTTGCCATAAATCAAAAAGGGGGAGATTGTTGGTGCAGACAGCACCCAAGTCGAATCTGTGTTTTGATAATGGAAAATGGTTCAAAAGTTAAGATGTAATGTTTATCTAACATGCTCATTAAGTGTGCAGGAAACAAAGCCCTAGCGAAGGACTGCTTGGCACCTGGCGAAGGAATGCCAGGATACAAAGCCCTAGCGAATGACTGCTAGGCACCTGGCGAAGGAATGCCAGGATATAAAGCCCTAGCGAAGGACTGCTAGGCACTTGGCGAAGGAATGCCAGGATACAAAGCCCTAGCGAAGGACTGCTAGGCACCAGGCGAAGAACTGTTTGGTACTGAAGACCTGGCGAAGGACTGCTGGGCAAAAGTCCAACCGGAGGAGCCGGTTGGCAACAGGTAAATTCTCCTGAGAGGAGTAGGTGAGGACGCGTTCCCCGTCGAGGGAACAGTAAGCGTCGGTTCGACCTAGGGTTCCATTTTGGAGACCCAAAGTCAGAACCAAGACAACTAAGGCTGTATAAACCTAATACTTGATTGCTTTGTGTTGTGTTGGACTAACCCTGGATGCATGACCGAAGGAATGAGTCTCTGCAGCTCAGAACGCCTCAAAGGAGAGAGGCAACAGCTGAGTAGAGCGCCCCCAGTGTCCCGGGCGCCCCCAAGGTCAAGGCAAAACAAAGGTTCACTGGGCGGGCCGCCCCCATGCTCCCGAGCGCCCCCATGCTCCCGGGCGCCTCGGATGCTCCGGGCGCCCTGGGTCCAAGCCAACGAGGCAGATAAGGTTCAAGCCAGCGAGAAGCCAGCAGACTGAGTCAACCCGGGCGCCCCCTGCTTCTCGGGCGCCCCCGTCAAAGCTCGATCCCGATTTTGGAGGGATTAGAGCTGATCGAGTCTTGTCCGGATCGGCTGACACGTGGGAGGGCGCCCCCAACGTTCCGGGCGCCCCAGGAGGCTATAAATAGCCCTTCGACCCCAAGGCTTCGAACATCACTGCTTCCAACGCCAATACGCTCTTCTACTCAAGCGCTTTGCTCCGGAAACCTCCCAACTCGAGATACAAGCGTCGTCGACGTCCCTCTGCTCCGAGATACATTCCACACCGGACGTCGGTAACGAAGAGCTATCCTTTTAAGTTTACTGTACTGCAATTATAACATCTATTTGTAAACCTTTTTGCGCACATATAGAATTGCCCGCAGTAAACGGTCAACGACCGTGGGCCTTGGAGTAGGAGCCGACCGCGACTCCGAACCAAGTAAATCGTGGTGTTTGCGTTTTGGTTTTCGTGTTTATTTTCCGCTGTGCATACTCTCTTTAAATCCAAAACGGTTTACGATATTCACTCCCCTCTATCGTATTCTCTCGATCCAACATTAAAGTCACAGGTGTTACGACTTTTCATTCAGGGCCACAGATATTATGGTGTATTTACATAGTCATAGGTTTTAGCGCTTATATCTTGTCCACTTAACCTACTCAATGTAGCGGTGGTTGGTGTATGTACAGTGCAGGTTATGACATCATGTGCATATTATGCATTATGCATTTGCTTGTGTTTGCTGCACTTGTTTGAGCTATGATTGTTGCATTTGATTGACATGCATATTCGGTTATGATTTACATTTATTATATGATCTGGATCTGCTCAGCGATATTAGCAGTTTACTGAGGTATTAGGGGGATTTCTGATCATGCCCTTATGTGTTTTATTGATTTTCAGGTATGTTTATTCAAACAGTTGCATTTGATTTATGTTCTTTATTCCAGAGACTGTATACCTTTGTCTTCTATATGCTTATTTTTTTATCCTTTTTGTATACTATGCATTTATTTATTCTTATACCCGCAAAGTTCATCTGAACTCACCACCCCTCGTTCTTCTTTTTATTTCAGGTAGTTGATAGTCGTGTCTCGTACCGTCAGGAGAGAATATAGATGCTAGTCCCCGTTTGAGTATCATTTTTATTTATTATCATACTCTCGTAGTCTTCTTATCGTATTAATGTTGTTTTAGTTTGGTTTTTATTTCGGATAGTATTTGACTTTCTTTGGGCATGTATTTATTTACTTTCGCTGGATTTTAGAATCGTTACATTTTAGTTTATGGAGGCTTATTTATTATGTTTATCATTTATTATGCAAATTATTTATCTGTGTGGTTGTGTTTGTGTGAATGTCAACCGAATGTGGCTGTGTTATTTTATATGTGTGGAGATGTATATGTATAAGTTTCAGATTGTCTATCATACAGGGGAGGTGTTGCCCGATTTTCGAGCAAGCATGGGTCTCTGGGGCGTGACACGTTCAACATTTTTTCTTGCAACTTCTTGTCTTTTCTTAAACAATCTCCTCGTGACATCTTTCGGGTAAGGAAAAGCTTTTACGAAAATAGTCCATTCCGGATATATTTTATTTGTTAGATGATACCCTTTCTTATATAGTGTCGTTGATTGTGAAATTAATCTCCGGGGTATTTTCTTGCAAGACATTATTAAATATAGGAGATTCATACAACACATTAAGATCATTACGTAAAGCTGCGACACCAAAGAATGCATGTCATATCCATAAGTCTTGAGACGCAACCGCTCAAGTATGATTGTTAGTGATTCATGACCTCTTGTAAATTGACATTTTCAAGCAACTTGACAATTTTTCCATTCCCAATGTATGCAATCAAGGTTGCCTAACATTTCAGGGAAGTCGTACCTCTCATCATGCTATTAAATAAGACATTGAACATCATCAACATTTGACCTTCTCAAATATTGATCATCAAAGAGTTCAACCACATAAACACAGAACTTGAAAAGACATTGGATGTCGATTGATTCACTCATGTGTAGGTACTTATCAAGATGGTCAGCTGAGACTCCATAAGCTAATTGGCGAATCGTAATTATGCATTTTTGTAGTGGTGTCAAGTCCTGTCTACTCGCAGCATCATCACTCTACTAAAAAACGATCAACGACTCTCAAGTGCATTCACTATGCGACAAAATAAATCTTTTCGCATGCAAAATTGTCTTCGAAATATTTGATCTGGATATAGGGTTTGTGGAGAAATAATCATTGAAGAGCCTCACATGCTCGGCTGCACGATTTCTTTGGATGAACCTTTTTCTTCGTCACATCTCGTTATTACCTTGATATGTTTCAACTATTTGTCGACTTTGTTGAAGTATCAATGATATTAGCTCATTCCCCGAATCATGACCTTCTTCAACATGGACTTCATCTTCACTTGTCGAGTCAGAGGTGGTGCTACTTGAAGATTGAGACATATTTGGAGGAAACGAATTCAGAGTTAATTTAGAATGACGAATTGTAGAGCACAATGATCGAAGAATAAAGAATCCAAAGGAAACGAATTCGTCAACTACTTGAAGATTGAAATGAGAATGACTGAGAGAAAGGTGTTTGAAAATTGAAATGAGAGTTGTAAGGTGATGAGTATTTATAGATGAAAATTTAATTTTTTTTATTAAAATAGCCGTTTGTGACTGTTTCATGACCGTTATGAGCGCTTACTAGCCGTTTAGGTGATCGTTGTCAATTTTCAATCAATTTTGTCTGTCCCAATCGATTAAAGACATCCCCAATAGTAGCTCACAATCGATTGGAAGCATATTGGGGGTGCCCCTAATTGATAGGGGTTGTCCCAATCAACTCCCAATCGATTAGAGACAGTCTCAATCGATTAGGGATGTCATGTCATCTTTGTTTTTCGATCGATGAATGCGTATGAGTGACGATGGACAATATCTGATGTAGTCTTCCGGCGCAGTTTTGATTAAATTTTTTATTATTATTTTTAATCCTTCTTAAATCTCATTTGCATGTTACAAATTTTTTCATTTTTAATTACATATAGTATACATAGCTACAGATGTAGTGTTGATATTTAAAAATCAACACCCTTAATCAACATCGTTAATGTTGGTTTACGAACCGAGCTGTTGATTTCTATAAATTAACATCACTTGAGTATTGATTTCTCTAAACCAGCACTAGAAATTAGTACTAAGGTGTGGTGTTGATTTGTAAAAATTTTGATGTTGGTCTTGGTGTTGATTTATAAACTGAGGTGATGATTTCTACAAACCAACGTTGCCTTGGTGTCGATTTATAGAAATTGACACCAAAGGTATTGA
Organism: Boesenbergia rotunda; assembly: GCA_024364735.1. Taxonomy (NCBI): domain Eukaryota; kingdom Viridiplantae; phylum Streptophyta; class Magnoliopsida; order Zingiberales; family Zingiberaceae; genus Boesenbergia; species Boesenbergia rotunda. Next base: position 410,573 of record JAGFNQ010006563.1, on the reverse strand, counting down.
TCTTGGTATTGGTTTACAAATCGAGATGTTGATTTCTACAGATCAGCACCACCTAGTTTATAGAAATTAACACCAATGTGTGGTGTTGATTTTTACAAATCAACACTAAGGTGTGGTATTAATTTCTACAAATCAATATCACAAGCACTATAAAATTTTTTGCAATCAACAACGCCCAATCAACAGCGTTTTAAAAAAAAAACGTTGTCTTTTTTTGTTTTACAACATTTTTAGTGAAAAGCGTTGTTTATGTGTTTTACTTTTTAATAACGACAACGTTTTATAATGATGCGATGTGCTTAGTGTTGTGGTTTCGGATGAAAGACAACACTGTTACAAAAGCGTTTTTTAAAAGCGTTGTCGTATTTCCCGCTAAAATAAAAAACACATCCCCTCCCTCCACCTCGCTCATTGCCGACCCTCGGCGGCTCGTAAAAAATCTCTCCGCGCTTCTTTTCTCCGCGAAATATCTCCCTCCACCTCCTCATTGCCACTCCGCGCTTCTTTTCCCCTCCCCTTTTTGGAGTGATTTTGAAGTATTTTTCTTCCTTTTCGCAGCCGACTAATCTCACTGCTCGTGGAGATCAGAACTCGGAACCTGTGGCCGGAGGAATCGGGTCCGGCGAGTTGGATTCGGCTCGCAGGAACAAGGAAGATGAGAACGACAGCAAGTCGGGCAGCGATAACTTGGACGGCGGATCTGGAGACGATTTGGAGCTAGAGAACCCTCGAAAGAAGAAACGGTACCACCGACACACCCCTAAGCAGATCCAAGAACTGGAAGCGTAAGAAATAGATCCACTTGCATTTTGATTCGGTTCCCTTTTTTTACAAATGTTATTGATCTCATCCCATTGCAGCCTCTTCAAGGAATGCCCTCACCCGGATGAGAAGCAAAGGATGGAGCTCAGCAAGCGGTTGTGCTTGGAATCCCGTCAGGTCAAGTTCTGGTTCCAGAACCGGCGTACGCAGATGAAGGTGCGTGTTCTTCAATTGCCTTAACATTAAAATTTTTCCATCTTTTTTATTCAATTATTTCGGTTCTTTATCTATAATCGGAGTCCTGATCGGAAAGCAGACCCAAATCGAACGGCACGAGAATACAATCCTCCGGCAGGAGAACGACAAGCTTCGAGCGGAGAACTCGTCGATCAGGGAGGCGATGAGGAACCCGATGTGCTGCAACTGCGGCGGGCCGGCAGTGCTCGGCGAGATCTCCCTCGAGGAGCAACATCTTCGGGTGGAGAACGCTCGTCTCAAGGACGAGCTCGACCGGGTCTGTGCTCTCGTCGGGAAGTTCCTCGGCAAGCCTATCTCGAACCTCTCTGCCTTGCCGCCGCCGCCTCTCCCCTTTATGTCAAACTCGTCTTTAGAGCTCGCAAATGGTTTTGCCTCCGTGCCGCCCCTGAGCACCGTTATGAGTCCAACAAGAGCTGTCGCTGGTGGTGGAGCGGCTTTCAGCGGGGTGGAGAAATCGCAGGAGAGGTATGTGTTCCTGGAGCTTGCACTTGCAGCCGTTGAAGAACTGGTAAAGATGGCAGAGATGGAGGAGCCGCTGTGGGTGCCATGCTCGAACACCGGGAGGGAGGCCCCCACGGGCTGGATCGGATGGTAAGGCGCCTGGCCGATTTGGTCGAGGTCACAGGTTCGAGGGTCGCCAGTTGCGCACGGGGATAAAACCCTGGTCTGCTGGCATTAATTCCCTCGACCCCAGGCGCCTCACTACACCAGTGATAACCGTGATTTACCTCCTCCGTGTTGGTCCTGGGGCGGGCTGGCGGGGGCGCTGGGGGCGAGCGCTTCGCCTTTTTGGTCGAACACCGGGAGGGAGACGCTAAACTACGACGTGTACGATCAGTGCTTCGCGCGGTGCCTCGGGCCGAGGCCGCCCGGTTTCGTCTCCGAGGCCTCGAGGGAGACCGGCGTCGTCGTCATCAACAGCTCCACCCTCGTCGAGACTCTCATGGACGCCATAAGCTAATCATTTAATTGAATATGCTACTCTACTAGCTAGAGATCATCAATGTATAAACTGATTTTTGCGTGATAAATTCTTGTTGGATTTCACGAACAGGGCCGATGGGCAGATATGTTCCCTTCGGTGATCGCAAGAACGACCACTGCCGACGTGATCTCCGTCGGAGTGGGCGGGACAAAAAATGGCGTCCTCCAGCTTGTGAGTACAAAGGATCATCTCATCTGCAGCATGATTTGCTGAAGCAACATCGATCGAGTCTGATGCTTTGGTGTTTTTCCAGATGCACGCAGAGCTGCAAGTGCTGTCTCCCTTGGTACCTGTTCGTGAGGTCCGGTTCCTTCGCTTCTGCAAGCAGCTCACCGATGGTGCCTGGGCCATCGTCGATGTCTCGGTCGACGCGACCAAAGGCGACCAACTGAAGTGCCGCAGGCTCCCCTCTGGCTGCGTGGTGCAACACACGCCCAATGGCTACTCCAAGGCACGTATTCAATCTCTCCCTCTTCTTCCTTGCTCCTCCCTCGTCATGGAAGTCAAGCCCCATAACCTGGAAGTACAACAGTATGCTATTAGGTGTACTAGATCAGGTGTTCTAAGAATCTACGAATGAAATAAAAGAAATAAGATGATCACAAGAATAAACTACAAAATGCAACAAGAAGATAACTTTGATTGTATTTACCTCATGAAGATTACTAATCACAAAACAAAATGATCATGTAAAACAAAAAGACAGCGGATTGAAATTTTGAAGGATGACATCTTTTTTTTTATTACATTTACATTTTAGTAAAGAATTACAACTTTGATGAATTCATAGTGAACTTGGAGAACAGAGAATCTACCCATTGTTTTAATTTTTTAAAAAAATTGTTAGCCTATATTGGGTTACATAATTGCTGTAGGTTGTGTGTGCCTAGATCACTCATATCTAAATCAAGAAACCATTTTGTCAGTATTCTATGAAGGTGGAACTAGCTTTTAACTTGCATCAACTTAATGTAGGAGATATTGTCACATAGATTTACAGTTGAAAATATTTTTTGTAGCCTCAATAAAATCTCTATCTTGTATATATATATTTTTTGAAGATAATCCCAAGATCTGCATTTTAAAGAAAGAATAATTTGTATTATTAGTCTGAATGAGATAGTAAAAGTAACATGGCCTATTATACAGTGTTCTACCTGCTTTTCTCTTGAGGAAATAAGCTAACACAATATCCAATTGCGTATTACTACATTATTTACTTCCTATGTTTTGCTAATCATACAGCTACATACAATTTTGATTAATTGTTTGAATATTTTGTTACTATTTCACACTATTGTTTGTGTTAATATTTTAGATTTATTAATTACAGTTCCTTTTTAGGTATTAGCTCATCGTTGATTTATTAGTGTAATTGAATTCTCAGTGCCATATGTCTTTGCCTAGTTTCCATTGGATTCTCAGTGTAATTGAACCTTACAAGGATACTATTTATGTGTTGGATTCCCTTAGTTCCCGCATTCGAGATGATGATTGTAAATACGTAATGGAAATGTGAGTTCAGATTTCTGTCAGTAAATTTATATTTTAATATAAATTTTATATAACAAATATTCATAACGTATGAAGGGCATTACGCTTGTTTAATTCTACCAAGGGAAGGAAAGGGAGAAAAAATGCTAAGTGGGAAGTAGTTAAGGTATGTATACTTTTGTTTAACATATATTGGAATGTGTATAATTTTCGTTAACTATTTGACAATAATTACCATATATAGGCTCCTCAACAACCGGATGCGAAACAATGCGGTTTTTTTGTGATGAGATACATGAAACAAATTATTGAAAAAGTTGAGACTATCGAGAGAAATTCACTGAGATCAATAGTAACATATGGAGGTATGTGAAGCAGTCTTTCTTGATAACACCCAAGTATGCTCACCCCAGTCATAATGTTTTATTCTAATTTTTTATTATTTTTCCTAATAATATTCTCTGTTGCCAGTATGTGAAGCTGAGCTACATGTGGAGGTATACACTGTTTTATTCTGATTTAAATTTTGTATACAACCTGATTACCACTGCAACCACCTTCTGGTTCGTTCAAATCTTCCAGGTATGATGATGACCTTGAGCAATTTCTAAAAGGATACTGACAAAGTGTAATAAGCTTTTGCCATTTCAGTCAAAAAAGAGAAACTATCACACTCGATTATCCCAATTTTTATACTGATATAGCCTTTATTCTTCATTTTAATCTGATTGAATTGCATGTTGATCTGTGCAGGTTTTTCAGATTTGCACTTTGGTTGAATCATTTGCTGGAGCATGCTGCTATGCGATTGGATTGGTTATCATACATATACAGTGAGCAACAACTAGATATTTCTGTTAAAAGTAAATAACCACTTTTTGGGATAAATACTTAGCCAATCAAATTTAATGTGATGTGCGAACAAGAGGTCTCAAATCAAATCCTACTTTGTTAAAAAATATTCTCTCATCAATTCATGTGGTAGGGTTGGACCAATCAACAATTTGTTTCTCATTAAAATCTCCATTCATATATATCTCTGGCTCAAGCAACTTCATTCTCTTTGTTTTTTTCTTGTCAGTAGTAGTAATTGCAAAGTAGATGTATAACCAAGAATGTCAAATATTGGTATAGTAATTTTAATATGTATTTTCTTGAGCTGGTTCATTTTTACATGGTTGAGTACTCATGCAGGTTTCCATGAAGCCTGGAAAGCCATTGACATTTGCACATATCATTGCGGATTCAAAACAAAACAAACTTTCAAAGCCTATTCTAGCTTTTGGTTTTCCTGGAAACCCTGTGAGTTGTATAGTTTGCTTCAACGTTTTTGCAGTGCCTGCAATACGAAAACTTTTTGGTTGGTCAAATCCCCAGCTCCAGAGGTTATTGTCAATCCATTTCCTCACATATAAATAATTTTCATGTTTCTACAGCTACATCATCATTGTTATTGTTGTTATTCTTTGTCATTATTATTATTTATTATTACTTCGTTTGTTTAGCTAGTTCTGTCATGTTTCTCCTGTCTATTTATGAAAGTCAAATTATAGTTTCCAAGTGTGCTAGAATTTTTTTGTGGGTGAATTTATCAAGGTGTCATTAGCTAATCAATTGTTCTGGATAATAAAACTCCCAACTATACTTCTTACATTATTTGTAAAAAAAAATGATGACCAGTAGGTTTCCAAAATGAATGAAGGGCAAATATTTATTTAATTTCTGAGAGCATACATATATATATGATGGTGTGTATTTTAGCTAAGATCTTTGGTTGAGACAGAGACCAATTTTTAAAATACATTTTTTTTTTTTCAAAGTCTACCTAATGTTTCTGTTATTTCTGTTTTTTCATATTTAGGTAAATTGTTAAACCATAAAATTTGTTTCAGTTTTCTCAATGGTATACAAATCAAATCAACACCTTATTGACTTATTCAGACTCGCTGAAGGAGTTTCTTCTCATTCTGATGTTTGATTTATTTAAGCTTATTATAAGGAGTGCATTTCCTTTTTGGAGATGTCTCTTCAACTCCATTTATCATCTAGTTAACCTTTTTGCTCTTCTTCTAGAATACTAGAGAAATTCCTTTATTTGTAGTAACGTTTTCTAGTTATCTTTCTTGCCATTGACTCAACATTTGGAAGAATCTACTTTTATTTTAATTCTAACATTCATGATTTGTGCTTTGTTTGTGACTGAAAACTGCCTTTTCATGTGAAGGTTTTCTGAATTGTTCATGAGATGATTCTCTTCCCATTTTTCTGATGCCTCCTATCTCAAATAGCTGATATTTATAAATGGCTATATTCGCAGAGTGCATGCCCGAATTGCACACAGTCCAGACCGTTATCGTCCTGAGTTTCATTGTGCCATTGTTAGATGGGAAGATGATGATGGATCTGGTAGGCCTGGGTAAGGATAGCTTATATTTCAGTGCTATTTCAAGATTTTAGTATTTCGGATTTGTCTATTCTGTTTTTATCTTTATCTGCAGCTTCATTGCTGAGAGCACTGGAAAACAAATGAGTAGTCGCCTCCTGATTATGAAGTCTGCAAATGCATTATTAGAGTTACCTGCACATAATATTTAAAATCCATGTTTTTCTTGTTGAGTTCTTGGAACTAATGTTGAGACCAAATATTCAGTGTATTTTTTTAATCTGAATTGAGATATTTTTTGTATTTAATATGGAATACAAACACTTTTGTAAATAATGCACTGTATTATAAGTGAATTTTGTAAACTATTATCAGTGTAAATTGTGAATATTATCAATTGTGAATAAAAATACTTGTAAATTGTGAATATTATCAATTGTGAATAAAAATGTTTATAAATTGTGAATATTATAAATTGTGAAAAACACTGCCTATTAAAAAGACAACGTTTTTTAAGTAACAATACACAACACGATTTTTGCGTTGTCTTTGTGCCAAACCACAACGTTTTTAAAAACCAATAGACAACGTGAAAAAAGCGTTGTCTTTGCTCTAAACCACAACGCGGAAAAAACGTTATCGTAGATATACTTTCTACAACGGCTTCATCAACAACGCTTTTTAAGCATTAACGACAACGCGGAAAAAGCGTTGTTGTTTCACTTTTTTCTTGTAGTGAAGGTTGATTTGTAGAGATCAACATCAAGGTGGTGTTGATTTATAGAAATCAGAATGACCAACATCAATTGATGCTTTTTTTCTTTAAATTAGCACCACCTCGATGCCGATTTATAAAAATTAATATCAATTTACATGTAATTAAAGGCGAGTAAAAGAATTATTGCATATAGATGAAAGAGAATATAAAATTTGAATTTTTATCATGTCAAGTGTGTAAGTATCCCAGGTTGATTTTGATGTGGTCAACTGATTTAAGTTAGGACCTGGTGTTTTTAATCCTGTCTAAGTGTACAGGAACTTAGGAGCGCAGGAAGTCGAGCAGAAGACGCAGCGGTCGAGAAGGATGGTATGGAAAGGGAGCCGACGGGCTCGGTGCATCAGAGGGACGCGGAGCTCTGCGGAAGAGTACACCGGTGGAGCGAGAAGGTCGTGTGCGACAACCGAGGGACGAGAAGCCAGAAGGAAAGACACTCGAGGGGCGAACTCCGGTTTGGGTGAGCCTAACTCCGGTTAGTCAAAAATCTCCCAAGAAGACCGAAAGTTAGGTTGGAGAGTGGTTAGCGATTGCTGACCAAAAAGGTCACTCTCGGGCGCCCGTAAGCTTACGGGCGCTTGGCCTCTTGGGCGCCCGAGCACTCAGGCGCCCTTGAGCCAACAGGTGTCCGAGAGGCTATGTTTAGCCGTTTACGAACGTTACACGTTGGATAAGAGTTAAGCCACGTGTTAGGCGCCCAAGAGCACTCGGGCGCCCTATAAGTGCAAGCCAGCAAACGGATAACTTTGACCGGAGCTATAAATAGGCCCCTAGAGCTCAGTTTCCATACATCCATCAACTGCAAATAACTCAGTTATTAGTTTTTTTCTGTCTTGTGCTTCAACGTCTGTAAAAGGCTTCTTCGCCATAAGGAGATTTTGATAGTGTGCTTCAGTCATCTTGGCCTTCTAATTGTTTATGTTTGTTTTAACCACCAAGATTGCAACTAAGTAAATCTCTGTATCTTAGCCTTTTATTTGTTTATGTTTGTTTTAATTGATTTTTACAACTAATCTGTATTCTTTGAGAGACCGCACAAAAGATTATTTTTTATTTTTACAGCGGCAATTCATCCTCCTCTTGTTGGTCCACCTCGACCCGACAAGTGATATCAGAGCCAGGATGTCGCAGAAGGACTAACTGTCAACTACAATAAATTTTAAAGAATGGTTGGACCATTGATCTACCCACCGAAGTTTGAGGGAGAGCTCGGAGCATGGAAAAAAAAGAAGGTATTTTTTACTACTGATTATGAATTATTATTAACAATAAAAAATAGTTTTTTAGCTCCAAAAGACAGCGAAAGAAAAATCAAGGAACCTGACTCCAGGAACAAAAAGGAGCAAGCTGACGCAATAGTAAACGGATAGGCAGAATTTCGTTTGCCGACCGTCCTCCCCGAACAAGATGTCAATCAGATCGGGAAGTACGACTCGGCAAAGGAACTTTGAGAAAAATTCTTGGAATTGCACGAAGGCACCTTGGAGGCAAAACTGGCACGACGAGACATCCTACGAAGCCGGTTTACCAACCTCCGAATGGAAGACGGACAGTCGGTTGCTCAACTGCACGCCAAGGTAAAGGAACTAATCACGAGCCTTGAGAATCTCGGAGAAAATGTATCAAGTCGCGACGCTCAATGGTACGCACTAAATGCTTTCCCGAGAATCCCAGATTGGACCTTAGTAATTGATGCATACTTTATTTCAAAAGATCTCGAGGTAAGTACTTTAGAATAACTATTTTCGATTTTAGAGCTTTACGAATCTCGGTGTGTAGAGAAGAACAAGAAAACGGATAACGTCGCTCTAAACGCGAGAAAAAACCAGGTAGTGGAGGAGTCGTCAACAGACAACGAAAATACGACGGAGATGGTAAAAACTCTTAAAAGTTTTTTAAAGGAGCTAATAAATATTCTAAGTCTCAGGGTAAAAAACGATCTCCGAAGAAGCGTACAGTCCAATGCTATAATTGTAAAGAGGAGAGTCATCTAAAAGACCAGTGTCCCAAACTGAAGAACCAACCAAAGAAGAAGAAGACACTGAAAGTCACCTGGGACGAGACCTCGTCCGATGAATCGGAAGCCGAAGAATACGCTGGACTAGCGCTGTTGGCAAATCATCAAGTGGAAAACACTGAAGAAGGGAGAGCTACGTCTGAGGAAAGTAGCGATGAAGGGGGAGTCACACTTTTCGAAAGCGACCCGATAAATGAGGAATGTTTCTTTTCTCACGATCAACTATACTCTGGTATAAAAGCAATGCTTAAAGCTAACCTAAAATTAGAAAAAGAAAAATCAAAAGTTAAAAATGAAATTGACTAATGTATGTTCATCTGATGGTTCTGATAAACTGAAAAATGATATTGTTAATTTGAGAAATTTAGTTGAAAAATTAGAAGTTGATATTGCATGTTTACGACAAATGAAAAATAATTATCCTAATAATCTAAACTGGTATATTAAAAATCACAGGGTCAAATTGTAAAAATTTCCAAATCAAATGTCCCATCTATGTTTTTAATAAACCCTGTTGGTAAAAATTTATTTTGAATTCTTAAATATATTTTAAACTGCTGATTTTTCTTTTGAGTAAATTAATTTTGGAAATTAATATTTTATCTTGTTATTTTTTTTAGATAATTACTCGTAGGAAAATTAATGTAAAGTTTTTTTAAGTAGTATTCCATCTATAAAAATATTTTCAAATTTTTTTAATATATATATATATATATATTGTGTTAAAAATATTTTCCCTTAACATTTTAAGTTTTTTATGTGATAAAGGGGGAGAAGTAGTGTCACGCCTCGAGGAGCTGCCTGTTCGATACTGACCGGATTGCTACTCCCTCGACTGGGCGGACAATCCGGAAATCTAACCTTTACCACTCCCCCAGCCCGCTTGTATCGCAACCTATAGGGTTGGAACAAGCGATTGAATAAAAAGAAAATAAAAATGACGACAAAAGTTGCATACCAGTACGACTTATGATAAAACAAAATGAACCAAAAGCCTCTATGGCACACAAAAGTACAACTATACTGCCGTGCAAAACAACCCAACAGAACACAAATACAACAGCGGAAACGAAAAGACAAAATGAACAGAAAAGGGTACTAACATGTATCACCATTAAAATACAAAGACAACCCCGAGAATCCTCTCGAAAATACGCGAGCTGGGACAGGCTGCCGGGCATTCCAGTCGATTATCCTGAAAGGGGGAAAAACAAGACTGACGGGGCGAGTCCAAAGAACTCAATGAATACAGACCAATATGCATAAAAAGCTATACTAGCAGTAAGTCACCATCTATTACAAACTAAAGAAAGATGCAATAGTAGAAAAGAAAATGCAGAACTGAACCACTGGAAGAAAGCACATACCTGTGCCGATCCAAAACCCAATAATATGCATGTCAACCAAATACAGCAACCAAGTGCAGCAAACACATCCAAATGCAGAGATGCATAGCATGCTCATGATGCAATATGGGTCACCCCTGACGTCAGTCGGCCACTGTCACATCTATGCGAAACCGAGTGGGTAGGGCTCTGACTAGGTCCTCCCTCCACTCAGACGGCCACCGTCGCCCTTCACGCAAAATCGAATGAGCAGAGTCTCAGATCGGAACATACTTCGCCCTAGGGAAAAGTAACGCTCCCACATCCCTAACTATCTCTAGACAGAATAGGAGACTTGTCGCAGCGTTGTGACCTATAATTCACTAACGAAGAGTATAACTGGGACTACACGACAGGTCATGTGGTAAGTCTGATGACCCATCTCAACCACCAGGGAGTCAAAGGTTGCCTGCATATGCCCCTACACGAGTAGCAAGTCCGATGACCCATCTCAACCTCCAGGGAGTCAAAGGTCGCCCACTTATGCTACGTGCAATGATGATGCATGTCACTATCTCATGCATCACCTACTATCTAACCCTATTGTCGGCTACATGATATGCAGTAGTCCAGATAACTGGTATACACCATAGTCTAAACCCTAACGCTAGGTATAAGGTAAGTGGTACATAGAACCAATCCAGCCAGCCAGGGAGACCGAGATCGCACCACAGGAAGAAGTTGTGAGCGAGAGAGAAGATATATCAGCTGGATCTGGCTTCAACGAGATCGGAGAAAAAGGAGATGAAACCGCTCCGTGATCGCGATCACGCACAGAGAAGAAACGACGAAGAAGAAGAAAGAGAGAGGGATGAGCTCGGGTTCGCGATCTGCCACTGGTGACAATCGGACGCCGCACGGGAACGGGATCGCCGACTTGTGGAGCTCCGATCGCACGAGAGGAGGAAGAAGGGGAAAGAAGAAGGGTCGAGGCCAAGATCGCGATCTGCCACCGGGGGAAAGAGGAAAGGGATTTATAGGATTTGGCTTTTTACAATTAACCCCTCCCAATTCGATTGTTCTCACAGTAGGCCCCAAGTTTCAAATTTTTTTCCCTTTTAGCCCCTAAATCTTCCGTATTCTTACAAGTAGTGTTAAGTTAAGGGGTAGACTCTAATTTTTTTTTCGCGCTTACACTGTCATAGATTTATTCATATTTTTTTATTATATTTACCCTAACTTAACTCGGATTGATGCACATCAAAAAGGGAGAGATTGTAAGTACCCAGGTTGGTTTTGATGTAGTCAACCGATTTAAGTTAGGTCCTAATGTTTTTAATCCCTGTGTTTAAGTGTATAGGAACTTAGGAGTGTAGGAAGTCGAGCGGAAGACGCAACGGTCGAGAAGGATGACACAGAAAGGGAGCCGACGGGCTCGGTGCATCCGAGGGACACGGAGCTCTACGGAAGAGTACACCGGTGGAGCGAGAAGGACATACGCGACGTCCGAGGGACGAGAAGCCGGAAGGAAGGACACTCGAGAGGCGAAAGGTCGGAGTCGGTTCGGGTGAGCCTAACTCCGGTGGGTCAGAAATCACCCAAGAAGACCGGAAGTTAGACTGGAGAGTGGTCAGCGGTTGCCGACCAAAAAGGCCACTCTCGGGCACCCGTAGGCTTACGACGCGTGGCCTCGGCCTCCCGAACACTAGGCGCTCGAGCACTCGGCCGCCCTTGAGCCAACAGACACCCGAGAGACTATGTTTAGCCGTTTGCGAATGTTGCACGTTGGATAAAAGTTAAGCCACGTGTCAGGCGCCCAAGAGCACTCGGGCGCCCTATAAGTGCAACGTCAGCAAACGGATAACTTTGACCAGGGCTATAAATAGGCCCCTAGAGCTCAGTTTCCATACATCTATCAACTGCAAACAACATAGTTATTAGTTTTCTTCTATCTTGTGTTTCAACGTCTGTAAAAACTTCTCCACCAGGAGGAGATTTTGATAGTGTGCTTCAGTATCTTGTATTAGCAACCACCTAGGTTGCAACCAAGTAAATCTTTGTGTCTTAACCTTTTATTTGTTTATGTTGTTTTAATTGATTTTTACAATTAATCTGTATTCTTTGTGAGCCACACAAAATATTATTTTTTATTTTTATAACGATAATTCATCCCTCTTACCGATCCACCTCGACCCGACTAAGTGTCCACGTTGAACGGTGCTAATAAAAACTCATGTGTATATATATATATATATATATACTATTATTATTAATGGTTGAATATTAAATAGATTCAAACTAATAAAATGTCACAAACAAACCTTTCATTATCTCTCTATCATAAATTGTCATTTTTAAAAAAATATCCTCTAGTTTGGTTTTAATTGAGCCTCTAACTAGTCCTCCAAATCAATTAATCTGAGAGATGATTGATCACTAATAGGTCGACCTTCATAGTTCTTTCCACTACTATAAAATTGTCAGAATCTCAATCGGATACTTCAATATGAATCCCTCGACATATATTTTTCCTTCAAATTAAGCGCACATGCATGCTTTAATTTGGGATTGAACTACAGTACTCTGAGTTTCCCTTAAGTCACCTTATCGCTAGATTGTAGCTCGGGGAAAAAATATTATTTTTTAATAAATTAATCTAGGTATTTAGTTTTTGAAGCGATTAAGTTTGGAAATGACCGATCCAATCCCATGAAAAGATTCTCTTGACTACCAGGATAAATTTGAAAGTGCACGTGGCTTCTCACGCAGCAACTAACATCCTAGATTTGTCCTCCCACTAGAGAAAAATGTCTACGGTATCGTAACTAGAAATCAAACCATGAATGCTTGGTTAATATGCCAAATGCCTTGCCATTGCACTATTACTTGGGGCAAAAAAAAATCTATTCTATTTTTTTTTCATAACTTAGGTTTTCAATTCTTATGATCCAGTTGATCAGTCTGTCCTATAAAAGTTTTCCATCGATTTCCACGGATAAATCCTGGAAGCATAGCAACAAAGCGTTGACAGTCAACCTCCACAGTATTCGTGTTTCTTGTAAGTATCATTCTAATATCAAATCGATACTTTGCTTGGAAGAGAAACTGATTGATTTTTTTTTACATTCATGAGTACTTTAATAAACTCATTGATTTTTTTTCATCAGGAGTACTTTAATCCACGACTGCCCAAAAAAAATTTTTCCATTAAATTCAGCCCCGATATTCTTTTGAGCTTAGGATTTTATTTTTCCTCCTCCTCCTCCTCCTTCCTCCATCATTATGCGCTATCAGATTGGTTCAAGTACGGTATGCAAGAATTTTTTTCCTAATGACCGAACTAAGCGTTGCAACCGCATGCACGTGATTTACCCTACCCGTGGGAAACCAGGGGCCGTCGGGGTGGTTATTTTAATCTTACTCATCATTATTTATAAGAATTTTTTCTTAAAGAGACACAACCATGAAATTGATATTGATTCTAGACATCTATATTCACTTCTCATTTTCTAGGTCATGAAAAATTTTCGTAGGCTGGACTGGTCGTCCCAGATTTGACATGGGATATTAATCATTTTTTTCCTCACCATTAAAATCAAATTTCATTTAATACAATCTTTTTGTAATCCTTATATCCCTGAAGCTATCAATTTTATTATTAAAAAAATTGTTAATAATTTTAAATGAAATTACTAATGATACAGTTTTTCCACAATCGTCCGGTACGGAATTAGCGCAAGTAAAGGAATACATGATAAAAGAGGTAGGGTTGGATTTGAGAAAAATCTGAATCGTACGTGAAGGATATGAGAAAGGATTTATCCTCTAAAAAGATGCATATTGTATCATAAATCTTTTTAATCCATTATTAATTTTTTTTCTCTTCTATGACATACCCAACTCTTTTAATCGGTTAATCCTAAAAATAATCAACTAAGTCCTATGAAAATTTATCTTTTATTGGTGACATTGCTCGACGATTTTTCATAATTCAATTCATAAAGTGATTTTGATAATTATTAGCCTCGTAAAAAAAGTAATTATGAAATGTTTAAATTATTTATTTTCATTTTTCACTATATTTAACTCCCAAATTAGGTTATTTAGAAAGCAAAATTAGGAAAAAAAAAAGAGAAAAAGAAAACTCCAAGAAGTGACCGAAGGTTGCAGTAGACGAGAGAACAAAAGGCACTATTTTGCTCGATCCGTCCCAGCTCAACGTGAAGTACAGTGGAGTAGTCGAAGAAGATGAAGAGATAGGAACTTGAGGGAGAGGAGTAAACCTTCCTGCTTCGGTCCGAATCAATCCGGCTCGCGCTGCTTCGAGGTCAGCACCAACCTCCCGTTCTCTTTCTGCTTCGCCGTCGACCTTTCGGCTATGATTGGCTTCTCTTCTCCGTCGCTCTCGGTTTTATTTATCCGTCTTGCTTGGATTCGGCGCGGGTCTGGTGCGCGATCCGCTTTGCTAAATTGCGAGTTCCTAGATCGCAGATCGGAGAGAGGATTGAGCAACGGAAACATTGAAAGCTAGATGTTTCCTTATGGTTCTGTATTCTAATTATTTCCCTTTGTTTTGGGTTGCCGTTAGGAATCGGGTTTCAAGATTGCATCTTTGGCGCGGAGGCTTACTTTTCCAGTTTTCCTGAGTGTATTGATCGTGGAAAACGACATTTGTGCTTGCTTTGCTGTCTCTGAATAGTTTGGGATTATGTGAAGCTCTGGTTGTCAATAAGAGAAGGTTCAAATCCTAGTCCTTATTCAATCCTAGATAGATTGTAAGATCTGTCGAGGAGGGTTTGATCTACTGGACTTGGTTCTCATTTAAGGAACCTTTTGAAGATGCCTCAGCCTCCAATGCTGCAGCCGCAGATACCGCTGATGGCAGCACCAGTGCCGAAGCATTCAAGTAATCTTGGTGACTTGAAATCACAGATATTCAAGCGGCTTGGCCAGGAGCAGGCCCAACAGTACTTCAGCTATTTGAATCGTTTTCTGTTACAAAAGTTGAGCAAGCGAGAGTTTAACAAGCTTTGCATTTTGACACTTGGCCATGAGAATATCCCTTTGCACAATCAGTTAATTCGTTTGATCTTTCACAATGCCTGTCATGCCAAAGAACGTAGTTATGATAAGCTCCCACCAATTTTGGTAATGAAGAAATCAGCTCAAGTAGATGATAGACTTGCTTTTTCACAAGATACAAATGCAAAACGGCAAACTGCATTTGATTGTGATATGTTGCAGAAACTGCCCCACAAGCTCAGTCATGGAACCGAGAATTATTGGATCAATGATCACTCCAGTAACCTTGGAAAAAATGGGATGGCGGAAATCTCGGATGTTGCTGTTTTCAGTGAGAATGGTGATTCAAAGGGATCAATGCAGAAGCGATATTGTGGGGCTGATGAGCTTCCACCAAAGAGAGCAAGAATCCAACAAACATCTCTAAGGAAACAGGTTTCCTTAGACAGGAAGTTTATTGCTGGGGCAGTTCCCCTGGTACATAAACATGGCAAGAACCACAGAGTTGATATGGATTTTTTTAAGGCGCCAATTCAAGCCCCACTTGGAATTCATTTATGTTCGGAAAGGATTGGTGGGGCTAAAAGGTCGCGGTTTTCATCAGGTAGTGGTACTTGTAATAGCTTTCTTAGTAGTTATGATTATAGTGCACTGTATCCAACTGAGGCATTTAAGAAGAGAATTGAGAAAATAACTCAGGCACAGGGCTTGGAAGGAGTAACACTGGACTGTGCCAACTTGTTGAATATGGCATTGGATGCATATTTGAAGCGGCTGATTAGGTCATGCGTTGAGCTAGTAGGAGAAAGAAATAGTCATTTACCTGTAAAGCAGCAAATTCACAATCTGCTTCCTCATTCAATGTCTTATTCTAGTGGTTGGGTAGGAAATAACACCCAACTACAAGGTAGCATTGGGGCTTCAGACGGCAAACATGTGTTGAATATGCTGGACTTTAAGGTAGTGATGGAGCTAAACCCACAATTATTTGGGGAGGATTGGCCCTTGCTGCTTGAGAAAGTATGTCTTCATTAATTTGAGTAGAAGGAATGCATATATATATCCTGTGTTCTGCCAAAGTATTTACTTCTTGTTGTGCTCAACTGCTAGGACAGTCTATCCGGGACTGTAATTTGCCTATTCAAGCTACTCAGTTAAAATCTATGCCTTGTAGCTAGGCTTCATGGGGATCTGAGAAGAAGAATTCTGTAAGGTCCTTCTATGGAGAACTTGAAATAATAACACATTCTTTATGCAGCCTGTTCCAAGGGATGAATCTTTGATTGGCTTATTTTTTAGTTCATCATCCTTGATGGCATAACCTTTTGACAGTAGCACCAACAAGGTATCCAGTTCATATAATAAACATCATTGAAAACTCTCAAAGGGTTCTTCTGTAACATCTTTTTTTTTTCTGAATTTTATACAATCATTTTTGTAAGCTTACTAGCTCAAAAAAAAAATTATCATCAAATTGGTTAGTTTTTTTTTGTTTTTTTTTCAAATTTGAATTATCTTTTGATTGATGTTGGCTTTATCACTCTGGTCCTGAGTTTGATGGTTAATTCCCATGTTCATGTGCATTTCTTACTGTAGTTATTTATTGTAGTTCTGTGAGCATAATCACCATTTGCTAGTAGACCTTTTCTTGATTACTTCAAATTTTCATTACTTATGTTCTTGTCGCTTCAATATAAGTTGCTGTCACTGAATTAAGTTGCAACTGTGGTTTGAGTAACTGTTTCATATCTTGCTAATACAAAGAACAAGTTTATTCAGCTGGCCATATCAATCACTCCTGGAAAAGCAAATAAAGTTTGCTGCAGCACCAGTAAATTTGATGACTGCTACAAAACATGTTTCCAAGGGAAGTCCTTTTAATAAGCTCCCATCAGCTACAATTTTCTTTCTGATACATGTTATATGACACTTTCTTATGCTACCAAATAGTATCATAGGTTTACTAGCTAAATTCTCGATTTCTCATTACAGTAGGAAGTAGGAACTGATCCCGAGTCAACTTCCTCAACATCTGACGTTTTGCAATTTGATTCTCTATGTACTGTAAGGTTCTCTTGTCTATCCAACAAGCTGAGATAGCTTATTTAGGTTAAGTCATGCACATTACTTTTGTTCATATGACAACATTTAGTGTTTTAATATATATTTTTTTTTTTTTTTTTTTTTTTTTTTTTTTTTTTTTTTTTTTTTTTTTTTTTTTTTTTTTATTACAACATTTAGTGTTTTAATATATAGCAATTTAGTAATTCAGGTTTCATGTTTGGACACAATGAAAATTTAAAAGAGTGTCAATCTTCTTTCTGTTCTCCTCCAATTCGCAATAACTGACTTGCCTAGAACAATGATCTCTTCGGTAAATCTTAACTAACTAAATAGATTAAGCTTCTTTTGCATGCTATGGAAAATCTTGTCTATCCATTCACCCAAATTTTGCTTTTGCTGTGGTTTGTTAGCATATGCATTATCACTAGAGAACGCCATCAGTTTACAAATTAAGAGGCGTGACTCAGAAAATCTTCCAACTTTACATTGATTGATTTCTACAAACCATCTCTTGAATCTCAAAGTATACAGCTTGGAGTCTATCCTTCTCAGTTTTACTCCCTTTAGGCTTTAACATGTCTACTTTCAATACTTGGTATTCCTTCTAATCCTTCTTTTTGTTGCAGCTAAGCTCCCCAGCTAGGTTTTATATACTTGTACACTATATAGTTACTACTTATAAAGTGACAAAGAAGATCTAAAAATTTCATCAAAAAAAAAAAAACCAAACTGGAAAGCTGACCCATACAAAAGAACCAACTAAAAAATTTTGGGTTTAAGATTTTTGATATAATTGGGTCTGATCAAGTTCAGGAAGCTTTGAATACCCTATATGAAATCAGTTGTTGGATATTCTTAAAACCTGACTTGAATCATGCCCTCCCCTACACTTAGATATCATGTATCCCATGGTTTTCAGTTTTCACTGCACAGAAATGTCTAAAATTAATATCTTCACCTGATTGTTCGCGAACTGTTTTCAGATACAGTTGCCATTGCCCTCTAATATGAATGTTAGGAAGATGAAGCAAAAAGGTTGTGACAAATGGGAGTCTTTTTCCCTTCTGACATGCACGTTCAAATTAGGATAATGGCAATCTTTCTGTTGGTCCAGATGTGAAATCAGAAGAAAAGGGGAATGAACCAGTTGGGTGATAGGAAAGGGGATTTCACGGTGTAGAATTGTGTGCATCTTGGAAAGAACCTTATTTCATTTAGGCAGAGTTAAAAGTGGTTAATAATATTGGGATTGATCTGGCAACAGAATCTTTTGGACATTGATTTTGGTTGTTGATACGATTGTGATGACTTACCTATCCAATATGCTTTTCCACCATGGATAGCTACTCTGAAAGTGCAAACAATTTTTTTTTTTCATTTACCATGTCCATTAACATTGTTTCTCAATTTTAGTTGCTATTACACAGTTTTTGTAGGTTAAACAGCATAATTGGTCTTCTTACAACTACGCAGGATTTCCAGATTTATGTATAGCATTGTTTGATTGATTCTTTTTTATGCTAAATGTTCTATATACTTATGCTGGCATCATAAAATTCCACTTATATTTTTTTTTGAAAAGCTTATTTTCCATTCAATGTAAAATATCTGCTCCAATCTAACATATTTCTTTTATTAGCATGTTAATTTTCTGTGAAATCATGTTTTTTTTTCTTTAAGATTCATTTCTAGCAGTTTCATGGGACTTGTTAGAGTAAGTATCTGCAGCAGTGTTTAATTAGTTAAGTTAGTTACGAAATGTTTATGTACAACATCTGATAAAATACCATTTTATTCTGTTGGAAAAGCTTGTTCCTATTCAATGCTGCATGTCTGCTTCTATTTAACATGTTGCAATTATGAACAAGTTTGTAAACTATTTATGATCTATAAGCAAGTCTCGTCAATGACTTGCTCGAAAATGACAGTCAACGATTGTGCAGGTGTGATCGGGTCAAACTACTAACAAAATATAAAAAACAAGAGTAAGAGAAAATTAGCAAAATTTAAAAAATATAAAAAAGCCTTTTGTCAATGTCTTGTCTCATTAAAACTGACTTGCTACACATGATCCTTTTTAGTTTGATTGCAACGCTGAAGGTCTGTAGGCTGTCATTATCCAATTAATGTTTGTCTCCAGATATGATTATGGTGTCTTTTCTATATGAAATATGAGGATCTTAAAAGCCTGATCATGATTAGACTACTGAGACAGTGGGGCCACCTTGGCTGATCTCACCAGGCGTAGTGACTAATCCACACGGATTGGCCAGCCGACCGGGAGTGATCACTCGGCGAGACTCTGTCACTCGGTCGTCACTCGGCTCTTGGATGAGCAGGTGGCCTGAGCGAGTTCAATTATTCCTGCTACCAGCCAATTTGTCCAGCCGACCGAACTTGCCTGCCCGGACAGTTGGATACAGGTCTCGACATTCAAAACGGGAATTAGTGATTTTATTTGACAGGTCGATTAAGTCGTCCGGTCGGGCGTGCCCGACCGGAAGCGTCCGCCCGGAGCTCAACTGCACATCCGATACCCTTTCTCAAAGGAGTTAGGCGCGTGCTTTCCCGTCCGCCCGACCGAACTTTCCCGGCCGGATCTGCCGACCGGAGACACCTGACCGACTACCACCGACCGACCCAAATCCGCGTGACCTCGAACTTTGATCCATCAGGTTAGGTTGACATCCAGCACGCCCGACTGTTTGCCCGACCGGGCCACCTTCAGACCGAGCTCTTTATCAATCCGGGTCAACTCCCGACTGGGGCGGCTTAACTCCCGACCGGATCAACTTAATTGTTCTCTTTCCTCAAACTTTGATTTCTTTTTTCCTAGATTCATTTCTTGCAGTTTTTTGTGATAAAATGGTGTAATTGAAACATTATACCATGATAGATTATTTTTCTTGACCTTCTAATGCTTCCTGCATTCAGATAACCAGGAGGTATATATATTTTTCGTGTTTTATTTCCCATTGAAGTTTGTCTTGAAAGTTAGGTCTTGACGGAGAATTTGCTCTCCATCAATCTGCAGTTTGGTGGATAACTCTGAATGCTCCAATGAGACTATATATCTCATCAGAAAGGTAGCAAAAATGTTTTCAAAGATCTATCTCTTGTTTTATACTTCATATTGAAGGTTAATATCCTTCTTGCCATTTTGTTTTTCAGCCACCATTGGTGCATCCAGCTCTTTGATGTAACAACAAATACCACTCTTTGGCTTCCACCAGCCACTTAACCGACAATGAGCAGAAGGTAGGCCTGACCTCCATCCACCATTCAATATGGTAGCACATGAGTTATCACCTTTTGCCACCAATATGGTAGCACATGAAGAGTAGTCAAAATGAACTAACCTACAAATGCAAATTTTGTCAAATTCATCAAGCATCGAACTTGAGGCAATTTCATCACCAGCTAGCGTCAACCCAGTATATTCACAACCTCTTAAGAAAATCACTTTTGTTTAATTTTGCTTCTTTAATTTAATTATTTGTTCACAAGAAATTCTTTTCATGTTATCTTAGTTCAAATAATCATATTAGCTCTCTCAGTTGCATCACAGTACAACAATTTCATTTTGTGCTCTATTTTTCAATAAAAGTATTCTTATAATTTCTTTAGTTTTTATTAATCTTTCGTCTATATTAAATATGATGAGGAAATAATACCACCAAAAAAATTAGAAGGTTTGTTAGAAAGAGTCTTCACAGACATATTACTCAGTTAAACAAGTTACATATCCACTGGTGTCAAATCTAACAACGACATCACGTACCCCTAATGCACATTTTGAATCACAATTGAGCAATACTCTCAGAAAAAATTCGTTGAAATTCTCTAGAAATTATAACAAAATTATGGGGCCAATATTATAGAAGACTCGTAATAATTTCGGGGAGATCAGAAAGCATAGCATATTGGTTGGACCCAAAGTTCCTAGATTTAATGGTAAACTAGATCCATAGTCTATCAAGTATACGGAAGACTCATTCGACTGTATGACATAGCTCAATTTGAGAAATTTATGCTGGTAGGAACAGTTAGACAGTTTTGACGAGGTCTGCAATACAACTTAGAAGCATGCATTAGCCTTAGATGAACCATATGGGTGAACATTATCCATAATAGTAATTGTTTTAGTAAGAAAATGGTCCAAAGTAGGAGAATTGTGCAAATAAAATAAATCAACTCATAAGAGAACCAGACCAAATAATAACATTTTATTTAATTTAAAATGATCTACTTTGTCCGAGTGTTTTAGGCTTGGTAGAATTGTCTACTTTTTCAAAGAAAAACGCAAATATGACAGACGGTTTGAGAAATCTGATATCAAAAATTTATTGATTTTTACTATAGTTGTATAATATAATAATCAACAAGTAAAACTTAAAAGAACTTTGATGATTAAATTTATATAATAATATCATCAGAAATTATTATAGCCTGAGATAGTGTGACACATGCTAACTATTTGTTTCCTCTGCAAGTTGTGACTACGTGAAGCAGATGATAAGTCGGCTCCGGCTACTGGCAAAAGTATATGGGCGTGGATGGTTTTCATGTTGGATACCAACATCAGTGACGGAGATGCCGCCGCCAGTTTTCGAACCTTGAAGGTATGATATTTTCGTCGCCGGAGATGCGCTGCTATTTCTTGAAACTCACCACATATCTCTCGTTGCCATTCTACATGCCACTCGGACAGTGTGGGCGGCTCATTCTGGCGCGACTTTGGGTATTCGAAGTGTTGCGCTTTTAACACTCTTTAACATTTTTCTTTTTTGACTTTATATTCTGTTACAGGTTTTCCAGTAGTCTATAATTTAGAATTCAGTCGATAGTAGTGGCATATTTGAATGTAAATAAATGGCACACTTTACTGCATTTTGGCACTCATCGATCCTCATAAAGTACCACTGTTCATCACTGGATCCTCTCTATCAAAGTAACAGACAAAGACTTAATTTGCAGGTCGTGGAGAGGGACCGTTGCGTGATGTCTCCCCTGTCAAAGCGACCTTCGCTACAGCACACAACAACGTAGAGCCGTAAAGGCAAATTTTCGTTTGGAAATTGTAGATTTTTAAGTTCTATATATAATATATATATATATTCCCTGTAACTTCACACAAAACTGTGTTTTTTTTTTCAAGAAACAAAAGTAATGCAAACTCTAGAAATATAATTGTGTTTATTGTTTGACATGGAAGAAGTGACAACATGAGATGTCATGGAAGACAAAAGGATTGGATAATACATAATATATTACATTAGACATCCTCCTAACGATGTTATTAAACAAGTTTATATATGTATAACTACATGCCATATAATTAACAGCAGTTTGATTCAAATTTTCTTTTGGAGTTTATATAAACACATGAAATCAAATCCAAGTCTGAAAACACAATGTATTGAATAACCCAATTCAACCTAAAACCCCTCTAAATTTCCAAATTTTAACTGATTTGCTTTGGTTTTCGGTTTGGATTGAAAATTATTATTATTATTTGCAATCCACAGTAGAGTGAGATCTTCATTTTTAATTCCTTCGATCCAATTTAAAATCTAATTAAGTATTTTTATTGAAGCCATGCTGATATAGATTCAATCCATGTTTAAGTCTAATATGGCATTTCAAATTTTAAGAGGGTAAAATTTTTTATTCGAGACTCGGAAATCAGATTTTGTCGGCAACCACATGTCCAAAAAGCTACGTTTGTTACCGGTGAAATCGTAATCGTTAATTTTTTGACCTTAATTCCGCCGTTTTAATCCTTTTTGGAGCACTTTTGTCATTTTTGATAATTTTTATTTTCTTAGATATTTAGGGTATTTTGGTATTCCTAGTATTTATAAGAGAGTATTTGTCTTGATCACATCCTATTTTAAGTTAAGATCATCCAATTAATTATTTTCCATTTCGAGTAAACGATTTAATTTCTTGTTAGATTGAAATTAAGATCTTTTAATTGTAATTTCTTTCCTTGCTATAAATAAAAATCATGTTTAGATATTGCGATATATCATCTTCTGTTCATAATAAATTTTTTTATTACGATGAAACTCTGAAAATAATGTTTTCATATCATTTTTAGAAGTATTCTTTATTTATTTTTCTCCTCTATCTTTTCTTCTCGGTTGTCTATATAATCACTATCCTAGCCGTAACATATACTCTTAGTTTAATCGTCGAGTTATTAATTCAGTACTACCTGAGATCTTGACTGGCGCCTTGATATAGGATTAATCCTTCCTCTTACCTCTTGTAATAAATTAACACATAATTAGATGCCTTATTTGGTGTGGTTAACACATAAGATCGATTTAAAACGAGCATACGGACTATTTGAGACGTTAAACGCCCAACCGATAGTACTGCACCATCGAAGCAATCGATCATCACTCCATTAGAGCACTCAAGCTAGCTAGCTATACTTCAAGATACCAGCGTATTGGCCTTGATCGGGTTGGCGGGACGTTGAAAGCGAGCGAATCGTCTTTTGCCACCTAGACTATCAAACACCGGCCCCTCCGACTATGGTGTAATGGAAAGGTACGACTAGTTGTCTCCCAAACACCCACAATTCAATCCCTAGCTACTGTAAATTTTATCGAAATTTTTCTTCTAAATGGAATGCGTAAGTGTGGGATATTGGGCTTTTTGATAACTCATCACGATCGCTTCCCGATTTACCTTAGCTGCCAACGAAAAACCTTTATGAGATCGCATGGATCATCTTAGATTCGAAATTAAGGATCAAGTTAATTCAGCGATCGAGCACAGCTAATAATGTACATAATAGCGTTTATTGCAGGGAAAGTAATCGATAAGTAGCCCTCGATCTCATGCATCACGCACCTCGAAGACGTTCCTGCACTTGACGACAATGTCATACATGTGGACAGAGGAGACGCGGGAGAAGTCCCTGGGGAGGGAGATGAGGTGGACGGAGGAGCGCTGGTGGTACTGGATGAGTTCCGGCGTGCTGGGGTAGTGCTCCCACCCGAGCTCTCTCAGATTCCTCCCCAGCACCTCGTGCGACGCCATCACCTCCTCCGTCGGTAGGTGGACCAACACCTTCCGCCGCCGACTGCTCCCCTCTCCACTGCCCCCTGGGTTCTCCAGCCGCACCACCCCGTTCTTGAACACCCACACTCCCGACATGCCGCCCGATCGCCGGAAGGCTAAGTGGGAGACTGGGAGTGGTACTGGATCAGGAGGCGTTGCCGTTTATTATATATACCGGTGGACGTGCACGTGACTAATGCAGCGATTAACTAGCATCCGTAAGCTAGAAGCTGTATGGCTAAGGTGGTCCCGAGAGGATTCTGTGGCAGGTACACATTTGTCGGGTGGGGCCCGACAGTTGGGATGCGGACCTTTTGCTCCATTCGCACAATTAGAAATAAATTGTGTACGTGAAGCAGCACGTGTGAGTTAGACGAAGATAGCAGACAGAGAGAGGAGCGCGCGGCCGGGAGGGCGTAGATCGCTTCTAGATTGTTCCAGACTTGCAAACCCGCGCGGCGGCGGCGTCCTTGAGAGATTAATCCGTTACGTTCACTTTTTACATGCATGAGAGGGAAATGAATATAAAATTTTAAAAATATAAATTTGATTGCAAAAAAAAAATAATACATATATTAATTACAATTACAATATGAGCTAATTTCAAAAAATACTAATTACTAACAATCAATTGGGCAAAGCAGATGGGTTGAAAAGGCATTTTGAGAAATCCGTAAAAACATCTATGCCCTTTTATAAATTTAAAAGTAAAGTGCTAAAGTTATTATTACCTTTACAAAGGATATTATTTAATTTCCGTATGCGCACATATCAAAACTCATTATCCCCGAAGTGGTCCGGACCGTACCTAATTAGTCCAATTTAATCAACTAAGCTATCTCTGTCGTCCGCTGTTGGTTTCGCATAATATTTTAGGAAAGAAATATCGGATACTTAATATCTAATCTCTTTCACTATTTAATATTCTTTTTTTTAAAAAAAAGGAAGAAAAAAATTCGGATTATAGATGACAAATACTAATGCTGTGCTGACAATAACTAAATCGCGGGGCAGCGGCCGCTGCCGCCCCCACGCATCGGGCACAAGCCTCGGACGCCCTGCCCTGTTCACGTGAACCAGCCCGTGCAGAGAAGGAGATGCCCGGCTTCCATCTCGTAGGCCACGTGAAAATGTCCATGCATGTACACTTTTAGTGGTCCTTCACGACAGGAGAGAGAGTGAAGAGCTTGACAGCTCCCTTCCGTGCGAAACAACGCAGGATCTGTTTATCTTGTTAGATTCCCCACTCACTGAACGTGTGGACTCGGGCTGCCAGAAGAATGATCATTGAGCCTTATAAGAATTGTGTTGGGTCAAGGCAAAAAGGCAAAAAGGCAAAAGTGCTAATGCAGGACGGGGCCCAGCGCTGCTACTGCCAAGGGTCAATCGATCGAATAATTAAATATTTGCTAATAAATAATTGGATCGAGATGACAAATGATGATTCACTCGTCTTTCCGTCCTCATCAATCCATTCCAGGGCTAACATCGATGCCGTAAATCATGGAAATTATTAATTCGAATGTTGTGGTTTGCACATTGGATTGAGAAACTATGAATTTTGAATAGGTGATGAGTCATCTGGAGTTGAAGTACGTCGAGCACGGCCGTGCTAGGAAGTATGATTAGAGTGTGATGATTTTGGGATTTCGACAAGTGTAAAGAAATACCACTAGAAAAAATCAAGATTATGGACGAAATATTCTATCGATATTCCGTCAATACAATCGTTTAGTGATGAAAGTACAACGGAAAATCACATGTCAAAAAATAATTCGTCGGAAATAATTTTACTGATGAAATTTTAATTTACGTAGTACACTACCGATGGAAACAATATTTCCGTCAAAAATTCATTTCAATATCCATCGACAGAATGTCGATTCCATCGATATTTCATTGGTAAATAAAAGATTAGAGTGTGGTGACTTCGGGACTTCGACAAGTACAAAGATATATCTAAAAAAAAGATTATCAACGAAATATTTCATCGGTATTCCGTCAGTTCAATCGTTTAGTGACGAAAATATGATGATAAATCATATGTCGAGAAATAATTCGTCGAAAATGATTTTACCAATGTAATTTTAATTTCCGTTAGTATACAACGAAGGGAGGGACAGTGTTTTCGTAGTAATATTTTTCAACGAAAATTTAATCTCCATAGCAAATATTACATATGTGATCCTGTCGACAAGCGAAGATCGGTTCTCGCTCGGATGACTCGGTCTAACCAAGACGATCCGGTCCGTAATGTCCTGAAAAATCGGACCCGGGCTCAAATAGGGGTCCGACTCAAGTAGCTCGACTCGGACCAAAAAAGGAGACTCACAGAATAGTGGGGTGGTTGTAAATGAGCAGCCATCCCCTCTTTAAGGCTCTAGTGAAGTTTATATAGGGGAAGGAAAAAAGTCTCACTCGTACGAGATGTCACATCTCATTAAGAGTTGGTCAAGGGTCAGTCTGGGCTATGGGACATTTCAGTCATGGGGTGAGACTGACACAGACGCCTGTCAGCCTGCAAATCTGTCCCTTCTGACCTTAATTAATGCTAAGCGGCTGTGTCAGGTAATGATTACGCCAGAGGTCTTTTCCCCTTAATAAAGAGCCCTGCCAGATCCTTATTGCAAGCACGACGCTTTTGGCACGGGGCCTTGCCAGGTAGGATCATGGGCTTATTTACCACCTTAGCTGTTGGGGATGACCCAAGAGTATTCGGCCTCGAGTGTCAGGGTCAAGGCGTGCGCTCCTGAGTGTCCTAATCCCGAGAGCCTAAACTGGGGGACTCAACCTCTGGCCCTCAACCTCTCGGTGTCCGAGGTCTAATACCCGACCTCTCGGTGTCCGAGATCTAGCGCCCAACCCGAGGTCACGGAGCTCTGGATGCTGACCCTTGGCGCCCGACCTCTCAGTGTCCGAGGTCTAATACCCGACCTCTTGGTGTTCCTCTCGGTGTCAGAGGTCTAGTACTTGACCTCTCGGTGTCCGAGGTCTAGCGCTTGACCTCTCGGTGTCCGAGGTCTAGCGCCCAGCCCGAGGTCACGGAGCTCTGGATGCTGACCCCTGGCGCCCGACCTCTCAGTGTCCGAGGTCTAATACCCGACCTCTCGGTGTCAGAGGTATAGTACTTGACCACTCGGTGTCCGAGGTCTAGCGCTTGACCTCTCGGTGTCCGAGGTCTAGCGCCCAGCCCGAGGTCACGGAGCTCTGGATGCGGACCCCTGGCGCCCGACCTCTCAGTGCCCGAGGTCTAATACCCGGCCTCTCGGTGTTCCTCTCGGTGTCAGAGGTCTAGTACTTGACCCGTGGAATTGGGGGTGCACGGGTCTGATTTTCCCTGACCCGGATTATATCGGGTTACCTCCAACCGAGCCCCGAACTTTCCCGCTGAAACAGAAAGCCCGGATCACAAGCCTCCCCGTCAAGTCTAGTCGAAGGAGGCGTTAAGTCCGACTGACTAGGCTACAGGCCCGGTCGGCTCGACCTCCTTTTTTAACCTTCCCTCGCATCGCCTCGTACTTCTATCCCCCCTTTAAATGCCAAATCTTTTGTTGGATCCCCCCTTAATGCAAAGCCATGCGTCGCTACCCGACTGGGTCTTCGGGCGCCGATGCGTCAGCGGTAAGGCCCGTGCGGAGGAGGGGGATAAGATTTGCGGCCTTGGGAAAGAGCGAGAAGCCGACGGTCCATATCTACTCCCGCTCTTTTCGCAACTCGCATCGGACGGCCCTTCGCCCCTCTCCGCACGGTATAAATAGACGCCAGCTGCTCATTTTCCTATCTTCGCTTCTTGCTCCTCCATTTTCGCAACTTCTCCGTCCTACCTCCGCCGCTCAATCTTGCGAGTTCTGCCGACCGGCTCCGTCCGACCAACCTGCTCGCTAGGTACTCTTCTCTTCACCTGATCCAATTCCTTTAACCCTCGAGTCCGACTAGATGGCTGGCCCGTCCACTGCCCCTGGACCCTGGTATACCACCACTCGTTCAACCCTGTCCCTGGGTACGTGCTCTGGAAACCCTTCGTATAGACTATCAGATCCCCGAAAATCACATTTTTGCCCTTCCCGGGATGACCGGCCTAACCGAGCCCCGGTGAACTACTTCACTATTTTCAACAACCATCTTCTAGTCGGCCTGCGATTTCCATTACACCCTTTCATTGTGGAGATTTGTCGGTATTTCCAAGTGTCCCTTTCCCAGTTAGCTCCGAACTCGATCAAGATCCTGTGTGGCACAGTGATCATCTTTGAGTCCTTCCGAGTCCCCCTGACTCCTCAAGTCTTCCATCTTTTCTTCTACCTTAAAATGCAGGAGCCGGGCTGTTTCTTTTTTCAGGCCCGGGTTAACACAACTTTTCTAGATAAGGTTCCCTCCTCGAACAAGGGGTGGAAATCTCATTTTTTTTACATAAGCACTACCCCGACCGCGTCTTGGCCGATTGACTGGCTGGAAGAGCTACCAGTTCATCCTGCCGCTCCCAAGAAATACCGTGCTGACCCCCGCTTTCAACTGGCCTTCTCTAAGATCGGGGGACGTCGTTTCCACGCCGGTAAACTGCTGAGTGCGGCGGTGCTCTACATCTGCCGGCTGAGCCAAATCCCGGCGGAGCTGCCCGACACATATGGTAAACTCCCGTTTTCACTTAAGGGTCTTTTAATGCTAACTAAAACTCTTTCTGGTTTGCAGCTCAGGCTCTGATGGATGCCCTCCTTGATGAGGAGCTGGCCCTGGAAGAAGAGGCCTTGAACACCCGTGCGGCTGAACTACTGGCGAGTCGGATCGTGCCGCCCGTCAGTGCGGCACCGGCTCCCGAACAACCAGGCGGGGCGGAGAGCGACTCAGAGTTGGAAATACTAGCCCAAAGCATTGAGGCAGACCTCCCCGAGGTCCGCGTGGAGGCCGAGGTGCCGGCTGTCGCCGCAGTTCAGTTCTCTTCCCGGGCATCCAAGAAGAAAAAGCGCCCCCGGGAAGCTGCTCCTTCTAGCACTCCCGCGACTCAGGCTCAAACTGGGAGGGCCCCGGACCCGCCGGCTCCCCTTCCCGGCTGAGTCAGAATACGGCTGTCGACTTCCCGCTCGGCCTCTCCTCACCCGGGAACTTCCGCTCCGTCCTCCAGTGCTGCTCGGCCTGGGGTCTCCATACCTAGCCCGGGCTTACCTCGACCGGGAGCCTTAGCTTCCAGCTCGGCTCCTGCTCGCCCGACGACCATCGCTGATCCGGTTGGTGAAGAAGCTGCCGCCGCCCTCCTAGCTATGCATGACCTCCCCCGAGTCCCAGTGGAGGTGCAACTTCCTTCCGAGACCTCATTACTTCGGATGGTCGAACCCCAACCACTCAACTTGCATGGCCATCTGTCTGTGGCCTGGGACAGAGGCCTGGAATTGAGTGAAGGACGGAGTTCCTTCAGTTTAGCCGACAACTTCGCGATGGACATAAGCAAGGTACACCTTTCTCTCTCCTTCATCCTCTTTATTTTCCTCATATGTTACCTGCTCCTGTGCAGTTGTGGGTCACGAGCCAGGCAGTCACCAAAGCTTTGGTCGGGAATGCCAGAGAATGTCGTGCAGCTGAGTACAAGATAAAGGACCTAGAGCACCAACTGACTCAGTGCAGCCTTCCGACCGGCGTCGAGGGTCAGACCCGACTTCGAGATGAGGTGACTTCCCTGTGGATACAATTGGCGAAGGGTGACATTTGGCTGGAACGATCGCATGAGGTGTTGGCCGCTTCAGCCCGTGAGATAGATCAACTCGCCACTCAACTTGAAGCCGCCGAGGCCTCGAAGAAAACTGCCCTTACTCTCGAAGCTAGGACCCGTTCTGACTTAGATAGGAAAACCCACGAGGCCCTGGGTCTACAACGGCAGCTACAGGAGGCACACGCTGCTCACGAGCAGACTCGACTGGCTCTGCAGAGCAAAGAAACGGAGCTAGCCGCCTTGAAGGGGAAAGAGACAGAACTCCAGGCTCAGCGAGAGGCTTTTCAGGCTTTGGAGGCTCAACTGGTAAGTACAGAAGTAGGCCTGGCGGCCAAGGATACTCAGCTCAAAGAACGAGAAGCCGAGGTGGCTCGCCTGCAGAAGGAGCTTGCTGACTACAAAGCCGGCGAGGCGGCCCGGATTGAACAAGCTCGAGTGGCCTATATTCAATCTGCACCTTTCCTTCGGCAAGTATACAAGCGGACCGCGGGCATGATCGTGTACGGGGTGAAGGGTGCAATACAGCAGCTCACGGAAGCCGGCCATCTCCCTGCCGATTTGCCTCCTAACATAGTAAGGCCCACTCTAATCAAGGCCACGATCCCCGAAGATGCTTTTCCCAAATTTACTTAGTTTATCCTGCCAACTCCGTTACCCGAACTAATTCTCGATCTGCCCGTGCTCGGCCCTGCAGCTTTTGAAATTTTGTAATGGTATTTGACTGTTTGACTTGTGATCCCTCCTAGCCCAATTTTGTGATGCGCTCGGGCTTTTTCTTATTTTGAACGACTCATCATTTTCTTTACTTCAGTTGATTGTTTGTGATGCGTGCAGTTTTTGCTAAGTGTCGCCTACTCGGTGCACTCGCTTCATTCACCGAAGGCCAGTGCCATAAGTCACCCCGCTAAACTTCGCTGAGTATAGATTGCTCGGGATACTTAAATCATTATCATGAAGTAGACCCCTTTAGGTCGGGCGATGAGTTTTCGCTAAAGGCCGACTGTTAAAGACATCTGCGCTCTCAGACATTCGACTGGGCTAACGTCCGAGCTAAGGGGTACCCTGGGGTCAGGTCGGGGTCCCGACCCGGGGGTACTGTTAAGTCGAGTCGGCGTCCCGACCCGGCTATGTTGCTTAATTAGGTCGGCACCTTGTTTATGACGCACGAAAATTCTTGTTAAGTGTTATTCGTTCAGCGCGTTTGGTTTATTCTGCGGAGGTCGACGTTTGTACCATGCGGCAAACTTCTGCCTAATGTCGATTGCCCGGGCTACCTATACCACTCACCCCCTTGTGGTTTTTTAGAAAAAGTTTTTTCCAAGTGTAGGATGTCCGAGGTCATTGTGCTTTTAACAGCTTTATCAAGTCAGTACCTGGACTCGGCGATGCTGCTCGGTCGGGTCGGTACCCTGACTCGGCAATTGGCTTGTTTTTGGCGAGTTAACCCTCACGGCGAAGCCGAGTTAGTTCTCATGCTCCTGCTTGAACGGTTCAGCCTTACCAAGTTGACTTAATATTCTTCCTTGTTTCTCAGAACGTGGAAAGCCACGCCCCGCCAGTAGCTATTGTGTCGAGATGTCATTTCATACTTCCCCTGAGCAAGAGCCTGGACACCGTCCAACTTACCCTTGGTCGAGCGTGGACCGCCACGCCGACCAGGCCCGACCGAACGTGGAATGCCACGCCTGGTCGGCGTCGAGTCCGGTGGGTGCGTGAGAACAAGCTCACTTATAACTTGCCTTAGCAAGAGTCTGGACACCGTCTGACTTACCCTGACCGAGCGTGGATCGCCACGCCCGACCGGGCCCGACCGAACGTGGAACGCCACGCCCGATCGGCGCCGAGTCCGGTGGGTGCGTGGGAGCATGCCCACTTATAACTTGCCCTAGCAAGAGTCTGGACACCGTCTGACTTACCCTGACCGAGCGTGGATCGCCACGCCCGACCGGCCCGACCGAACGTGGAACGCCACGCCCGATCGGCGCCGAGTCCGGTGGGTGCGTGAGAACAAGCTCACTTATAACTTGCCTTAGCAAGAGTCTGGACACCGTCTGACTTACCCTGACCGAGCGTGGATCGCCACGCCCGACCGGGCCCGACCGAACGTGGAACGCCACGCCCGATCGGCGCCGAGTCCGGTGGGTGCGTGAGAACAAGCTCACTTATAACTTGCCTTAGCAAGAGTCTGGACACCGTCTGACTTACCCTGACCGAGCGTGGATCGCCACGCCCGACCGGGCCCGACCGAACGTGGAACGCCACGCCCGATCGGCGCCGAGTCCGGTGGGTACGTGGGAGCATGCCCACTTATAACTTGCAAGGACCCATTCTTTCGTAGGCTTCGAGTTCCCGTATCATCTTTTTTGAATACAAGTACAAGCATTGGTCCGCTCAGCTCTCCTCACGGTACATTCTCAAGTGTACTGCACTCCAGGGCCTCCCGAGCTGCTTTCCTTGGGCGTCTTGCAGATAGTAAGCTCCCGACCCCAGCGCCTTGACTACCAGGAAGGGGCCACTCCATTGAGGCTCTAGCTTGCCCACTTCCCCTACCGGCTTGACTCTTTTCCAAACCCGATCACCCACTTGAAAGCTTCGGGGGATGACTCCTTGGTTGTATCGGCATCGCATTCGTTGTTGGTAGGCGACCATGCGTACTGCAGCCTTGGCTCGGACCTCCTCAATCAGATCTAGCTCCGCCCGTCTTTTCTCCGCATTGTCTTCCCCGTACAGACGTCTTCTGTCAGATTCACAGCCGACCTCCATGGGTACACAGCTTCACCACCATGTACTAACTGGAAGGGTGTGCACCCTGACCCTTCTTTAGGAGTGGTCCGGAGAGCCCACAGAACGCCGGGTAGCTCGTCTACCCAGGACCCCCCGACCTGGTCCAACTTGGCTCTGAGCCCCTTCAGAATCTCTCTGTTAGCTACCTCGGCCTGACCATTACTTTGAGGGTATGCCACTGAGGTGAAGGCCTGTTTGATTTCGAACTCCTTGCACCACTCTCTTATTACCCGACCTTGAAATTGCCGACCATTGTCTGACACCAGCTTGTGCGGTATGCCATATCGACATAAGATATTCTGCCACAGGAACTTCTTTACTGCTTGTTCAGTAATCCGGGCTAAGGCCTCTGCCTCAATCCACTTAGAGAAATAATCCACTGCCACTAGCAAGAACTTCTTCTGACCGGCTGCCCTGGGGAATGGTCCCACTATGTCCATGCCCCACTGGTCGAAGGGACAGGACACAGTGGAAGCTCTCAGCATCTCGACAGGTCGGTGCGATAGATTCTGGTACTTCTGACAAGAAAGGCAGGAAAGGGCCAATCTCTCGGCATCCTTCTGAAGGGTCGGCCAAAAGTAACCTGCTAGTAAAACCTTCCGAGCCATGGACCGACCTCCTGAGTGGTTTCCGCAGGACCCCAGGTGTACCTCTCTTAGCACATAGTCTGCATCTTCTTCTCCCAGGCATCTGAGCAGTGGTCGGGAGAAGGCTCGCTTATACAGCGCGTCTCCTATCAGAGTAAACCTGGCCGCCCTTATCTTGAATATCCTGGCTTGCTCCGAGCTGACCGGAAGAGTCCCTTCCTTCAGATAGGTTATGAAGGGAGCTCGCCAGTCTCCTTGTATTTCCATTTCCGCTTCTCTCTCCACCTGGGCTACCAGCATGACCTGAGGTGATGGTCTGCGGAAGACCCAGGGATGGACCGAACTGGCCAACCTAGCCAATTCGTCAGCTTTGGCATTATCCCCCCGAGGGATCTGTAAAATCTGGACCTCTTGAAACTCTGCTTGTAATTGCTTGTAAGCCTCCACATAAGCTTGTAACTTTTCATCGTTAACCTCGAACTGCCCGGTCACCTGCCGAGCCACCAGTTGGGAGTCCGAGTGCAGGACGACCCTAGTAGCACCCACATGTTTGGCCGCTTGCAGACCTGCCAAGAGGGCTTCGTACTCCGCCTGATTGTTAGTAGCCGGGTATTCCAGGCGTACAGCTAAGTGTAGTGAGCTTCCGTCAGGGGAGACCAACAAGACTCCCACGCCACTCCCTGCCCGAGTGGCTGACCCGTCCACATAGATCTTCCATATTCCTTCTTCTTCCTCTGCATGGAGCTCACTTAAGAAATCAGCCAAGGCCTGAGCTTTGATCGCAGTTCTGGGCTGGTACTGAATATCATATTCGCTCAGTTCAGTTGTCCATTTGAACCATTCGACCCGAGACTTCAGGGTTGATCAAGACCTTCCCGAGTGTGCTATTGGTCAGTACTCGGATAGGATGAGCCAGAAAGTATGGTCGCAGCCGCCGAGCCATCAACACAAGAACATAAGCTAATTTCTCGAGTGTAGTATACCTACACTCGGCCTCTTTAAGTAAGTGCCCAAAGAAATAGACCGGTTGCTGCTCGGTCTCTTTCTGGGTTACAAGCACAGCACTCACAGCTCCCTCAGTAGCAGATAAGTAAACATACAGTGGTTCTCCTTCCTCGGGCTTGGCTAACACCGGCAGGCTGACCAAGTAAGTCTTCAATTCTTCGAAGGCCTGGTCACATTCAGCATCCCATTGGAACTTGGTGGCCTTACGCAGAATCTTGAAGAATGACAGACTTCTATCAGCCGACCGGGAGATGAATCGGGACAAAGCAGTGATCCTTCCCGTCAAGCGCTGGACCTCCTTCAGGTTTCTGGGAGGAGGCATGTCCAGCAGAGCTTTCACTTTGCCTGGATTAGCCTCTATCCCCCGTTCGGTCAGGATGTACCCGAGGAATTTACCACTCTTAGCTCCGAACAGGCATTTGGCTGGGTTAAGCTTGAGGCATACCTCCTGAGAGTGCAGCAGGTCTCTTGCACGTCTGCTATCAGGTCGGCGGCTTGGAGGGACTTGATGAGGATGTCATCCACATACACTTCTACGTTCCTCCCGAGCTGCTCCTTGAAGACCTTGTTCATCAGCCTTTGATAGGTCGCCCCAGCATTCTTGAGTCCGAAGGGCATAACAGTGTAGCAATAAGTACCCTCCGCTGTGACAAAGCTGACCTTCTCTTGGTCATCCAGGTATAACGGGACTTGGTGGTACCCTTGATAGGCATCCAACATGCAGATAAGCTCGCTCCCCGCGGTGGAGTCTACCATCTGGTCTATTCGGGGAAGCGGGTAGCAATCCTTTGGGCAAGCCTTGTTGAGATCCCTGAAGTCTATGCAGACCCTCCACTTGTCACCCGGCTTGGAGACCAGCACCACGTTGGCTAGCCAGGCGGGGAACTGTACCTCTCGGATGTGTCCTGCTTTCAGCAACCTTTCCACCTCGGCCTGGATAATCTTGTTCTGCTCGGGGCTGAAGTCTCTTTTTCTTTGCTTTACAGGTCGGGCATCTGGGTAAACGTGCAGCTTATGCTCCATGACCTCGGGCCTGACCCCTTTCAGATCCTGCTGGGACCAGGCGAATACATCCTGATTCTGGGTCAGGCATTCTACCAGCTGTTGTCGGAGGTCGGGCGGGAGCCCAGGAGCTATTCTCACCTTGGTCTCTTCTTGGTCAGGCAGCAGCTGGACCTCTTCCTTTTCTTCTATCAGCTCAGCCCAAGGGGAGGGTTGGGAGGACTGCACCATGTTACAGTTAGCCGGCGGAGCTCGGAAGGTCTTCCTCACCTCCACCCGAACGTCATCAACATAGCATCTACGTGCAACCTTCTGATCTCCTCTAACCTCGCCGACCTGATCCCCTACCGGAAATTTGACCTTTAAGTAGAAAGTGGACATCACCGCTCGGAATTCATTTAGGGCTGGTCGGCCCAGGATGGCGTTATAAGCTGAAGGTGCGTCTACTATCAAGAAGGTAGACCACCTGGTCCTTCTTAAAGGTTCCTCGCCGAGTGATATGGCCAACTTGATCTGGCCTAGCGGTTGGACCTCATTTCCCGTGAATCCAAATAAGGGTGTGGCCACGGGCTGCAGCTCAGTCATTTCAATCTGCAATTGCTCAAATGCCTTCAAGTATAAGATATTCACAGAACTGCCTGAATCCACTATGGTACGATGGATTTGATAGTTGGCTATGACCGCCGTGATGACCAGGGCATCATCATGCGGTACTTCTACTCCTTGCAGGTCCGCGGGGCCGAAATTAATCTGTGGCCCTTGAGCTTGGGCGGAACTGCAACCAACTTGATAGATGTCAAGGCTCGGACCTGCGACTTCCGAGCTCTGTTGGAATCTCCATAGGTGGGTCCGCCTGAGATGACATTGATGGACCCGTGCACAGAGTTCTGTCGATTAGCCTGCTCCTCGCTGGCGTCCCCCCGCCCGGGGGAGCTGGGGGTCGGGAACAGTTGTCTTGCTGCAGAGGCAGTCGATTGGGCAGGGGACTCGGGTTGACTTGACGGTGCTCTTCCCTGACCTCGACCTCCTCCTTGATGAGCTCCTCTGGGACTCCTCGGCCGGTACGACCCCGACCTCTGCCAGCCTGCCAGCAGTCCTGCAGGTCATGGGTATGGCTGTTATGAAAAGAACAATAGGGTTGCCACCTGGAAGGGAGGCAACCCTGGGCCACTTGCTGAACTATTCCCCTCTCGGCTCCTTGCCGATGTCCCATAGCTCTGGGACTTCTGAGGGGTCCTCCCGGAGGTGCGCTTCTCTGCTGATGAGGAAGGGCCTCGGGTGCAGGTCTGGCCTCCGGCCGCCTGGCGACTTGCGCTTCTTCCACATCCACATACTTACTGGCTTTACCCAGGAGGCTTTCAAAATCCTTGGGGGGTTTTCGGATCAAGGATCTAAAGAACTCGCCTTCCTGCAGACCTTGAGCGAAGGCGCTGACTAGTACCTCGGACGTAGCGGTAGGTACGTCTAATGCAACTTGGTTGAATCTTTTGATGTAGGCTTTTAGAGACTCTTTAGAGCCCTGCTTCATGGTGAACAAGTTCAGGCTGGTCTTGTAATGTCTCTTACTACTTGCAAAGTGTTGTAGAAACAATCTTTTGAAATCGGCGAATTCCTTTATCGATCCTTCGGGGAGTCTGTCGAACCATCGTTGGGCTGGCCCGGCCAGAGTGGTCAGGAAAGCCCTGCACTTAATACTGTCCGGGTACTGGTGCAGCAGTGCGGCATTCTCGAACTTCTTTAGGTGCTCCTCGGGATCCGCAGCTCCTCCATATTCGGGGATGGAAAAGAGTCGGAAACGTTTAGGAAGCGGCTCTTGCAAGATTTGGTTGGAGAATGGGAACCCGGTTAGTTCAGTCGAGGCCTGGCCGAGAGGGGCCTTGCCCTTGTTAGCTCGGGCCCGACTGGAAGAAACTTCATGGGGATCAGACTGTCCTGCTCCCTCTGCCGGTCCGAACAGTGCTGGGTGAAAGTGAGGGCTATCACCCTGGCGCGCTCCTCCTTCAGTGCCCACTCGGGTGGCAGGCTCGGTTGGGCCTTCCCGAGTGAGTTGGGCAGCTGCCTGTTGCGCGGCCGCCAACTTCTTAGCTCTGGCTTCAACTAGCAGATCCAAGTCTTCTTGTGAAAGCATCACGGTCATCCGGTTAGAGTCGCTCATCTTCAGCTTCCGATCAGGCGAGATTCCCATAGACGGCGCCAAATTTGATCCTGTCGACAAGCGAAGACCGGTTCTCCTTCGGATGACTCGGTCGGACCAAAATGACCCGGTCTGCTGTAACTCGTGGGGTCAGACTCGGGCTAAACCGCAGGTCAGATTCTACTCACTCTGGTCGGACCAAAACGGGGCTCACAAAGTGGTGGTGTGGTTGCAAAATGGCAGCAATCCTTTCTTTAGGGCTCCAGTGAGGTTTATATAGGGGAAGGAAAAAGGTCTCACTCGTGCGGGATGTCACATCTCATTAAGAGTTGGTCAGGGGTCAGTCTGGGCTATGGGACATTTCAGTCATAGGGTGAGACTGACACAGCCGCCTGTCAGCCTGCAAATCTGCCCCTTCTGACCTTAATTAATGCTAGGCGGCTGCGTCAGATAATGATTACACCAGAGGTCTTCTCCCCTTAATAAAGAGCCCTGCCAGATCCTTATTGCAAGCACGGCGCTTTTGGCACGGGGCCTTGCCAGGTCGGATCATGGGCTTATTTACCACCTTAGCTGTTGGGGATGACCCAAGAGTATTTGACCTCGAGTGTCGGGGCCAAGGCGTGCGCTCCCGAGTGTCCTAATCCCGAGAGCCCAAACTGGGGGACTCAACCTCTGGCCCCCACCTCTCGGTGTCCGAGGTCTAATACCCGACCTCTCGGTGTCCGAGGTCTAGCGCCCAGCCCGAGGTCACGGAGCTCTGGAGGCTGACCCCTGGCGCCCGACTTCTCAGTGTCCGAGGTCTAATACCCGACCTCTCGGTGTCCGAGGTCTATCGCCCAGCCTGAGGTCACGGAGCTCTGGATGCTGACCCCTGGCGCCCGACCTCTCAGTGTCCGAGGTCTAATACCCGACCTCTCGGTGTTCCTCTCGGTGTCTGAGGTCTATCGCCCAGCCCGAGGTCACGGAGCTCTGGATGCTGACCCCTGGCGCCCGACCTCTCAGTGTCCGAGGTCTAATACCCGACCTCTCGGTGTTCCTCTCGGTGTCCGAGGTCTATCGCCCAGCCCGAGGTTACGGAACTCTGGATGCTGACCTCTGGCGCCCGACCTCTCGGTGTCTGAGGTCTAGTACTTGACCCGTGGAATTGGGGGTGCACGGGTCTGATTTTCCCTGACCCGAATTATATCGGGTTACCTCTGATAGGGCCTCAAATTTTCCCGCTGAAACAGAAAGCCCGGATCAACAAACAAAACAAGACGCTTAGATATAAAAGTTTCAAAATCTTTGCTAGCCAAATAATAATAATAAAAAAATTATTAGTATTATATTAGGCTCGGGGAAAGACTGTCCCAATAAATTAGCTATTAAAATAAGTGTGCACATTCGCTAATCTTTGAAAGTCATGTCGGATTGGCCAACCAAGTTGACTGTAAAACATTTTCTTCAATTTTTCATGTCACTACATCTAAAATATTTCCTCAACTTTTCATCCCATACAATTTGTCTTCCTTAATCTTTTGGTACTTGACCTCTTAGATTTGTCAATCAAAAAATTGATTAATTTAAGTTGATTGGATAACTTCGAATCTAGAAGGGTCGATTTGGTCCTTTGCAAATTTTTCACCGGCCGCCTCATAGATTTGTCAATCAAAGTGGTAAAAAGGCGATTCATTCGCCCCAACGTCTCCGTCAACTCGTACCAGGGCAACACAGAGAAAGTAAATCACAGGGGGTTACTGGTCCGGATGCTGTGGTTAGTGCATGAGGAAGGCGGGCATACTGATTTTGTCAAGTTTTGACCCCCAGATCTCATGATGATAACACCTACATATTAATCATTAATCCATCCCGTAAGACCATAGATTTGCCAATCAAGCACAAAGTTAAATGTGTCTCAACTCTTAATGATACTTCAAATACTCTGCAATTACTATGCTTGTATCAACACATTAGAAATCCAACTGCGAAACACATTTTGGAAGCACAAAGCGTGACTGATATACTAAATAAAACTCATGACTCGTGTAACGGGATAAGTTAGATTCCTGGACTATTTAAGATATTGACTATCAAGATAAGCGCCTGCCCGTTCACCAAAACTAAGCGATCAGATGCTTGAAAGCGAATTGGCACATGTAATTATCATAAGCTTTTCATTTTTTTTCTTTTTTTTCCTCTGACGTGCATTGCTGAATCTATGATGCTAGATGATCTATCTCGAGGCTATCCAAAGTTTGTGGCCTTGCATCCCTTCATTTTTGCTCGACTCAACCAATTCGACTACTCGAGATCAACAGAAAGTGGACTTGCTTCTAGGAATTGTTCCCAGAATGGATCATTTATACTTGGAAGTTTGTCATCTTCATTCAAGGTATCCGTACCGACATCCGAAGGGAACTTTCCGGCTTCAACTCCAACCAGCCCACATTCATGATTGGTGTTTACGCAATTGCTCTCTGCCGGGGGTATCGAATAACTTACATTTGGAGTAACATTAGCTTCCCCAATTGGTATCCTACCTTGCATTGTGGGAAATTGTGCGGCAAAAAAATCAGAATGGTTGAGAGCAATGGCCTCTGATATTCCAGGTTCCAGATTTGTTTTTGCCATCACAGCTGGTGTAAGCATGGGCTCAGAAGATTGAATCTCTGATGGAGCAGGTGATGAAAACATCATTGAATGTTCCGTGGGAGCAGGAGAGCAAGAAACACTAGATGTTGAAGGGACCTCAGATAGAGTAACTCTGGAGTTCCTCAAAGTTTTACTATCTAAGGTTTCCAGAGAGGAATGGATGTCATCGACCAAAGTGTTCCCAGACTTGCTGACAGATTCCAGCCTGCGAGTTGTGCCATACTTTAGAATCTGCATCATCATTGCTTTAGCTGCTTTATTTATCAACGGCTCGTATTTGATAATCTGACCTTCCTGCGATGAGTTTTCATCATTTGTACTATCCAGATTAGGATATCGACGTTTCTTACTATTTACTAACCCCAGCTATCCGCCGACTGCTGTCATTTTGTTGCATGAACTGGGATAGGAAACCAGGATTCTGCATAGCTTTTGCCAAGAATGAAAGCATCTGCTGCTGGTGATGTTCCATGCCTTGAAGACATTGCATTAAGGTGTTCAAATGATGATCAGTGGATTGCTGCTGCTGTAAGCCTAACCAGTTCATGCATTAGCACATTTTTATCCCTCTTAATCCTCTCAATCTCCTCCTCCAATCCAAACTTACCTAACTCGACACATGCTGCCCCAGTAGCATTTTGTATCTGTAACTCCTGAGGTTGGTTCTGTGTATGTGTAGTTTTCTCCTGTTGATGGTCTTCAACAGATGTTTCTGGCCTCTTGAGAACCCCTCATTTGCAAATTCCCATTGATCAGGATCAACCTTTCTAAAGCCCTGTTTAACCAGTGAGAAAACAAGCAGATTCAAGATTCCCCCACTCAAAAAGAATAACTGCATATCAAACACCATTGATTTTTTTCAAAAAAAAAATAAAAAATATCTGCTAATTTGATAATATATGCATAATGGAGACAAGACTCCAACCTTTAACTGTCATTTAAACATTGCTAGAACCTTCAAGTTTTAAGATCATTTATGCACATCAATTAACATAACAGCAAGAAAGTTAATTGAAGTACCTAAGGAGTATTTAAAATTTTAAATGAAACATCAAGTTTGTTATTTGTAGGAACCAAACTTGGAATTGACCATACCTTGTTAACAAATTCTTAGATATAGCTCCCATAGATAATCAAGACACAACCTAAATTGAATAACTTGAAAACCTTCAAACAGCATGCAAAAAAATGTTGAACAAGCGAAGCATAACAATGAAATAACCAAAAGCTCCAAGACGAAATGACAAAAGGTATTTGTTTCTTACCATTTCGAGCCTGAATTATTGTTTCCAATAACAAATACCACATGCACATTTGATGTGAACATAAACAAATCAAATATCTAGAGTAAAAGCTTCTTGAAGTACCACAAAAGAGCGACTAGGCTGATCTTAGAAATGCATATTAATTTGAAGAAATATATTCCATAAATTACACCTATGAAAGTGGCTGTTCTAAAACTCTAGATGACAGATTGTAAGACCACGGAACCTACATCATGCTTGTGCAAACTAGGAGTGTACCACTGTGACATTTTTGGACAATTGTTGATCCTGTCGGAGAGTGCGGTGGGTTCCCTAGAGCGAAGCGGACCCGAGTAATGTTGATGCTGGCTCGACCTGCAAGGAAATGACCGTTAGCAACCCGCCGGGAAGAATCCCCGGCAAGACACTCCGACGGTCAAGTCAGACTCTGCTGGAAAAGAGCAAAGCAATGGAACAGTGGGGGAAAAATACTATTGCGCGTACCTGCGAAGTGGAATGCGGAGGGACTTATATAGCAGAGGGAGCTGATAGCTTCTACCCGCGTCTGCCACCTTTTGTCTCATGCGGGGGCAAGGTAGGTGTCTCATGCGGGGGCAGGGTAAGGGACGCTGTCAGCTCGTTGACGGGCACCGTCCGGCGCCACTCGGTTTGACACAAGCATAGGTTGTCGTGGTATGGAGTGCAGGGGTATGGCAGGAGGGTACTGTGTCAGCGGGATGCTCACGATTCGGGCACGAACGGTGTCAAGCCTGCACTGACTCTCGTACCACTTCTGTTGGTGTTGTGTCAGAGAATAGGTGTTCGTGGGGATTGCGACAAATCCCGAATGGGATCACCAGCCGGCGACTCCGAGTGAAACCTGATCATGCGGCCACTAAAAGAGATTTATTAGAAAATAAGACTTAATCAATATTTTCTATATGACATAATAATTTCCTATTAATATGTCTTTAGAATTAGTATTTAGAATTAGTTAATTTAGAATTGGTCAATTGAATAAGTCCTCATAGACATCTATATATATTGTATTCTTCATTGCACATCAATGACAAGATTTATTATTGGGTTTATATCTCTTTCTTCTTCTATCTCTTTTTTCATCTTATATGGTATCAGTGCGATTTTTCCTTCCTCAATTTTTTTGTTCAGAGTGATTCTTGCTTCCACAGAGAATCGCCAAATTCTCTCTCTCTCAAGTTTCTCTTTTTTTTTTTGAAAATCGCAGCTTTGATTTGCATCTAATTCCCTTCCCTCTGTTTTGCGATTTGCGTGCACTTCTCTTGCATGAGGAAAGCTTCATTGTAGCTTTCTAAGATGCAGTTTCTTTCACTCCTCCGTGTTCATGATCTACTTGGACTTGTTGATGGCACTTCTCCTAAACCAGAAGTAGCCGATGCAAACTATGCTATTTGGAGCAAGAAGGATCTACTTATCATGACATGGTTAATCTCGACGATCGATGAATCTATACTTCCTATAATTGTCGGGCTTGCTAGCTCTCGCCAAATATGGGAAGCTCTTGGCCGAACCTTTGCTTCAGACTCTCAAGCGCGTGTTCTTCAGCTTCGCATGCAATTGCAATCGGTGCAAAGAGGAGACAAGTCTATCAATGAATATATGCAATTAATCAAGACCATTGCCAATAATTTAGCTGCGATTGACCATCCAATTTCAAATTCAGATTTACTTATCCATGTTCTTGCAGGATTGGGACCTCAATATGATAGTTTTATTCCCAGCTTAACTACTCGCTTGGGTCAAGTGTCACTTAATACTCTTCATGGCCTGTTATCTTCACACGAGATACTTCTACAATTTCAATCTTAAAGGGTCTCGGATACTCTCGCTCTTTCGGAACATGCACCGTACAAAATTGATAGTACTACCCATCCTCCACACGATCAAGGAAATCAGGTTGAATGAAATAGAGGTCGAGGCCGAGGACAAGGTCAAGGACGAGGACGTGGACGAGGACGTGGACGTGGACGAGGACGAGGTCGAGGCCGTTGTCAGATCTGTCTTAAGAATGGT
The DNA here is from genome assembly GCA_024364735.1 of Boesenbergia rotunda. NCBI lineage: Eukaryota > Viridiplantae > Streptophyta > Magnoliopsida > Zingiberales > Zingiberaceae > Boesenbergia > Boesenbergia rotunda. The sequence goes on along the minus strand of JAGFNQ010006563.1, from coordinate 367,271 downwards.
CACTTTGCTCATCAATGTTATAAGAGATTTGATTATAATTTTATTGGAGGTCTTGCATCCTCTACTCAAGCGTCAACATCAACTTCATCATCTCATCCAGGAGCATTCTCTATTGCAAGCAATCCTTATATACCAATGGCAGATTCTTCAAACCCGGGGTGACATCCAAACTCTGGCGCGACTCATCATGTTACATCGAATTATGATATTCTTACAGAAGCCTCCTCCTATCATGGTCCTGACACAGTACAAATAGGCAACGGTTCAGGTTTGCAAATTGCTCACCTTGGTAACACATTTTTTAATTCATCTGGTCGTCTCTTTCACATGCGCAACACACTCCATGTTCCCTCTATCACTAAGAACCTACTTTCAGTTCGTCAATTTACTCTTGATAATAATGTGTTTTTTGAATTTCACCCTCATTATTGTCTTGTGAAGGATCCCATTACCAAAATCACCCTGCTCAGAGGAGAAATTAGGGATGGTCTCTATCACCTACAACCTACATCCGCCAAAGCGCTTATTGGAGAATGTACAAATAAAGCCTCTTGGCATGCACGTCTTCGTCATCCATCCCTCCGTATCGTTCAAGAAGTTATTAATCGGTTTAACTTACCGACCTGTTTGTCTTCCTCATCTCATTCTTGTGATGCGTGTTTGAAAGCAAAGAGTCATAAATTACCTTTTGTTTCTTCTTCTCATATGTCTAAATTTCCTTTAGAAATAATTCATTCTGATGTTTGGGGTCCTGCTCCTGTTTTGTCAAATCAAGGTTTTCTTTACTATGTCATTTTTATTGATGATTTTAGTAGGTTTACCTGGGTTTTTCTCATGAAACGAAAATCTGATCTTTTTAATATATTTTGTCAATTTCAAAGGCACGTGGAACGTTACTTTGATCGTAAAATTCTTTCTCTCCACTCTGACTGGGGTGGAGAATATCAAGCACTTCATCGGCATCTGAACTCTTCTGGCATCCTTCATCGAGTCTCGTGTCCTCATACTCCTGAACAAAATGGCTCTGCAGAAAGGAAACATTGTCATATAATTGAAACTGCATTAGCTCTTCTCAATCATGCATCAATTCCACTTAAATTTTGGGATGACGCGGTTCAAACTGCAGTTTATCTTATTAATCGTCTGCCTACTCCTTTACTTCAATATAAATGTCCCATGGAAAAACTCTTCAATCAAACTCCTAACTACACCTTTTTACGTATCTTTGGTTGCGTATATTATCCTTGGCTACGACCTTACTCTAAACATAAACTAAATCCTCGTTCTCAACAATATGTTTTCCTTAGTTATAGTAATTTGCACCATGGCTACCGTTGTCTATATATTCCAACAGGGCGTATATATATATCTCGGCATGTTATTTTTGATGAGTCTTTATTTCCTTTTACAGCCTCAACAGGACCTCCATCTTCAGGGAGCAGTGTAATTTTTTTGATGCCACCTAATATTACTTCTGAATTCTCTCAGATTGCTCATCCAATCAGACACACCAAAGATACTGAAGGTAATGGCATCCTTGGTCCTGCTCTGGAGCCTTCTGCAAATTCTCCTAGGTCATCAAAATCACCCCAAGTGACTACTCCATTAAGAGCTAGGCGCACTAATAATTTCGGAAGTGATAATGTTTTAGAGCCTATTCCGTGCCCAATCTTGGAAGCATCTCCAGCTACAGACAATATGCTCCCTAACTCTGAATCATCGAACAATACAAGTCCTTTATCAGAATCCCCTTGTCTACCTACTTGTTCATCACCAGCAACAAGTGATGATACTCCTCGTCGTGTGCTTCCGTTAAGTGACATATATGCACGATGCCCGCCAATAGCTACTCGACATCCTCTTCCTCATGCTTTGGTGGTCGGCTCTGTTGGAACCGATTGGCGAGCTAGAGGGGGGGTGATTAGCTCCGATTCGCTTGTAGATGATTTGTCGCGGCGGAAGACTTCAAGCAATCGCTAACACTTGGATTTTACTTGGTATCCACCCCGGTCGGGTGACTAATCCAAGGATCCACTCTCCTCACACTCTCATGCACTATGAAAGTCTCCTTCTTGAGGTGGAGAAACCTCTTACAAGCTTACAAGAAGATACAACAAAAGGAAGCAAAATACAATACAAAATCTTACAAGATTTACAATGTTTAAGCTCTCTTTGCTATCCTTGCTATCTTCAAGCTTGTGGTTGCCTCTAGAACCTTGGAATTGCAGCAGCAATGTCCTCCAAGACTTCCCTTGAGATGGCACCGAAGGAGGAGAAGAATAGGAGAAGAGATGCTCCTTCAAACCTGCGCGAAAGACCTTATACCCGACACCTAGGGTTTGGTAATCGATTACCCAATCGATTACCACGTAGGATTTAGCCGTTCAACGGCTAGTTTTCGAACGGTAATCGATTAGCCAATCGATTACCCGTGCCCTGAATCGATTACCCAATCGATTCAGAGCTTCTCTGTTCTCTCGCGCAAACTCTGTGATCGATTACCCCAATCGATCAAGAGACACCTTAATCGATTGACCAATCGATTAAGGGAAGGCTGAATCGATTACCCAATCGATTCAGCCACCCTCTGTCCTCTCGCAAAAACTTCCTTAATCGATCCACTGATCGATTCACTCAATCGATTACCCAATCGATTGAGTCCAACCTAACTTGCTCCCACAAGTCTAGGATCCCCTACCAAGTATCCAGTCAACCCCGTTGACCGACCTGGATTTTTACTGCCTAGCTCCCAGCTCGGACTTAACCTGATTCCCCACCAGGTTTGCCTAACACTCGAGTTAGGTCTAGTCTCTCGGTAGACTTCCACCTTGCCAGCATGTGATCTCCCCGATCCATCTGGACTTCACCTAGTCCCACTAGGTCTTCTCCCATGCCAGCGTGCGATCTCCCCGATCCACCTGGACTTCACCTAGTCCCACTAGGTGTGCCTAGTCCCACTAGGTCTTTTTCCATGCCAGCGTGCGATCTCCCCGATCCACCTGGACTTCACCTAGTCCCACTAGGTGTGCCTAGTCCCACTAGGTCTTTTTCCATGCCAGCGTGCGATCTCCCCGATCCACCTGGACTTCACCTAGTCCCACTAGGTGTGCCTAGTCCCACTAGGTCTTTTTTCATGCCAGCGTGCGATCTCCCCGATCCACCTGGACTTCACCTAGTCCCACTAGGTGTGCCTAGTCCCACTAGGTCTTTTCCCATGCCAGCGCACGATCTCTCCGATCCACCTGGACTTCACCTAGTCAAGTCTCCAGTCAACCTTGACCCACTTGACACCATACGGCATTCAAACATCAATGTCAAACATCGAAACATACACCTCAAGCTCACCCGAGCTTGCTAGACTCAAGCTCACCTGAGCTTTGTCAAACTAGGTCAACCCTGACCTAACCAAGATTGCACCAACAATCTCCCCCTTTTTGATGTTTGACAATATGTTTGAGAAAGACTAAACCCTATTAGCCTTTCAATTTTCTCCCCCTTTGACACACATCAAACACTCTCCCCGAAAGTCTATATGGTCAAAGGTATACACAATGAAAATCCCATACTTTTCATTGAACCTATGCTCAACCTTGAGCATTCATCATAATGAAGATTTCCAATCTTCATCCTTTCATTTTACCAAAAATAAAAATACAACCACATGTTGTTAAGGAAGACCTCCCTCTCAAAACATGCTCTAAACCTCTATCATTGCACCAACAATGATTTTTGAGTTCCTAAAACTTTAGGAAAACTCAACTTGAGGTAATTGAGATTTTGGGATTCAAAACTTGAACCAAAACCTCTCCTTAACCCTTAAATGTTCACCGAACCGTTTCCCTTTTTGATTTCACAATGAAATTTACCCAAATATACTTATAAAAGTAATTCTAGGGTTTAGGGATTGGTAGGTTACTCAAAAATGGGTTAACGGACTGAAACTAGACAGTTTCAGACGTATCAATCGATTGGAGTTGGGGACCAATCGATTACGGCCTGCCTTAATCGATCAGCCGATCGATTACGGCTACCTGTAATCGATCACCAGATCGACTACCCGAGCTTCTGTGCTCGTAAAAGCATCAACCAATCGATTTACCAATCGATTGGCCATGGTCCCAATCGATCACCTGATCGATTGGGAGTTTCTGAATTCTGAAAACAATTTCAGATCCGAAATTCAGAAACCCCTAAATAATTCTACAAAATTCGAAAAATTCTAAAATTTTGTGTAGACATTATTTATACCATATACTATCAAGGAAAAATAGTTTTCTATGAAAATAACATTCATTTCCAAAGATTGACACAAAATTGGAAACCATTGAAATACTTCAATGTTTTACTCCATTTTGTATCCAATTCATCAATGATGAGTGCTATCAAAAGATAGTCTTCACCAAGGTTTTCCAAGATAGTTTTAAAATGTTTTTCAAAAACAATATCCAACCATGTTCCTTGGGCTAAATGCACATGACTTGTACATTAGCTTTCCCAATGATTGGAGTTCATTTAAATTCTTGTTTTGATGAATCTAAAACTCAATTTGATGCACTTTATCAACACCTTGAGTTTTGTTCATCACCCTAACATCTCACTTGTTTCTAAAGTGTCTCAAAAATACACACAAGTCAACTTATAGTCTTGGTGAGATGTGAAAGTCATGTTCTCCCTAATCTAAGGGTTCATGCATTTCTATCTAGACATTATAAGCTTTGATCATCCACCTAGGATGTCAATTAATGTCAATGTCCTTAAGTTCAATACAAATTGATTTATGCATGATTAATGACTATGACATGCATCATATTAGGATTTTCAAAAGAAATTATAACTAGATGATGCATGTATGACATGACATGTAATATTTTCATAATAAATATGAATGATTAAATATGATGTCATGGCATGTGATAGGGCATACAAAACATGGCATAGTGTCATAAAAGCATATACCTAGATTTCCTATCTAAGTATCAATAACTCATCGCTAAGCCATTGATATCCCTAAATTTGCCCTAATTTCCAAGATAATGCCAAAACTCCCCAACTTGGCTTATCTTTGGATTCTATCCTAGTTGTGCCAATTTTTATTAAGTTCAATCTTCCAAAAATATAGTTTGGCACAAATTTTACTCCTCCTAGAGTAAACAAATGAATCCTTCATTTTCAAGGGTAATAATTCCTTGAGAATGTCCCAAAGTGCCAACTACATCAAGGTTGGGTTAACTACCCTTCCAATTAGAGTTGACACTCCCTAGACCTATCTAGGGTGTGGCGAACACACTCTTAGGAACCCAAAACCTATTGGTGCTCCTTGGGTGTTCTAGGTATTCACTAGGGATACCTTCCCTTGATACCTTCCTAGTGACTTTTCTAGACTTTTCGGAAGCCTTAGTCACCTTTGTCTTGTCTTGGTCAACCCTAGGGATAGCTTCCCTTGTGGCCTTGACTTGACTTCTAGACCTAGATTTAGTTCCATATTTATATGGAACTCTATGATAGGATGGACCATCATCCTTAGTCTTAGGTTTGTATCCCAAACCTTTCTTGCTCCTAGAAGGTCCTTGACTTCCTAGATCTAGGTTTTGACCTTTTGATACCTTTAATAGATTTTCTATTTTCTAAGGGATTTTTCTAATTTATCAAGTTTTGACCTCAAAACTTGATTTTCAATCATTACATCCTCAAGGCTTGGTTTTCTAATATAGCCTTGGTGATTATTATTCTTAGCCTTGGAATGGGTAGGTCTACCATGAAAATTCCTAATTTGTTCCCTATCCTTAGATTTTGTAGTCCTAGCATGGAAAGCTCTATAGTTTACCTTAGGTTTCTCATGCCTCCTATGTTCATGATAAATTGCATTAAAATGATAATAATTATTTTTAGCATGCATATTATCATGATAAAAAGAATTACCATTACCTAATGGTACCTTAGGCTTAATCTTGGAGGCTCCCCCTTGACTTGAGCTCCTCCTTTTGACTTTGGTCGGATCCTTCCCCTTTGGACATTGATTTCGATAATGTCCTTTTTGCTTGCATGAGAAGCACACAATGTGCTTCTTATCTTTCTTTGCCACGGGGTCGACCTCCTTTGTCTTTCCCTTGGTCTTAGGTGCCATTTGCACCTTCTTCTTGACCAATCTTGGACACTTGCTCTTATAGTGCCCTTTTCCCTTACACTCAAAGCAAATGATGTGATCTTTATTTTTGCAAATTGAAATTTTTATACCTTTGCTTGTAGGGGTGTTGCATGACTCTTCACTTGATCCGGAGGTAGAAGCTTCTTCCTTTTCCGGAGTGAATGACCTTTGCTCCCCCTCAATCCTAGAGGTGGAGACTTCTTCTTTCTCCTCATTGACCTCGGATGATGATGTTGACGCTTTTCTTTGATCCGATGCCAATGGCACATCTTGCTCCTCTTCAACCCTTGAAGTGGAGACCTCTAGAGCTTCATCTTCGGATGTTGAGCATCTCTCAACTTCCGAATCTTCTTCCTCCGATGAAATTCCCTCTTCGGATTTGTCTTGATTTGGTATAGTGGAGGGGTCTTCATGAATCCTTGCCAATTTGCTCCATAGCTCTTTGGCATCTCCGAATTCTCCAATCTTGTCTAAGATGGTGCTTGGCAAAAGGTTGACCAATAGCTTGATCACTTTGTAGTTGGCCTCGCATCTCTTGACTTGCTCCTCATTCCATTTGCTTTTCTTGAGGAGTTTTCCTTTTGAGCTTGTTGGAGCTTCAAAGCCCTCCATGAGAGCAAACCATTGCTCTATATCCATCATGAAATAATTCTCAATCTTTGACTTCCATAGATTGAAATTTTCTTTGTCGAATGGTGGAGGTGCCCTTGTGTCATAGCCAAACTCCATCTTTGAAGTTGAAACCCCTTGATGATGACTTCTTGAAATTAGGGTTTCTTCCAACTTCTTCTTCTTCCTCTAGCTCTTGCCCTCTTGGCGATGAGTCCAATGAAGAGCAACCTCGCTCTGATACCACTTGTTGGAACCGATTGGCGAGCTAGAGGGGGGGTGATTAGCTCCGATTCGCTTGTAGATGATTTGTCGCGGCGGAAGACTTCAAGCAATCGCTAACACTTGGATTTTACTTGGTATCCACCCCGGTCGGGTGACTAATCCAAGGATCCACTCTCCTCACACTCTCATGCACTATGAAAGTCTCCTTCTTGAGGTGGAGAAACCTCTTACAAGCTTACAAGAAGATACAACAAAAGGAAGCAAAATACAATACAAAATCTTACAAGATTTACAATGTTTAAGCTCTCTTTGCTATCCTTGCTATCTTCAAGCTTATGGTTGCCTCTAGAACCTTGGAATTGCAGCAGCAATGTCCTCCAAGACTTCCCTTGAGATGGCACCGAAGGAGGAGAAGAATAGGAGAAGAGATGCTCCTTCAAACCTGCGCGAAAGACCTTATACCCGACACCTAGGGTTTGGTAATCGATTACCCAATCGATTACCACGTAGGATTTAGCCGTTCAACGGCTAGTTTTCGAACGGTAATCGATTAGCCAATCGATTACCCGTGCCCTGAATCGATTACCCAATCGATTCAGAGCTTCTCTGTTCTCTCGCGCAAACTCTGTGATCGATTACCCCAATCGATCAAGAGACACCTTAATCGATTGACCAATCGATTAAGGGAAGGCTGAATCGATTACCCAATCGATTCAGCCACCCTCTGTCCTCTCGCAAAAACTTCCTTAATCGATCCACTGATCGATTCACTCAATCGATTACCCAATCGATTGAGTCCAACCTAACTTGCTCCCACAAGTCTAGGATCCCCTACCAAGTATCCAGTCAACCCCGTTGACCGACCTGGATTTTTACTGCCTAGCTCCCAGCTCGGACTTAACCTGATTCCCCACCAGGTTTGCCTAACACTCGAGTTAGGTCTAGTCTCTCGGTAGACTTCCACCTTGCCAGCATGTGATCTCCCCGATCCATCTGGACTTCACCTAGTCCCACTAGGTCTTCTCCCATGCCAGCGTGCGATCTCCCCGATCCACCTGGACTTCACCTAGTCCCACTAGGTGTGCCTAGTCCCACTAGGTCTTTTTCCATGCCAGCGTGCGATCTCCCCGATCCACCTGGACTTCACCTAGTCCCACTAGGTGTGCCTAGTCCCACTAGGTCTTTTTCCATGCCAGCGTGCGATCTCCCCGATCCACCTGGACTTCACCTAGTCCCACTAGGTGTGCCTAGTCCCACTAGGTCTTTTTTCATGCCAGCGTGCGATCTCCCCGATCCACCTGGACTTCACCTAGTCCCACTAGGTGTGCCTAGTCCCACTAGGTCTTTTCCCATGCCAGCGCACGATCTCCCCGATCCACCTGGACTTCACCTAGTCAAGTCTCCAGTCAACCTTGACCCACTTGACACCATACGGCATTCAAACATCAATGTCAAACATCGAAACATACACCTCAAGCTCACCCGAGCTTGCTAGACTCAAGCTCACCTGAGCTTTGTCAAACTAGGTCAACCCTGACCTAACCAAGATTGCACCAACAGGCTCAAAATCTATTGAGCCAACTTGTTTTACACAAGCAAACAAGGATCCGAATTGGCGTAGTGCGATGACTACAGAATTTGATGCACTGCTTCGCAATGGAACATGGACCCTAGTTCCGCGCACTCCCTCCATGAATGTTGTGGGCTCTAAATGGATTTTCCGTCTTAAGCATCGAGCTGATAGTTCTCTTGAACGATATAAAGCTCGACTTGTTGCCAAAGGGTTTAGTCAACAACCAGGTATTGACTTCAATGATACATTTAGTCCAGTTATCAAAATTACATCTGTTAGATTATTATTATCAATAGCTGTGAGTTCTAATTGGTCTATTCGACAATTAGACGTTTCTAATGCATTTCTTCATGGTAATCTTGAGGAAACGATATTTATGGAGCAACCATATGGATTTATTCATCCGCAATTCCCATCTCATGTTTGTCACCTTAAGAAATCCATATATGGTCTTCGGCAAGCGCCTCGTGCATGGTTTCATCGATTATCTAACTGGTTGCAGACTCAAGGATTTTTTGGATCTAAGACTGACTCCTCTCTATTCTATAGACATAATGCTGATTCTATGATATTCTTTCTTATTTATGTTGATGACATTCTATTAACTGGTAATGATGAAAAGGGCATCACAAATCTATTAACCATGATGGTATTCTCTTCTCAATCAAGAATTTCCTATTCGGGATTTAGGAAATGCTCGTTTCTTTCTTGGTATTGAACTTATTCCACATGATGAAGGTTATATCCTTTCTCAAAGCAAATATATTACTGAGCTTCTTCAAAGAGCTAAAATGGATGGGGCACGTCCGATTTTTACACCAATTACTACATATAACGTCTCTATTACTTCTTCCTCTTCGGTGATGTATGATCCCCAGGTTTATCGAAGTATTGTTGGTGCTTTACAGTATGTTACTATCACACGCCCTGATATTACGTTTGCAGTAAATCGTGTCTGTCAGTTCATGCATGCTCCCACTGAAGAAAATTGGGAAAGTGTGAAAAGAATACTTCGCTATCTTAAAGGCACTATTCTACATGGTCTTCTTTTATATCGTCACTCCTCTCGAGATTTACATGCCTATAGCGATGCGGATTGGGCGAGTTCTCCTGGAGATAGACGCTCTACTAGTGGATATGCAATATTTCTTGGACGAAATCTTATCTCTTGGAATTCGAAAAAGCAACCTACAGTATCACGTTCAAGCACTGAAGCTGAATATAAAGCTATAGCCAATGCAACGGCAGAAATTATTTGGCTTCAATCTCTTCTTTCTGAACTTCATCTTGCATCAAAAATTGCACCAAAAATTTGGTGTGACAATATTGGAGCGGCATATCTTACAGCAAATCCAGTATTTCATGCTCGTACAAAACATGTGGAAATTGATTTTCATTTTGTTCGCGAGCGCGTTGCAGCTAAACAGTTATCTATCTCCTATATTTCTGTAGAAGATCAAATCGCTGATATCTTTACTAAGCCATTATCCAGGCAACGTTTTACCAAGCTGGCAAACAAACTCAACGTCGGAGATCTCCCGTTGAATTTGTCGGGGGTAAAAGAGATTTATTAGAAAATAAGACTTAATCAATATTTTCTATATGACATAATAATTTCCTATTAATATGTTTTTAGAATTAGTATTTAGAATTAGTTAATTTAGAATTGGTCAATTGAATAAGTCCTCATAGACATCTATATATATTGTATTCTTTATTGCACATCAATGACAAGATTTATTATTGAGTTTATATCTCTTTCTTCTTCTATCTCTTTTTCATCTTATAGCCACTACCTCCAAGATTGGGGTAGTGTACTCTCCGAGTCATGGAGTTCTCGGATGTGACTAACCCGACTCAACCTCGGGTCAGATGGCTCGGCAGTCGGTATCCCTTAGCGTAGTGTGCATATCGGTCGAAGGGCGGGGTCGGACTCTCGACGTTTCTGAGTGGATCGGGCCGGGCTATATCTGACCGACCATTTGGTCGGGCAACTCGGCTCGTTTGGGCTCTGGGGCCCAGGCCCGGCCAGCTACTTCGATCTTATCCATACTCCCCGGTTCCGACCCAACCGGATGTGGCGCCAAGCTGGCCGACCGAGCTACACGTGAGCTATGTCGGGATCAATTGTGTTTGTTGCTTACTTTACTCGGGCTGCAAATGGTCTTAAACCCTGGCTTACAGATAAAGGATGTCGCACCATCTAAATGTCCATCCAAACATATTGATCGGACGGATTCCCATGTTCACCTGACCTACTAATCCGACTTCCAACTTTGGAATTAATAGCATTTCTAAATCGAATTTGTTTTGCGTCTATCTCTGTTAGATGACCGACCTCACTGAAAATCTTTCTTCAGGCTCAAATTAACACTTTGATCAGAAACTCCTGAAGCAAGGCAGACAGAGCTTAAAGAGGCTTACATAGGTATTGAGCTGCCTAACAAAGCTGGAGAAATTGTTGTTCTTGAAGTACTTGGGGAGGAGGTTCCTCACGAACTGGGGCGGATTCCGAACGACGAAGCAGTTGTTCGCATGTCCCCACGAGACGATCGAGTCGGTAGAGGGGTCGTCCACCATCTCATACGTCTTGCTGAGGAACGGCGGTGGTGCGCCAGCTGACTAGGTTCGCATTAGCGGTGGCTGCCGTCGGCGCAGCCTCTCCACCGGCGTTCTTCGCCGCATCCATTCTCTCCCGTGAGGTGAGAGTATGTTATACATAAATTTTATCAAGATTTGATTTATGTCTATTGTAACAATACTTTCATATATTAGCTAATTAGATGGTGTATGAAAGTTCATATGGTATATAATGGTAAGGTGATAATGTTTATCTCAAGTACCCGAGATAATGTGAAGGAAAATAAATCACGGATGATTACTAACTCGAATAATAATCAATATAGTAAGGAGATCATAAACTTAACTAGTGATCAAGAATTGTTCCTAGATTTCATGATGATAATATCCGATCTTGAAGGAACTTCTCTTCCTTCACTGTCCATCTCAAAGGGACCTCACGAGTATGGTACATGATAAAATGCATAAGGGAGAGAGAGAGGACTAATTGTGTATTTTAAAGAGACCTCATGAATATAGAACATGATGATAAAAGGCAATCGCTTGCTTTTAGCATCTCAGTCAATTTGTACTAAAGTAGAAGATAAATCATGAAGACTATTAATCTAAATAGTGATTAGCATATAAGATATGATAGTCATCCGACTTCACCATGACTTAATTCTCAAACTTCATAACAATAATACCTTATATTTAATCATAAATCTATCTCATAAACATTAAATATAGTACATGATAAAAAGCTTAGAGGAGGGAGAGAGAGGTTATAAATTATTTACATGGTTTCATTTCTCAACTAGTTAATACATTCCTCGTTAGATTTTTTTTTTTACTTTTTCTTTTATATTTTGGTGGTAAAAGATGATTCATTCGGCCCAGCACATCTCTTTTATATTTTGGTGGTAAAAGATGATTCATTCGGCCCAGCACATCTAGTAATTCGTCCCAAAACTAATACGGAAAAAATAAATCATAAAGATTATCAACCCGAATGTTATAACTAGTGTGTGGAGAAAACGAATATACTAACTTTATTAATTTTTGTTCCTTATATCTCATAATAACAACACTCATATATGCTAGCTTTTATATCTTGTTATAGGGGACCGGCAATGTGGGACCATTTAGTACATCTTTAATTGGTACTGCTTTAAATATTTTTTTTATCATTTATAATATGTTACCTTTAAACATAAAATTATGTTCTCTAAATAAAAAAATCCCCTTGCAAACTTCAAATTAATTTCCATTCGCATGAATAATTTCGAAAAAAAAATTTAAATTTCACTATTATTTTTAAATTTAAAATCGTATATTTCATGTCCATAATAATTTTAATTTTTTTATTAGATAAACTTCTCAAAAAAAAAATCTTATATTGAAATATTCCAATACTCTCAGGAGGAGTGAAATCATCGTTGCCAGGTAAAGTGTAAATAAATAAGAACCGAGTCCGACGATAATTCCGTGGTACGACAAAGAGCCAGCAGGTGCTTGGGGTTAGGGATACCATTTGAGCAAAAGGTCATACGTGCTCGTGGACACCATGCTTGCCCTTCGACGAGACCAGTGGCCGAACTGCTTCCACAACACCAGGTTTCAATCTATCCTCTCCGTGTGCTCTTCCATCCACAACCAGAGACCTCCCTTTTCTTGATCCTTTATCCCCATCTCCCACCCATGTGTCACCTCCAACCGTCGCCCAAATGGCAGCGGCAGCGGCACCAGCACCAGCAGCAGCTCCACCTTCCGCTTCCTCCGTCGCCGCCGCTTCCTCCATTTCCAAGCGCGCTCTACTTGCTTCCTCCTCGCGCGCCCCAGCACAGGTAAAGTGCTTCTCCTCGACTCCTCCTCTCCTTCAAACATGAGCCCGTGAGCTTAATAGACCTCAAGTTTGTGCCTTGTGTAGAAGTCCTCTTTCCTTGGCTTGTCATTGGGGGTGAAGAGCGAGGGTAGGAGGAGGAATGCTTCTCTCGAAGGAAGGCGAGGGCTCGAGGTCAACGCGAGGACGGCTGGGATGTCGAAGAACATCGAGGTCGAGGTCGACAAGCCCTTGGGCCTAACATTGGGGCAGAAGCCCTCCGGTGGAGTCGTTATCACTGTGAGATGATCTTTCTTTGGTTGCTATTGCGCGCATTTCACTATGATAAGTTAATCAGTTTTGATCTGTAGAAGTATAGTTTTTGTATAAGCATATAAATTGATCGTTTCCTAACAGCTTATTTCGACGAGATTACTTGTGGCACAATTGTATTCTTGACATTAATGATCAACAATTTCAATGGAAAGTGAAAACTCTAGACACTTGTAAAGATTAGTACTATTTTAGCTCTGAGAGGTCAGTAATGAACAGGGATCTCTTTCTCTTTGTGCTCAATTGGGGAAAAAAATTAAAAAAAGAAGTAATCCAAAAATTACATGATTTCTTTGTATTCTCTTTCAAGTTTCAACCAAGTACATTCAATTTACATCTCCTTTGCTATTTTCCTAGTTACTTGCACTTAATATTTCTTTATTTTGTCAATTTAAGTCCCCACGGGATGGACTGTTGCCAGCGCATGCGGTATTGCCATTTTGAGGCTTGGGGGTCAAAACCTGGCAAAGCCAGTATGCCTGTCCTCCCCACGCACTAGTCATAGCATCCGGGCTAGTAGCCTCCGTGATTTACTTCCTCCGTGTTGGCCCTAGGACGGGTTGGCGGGGCCGGGGCGCTGGGGCCGAGTGAATCCCCCTTTTTGTCATCTCGCATAGAGTTCATTTCTAGGTAAAGATAGACCGTAGCTTGACCTTACCATAATGCTCTCATTTTCATCATGATGGTATGTGGATCTTAATTTTGCATTGAATTCTATGCAAGACTAGTATCGCTTTTAATGCTACATAACAAAAAAACAGACGTAATCAAGTGATATAATATCAATAGGCATTTGGTTAATCTTTTTATTTAACTAATGTACTGTGATTGATTATTTTCTAGGCTGTAGATTCTGGTGGAAATGCAGCAAAGGCAGGACTTAAAGCTGGAGACCAAGTGTTGTACACTAGCAGCTTCTTTGGGGATGAGCTGTGGCCTGCTGATAAGCTGGGTTTTACCAAAACAGCTATCCAAGCAAAGCCAGACTCTGTTTATTTTGTAGTAAGCAGGTATGAACTACTGGAAGTCGTGTTGTGAAGCCTGGCAGAAATACCAAAATATGAAATAGTGAAAATATTTGTTAGGGCCTTCCATCCAGCATTTATATCCATGCACTTTTCTTCTTCTTGGAGAGAGGAACACTTAAATGTTCAGAACATTAGGGAGTTTATAGACACAATGTTGCACTTTTCCTAATACCTTCTTTTTCTTTTATCTGATTCTTATTCTCCCTGTTGCATTTCTTTACACTACAACAGGGGAGCCGAGGTAGATGTAAAAAGATTAACTAAGAGGCCTGCTCCTCCTCGATTTGGCCGCACCTTGACCGAAGCACAAAAGGCAAGCTAATCGTATTGCCTCAGTCTTGACGTTGTCCTGTAACTGATGCTATCATTAGTATAAACTCCATAGTTGTTCAAATAGTTCCTACATGCATCTTTTGCAGGCAAGAGCAACTCACATATGTCTCGACTGTGGCTTTATTTACTTTCTGTCAAAGCCTTTTGAAGAGCAGGCAAGCACAATTTTGCAAATCTTCCATTGCTTTGCATTCTACAAAACTCTTTCTGCTACTACGCAACATATATCATGAGTTTCCAAACTCCTTTTAGATAATTCTCTTCCTTGTCGCAACTTATTAGAATTGGAGGAACACAAGCTTTGCTTGTATATATAAGCATTTCCTTTCTTCTTCCAAAAACACATTAACATAACAAGCTTGTGGTTTTACATTGGCAGCCTGATGGATACATTTGCCCGCAGTGCAATGCACCAAAGAAGCGGTTTGCTCGCTACAATGCTGCTACCGGAAAACCAATCGGTAGTGGGCTGCCACCCATCGGGGTGCTAATTGGCCTAGTGATTGGGATCGCTGCGGTTGGTGGGCTTGTTGTCTATGGTCTCCAGTAAATGTCGATATGAATTTTGATTCTTGAATGTAAGAAAGTTTCATGTCACTAAATGTTCTGTATGAATTCCTCCTGGCGAATGTTTTTGTATGTAAATCTTATTTTATCAGAATGTTTCCATTCAAGTTACACTACTTCCATGTGTTTCGTGGAGTTACAGTAGGTCTTCTGCTTGAGTATACTTTCCTTGCAATTTCAATAATATTAGTTGTTAGTCGAAAAGTCATCTGCATACCAATAATTCAATTTTTTTTCTTCTACAAAAGTTTTTTTTATTTTAACAAAAAAAAACATTTTACTACCACAAGATAGATAATTCCCCGCCCGAGAATTGTTTCAGCTTTGATCATAATAATATGAATAATCTGCTGTGGTGTTGTGAGATGAATTGATGGTTAAGATATGGTTATTATCATCTAGAGGTTGGGGGTCAAAACCTGACAAAATCAGTATACACGCCTTTTCCATATATTAGTCATCTGAGCTAGTAGTTCCTGTAATTTATCTCTTTCGTATTGGTCCTGAGACGGATTGACGGGAGCATTGGGGCAAATGAATCGCCTTTACCACCTAATATGAATAACCTGCTTTCTTTCCCCGTGTAAAGCAAGCATGCTGATGCCGGCTTGTGTTCCTTGAGTGGAATTCCTGCTAAGTCTACGGAGGAATTTAAAAGTGGTGGTTCGGTAAAAAGGCCTTCTTTGCCTACCTGCTGCATATCTCGCTTTCGTGACTGAAGTCATGCAGATAACCTGTTTGTTGTTAGTCCCTGTATATAATAGTAAATGCTATCATTTTCATACTTGTCCCCCTTTTTGATGATGATAGAACTACAAGAAAATGAAAAGTTTACTAGTTTATTATTTACTGTACGTTTGCAAACCAAACCAACCGGTAATCGTAGCTGATGAAATTTCATTCTTTTGAGGAATTTCAGCAGGAGGAATATTGTGAATAACCTTAATTTTGGAGATTTAGATGCAATGGTGGTCTTTATGAGGAAAACTGAATCAAGTTTATAGAATGGTGTCAATAAGTAGCTTGTTAGTTTACAAAATATTTCTTTCTTTTTTGTTGATCTACTAGAGTTTTTAATGCACTAACAACTATTGCCTAACATTTTAGTGGCAGACACAGTCCATTGCTATCTGCCATTGAATTTGATCATTTTTTTTTGAAAAAAAAACTGTTTCATGTGTACACAGCCTTCAATCAGATTAAAATTTCACAGATACACTTGTATTTCCCTTGTTGAAATCTAGTACTCAGGCATTTGATAGTAGAAGAGATACTTTGCTTAGGACTGTAGGTTCTAGGACCATCCTTGATAACAACTAGTATCAGCTTGGTTTACTCGGTAGTAAACTCATATTATGTTGTATTTATGGTGTTCAAAGTTTGTGATCCTGTAGTTAACTGGAGACAGCCAAGTTACTTACTAAATTCTGATGGTTGGCTACTGTAGATAACTGAAGACCTGGTGTTGGATTGCAGTTGAGATTTCAACAGGTGGAGATGAAGGATACATAGAAATTAAGGAGTGAGTGCATGCTGAATTTTGGTTTTGTTTAAGTTTGAGAACTATATATTTGCAGTTCAAAACCTCTTATTCTAGCACAACTCTTAACTTTTGGATGCTGTAGCTATATAAAGCCAGGTTGGATTTGAGCTGGAATTTCAAGATGCGGAGAAGAAGAGACTAAAAGGGCAAACTTTTGCATAAATTTAACAAGGTTAAAGGGCAAAGGGATTATATTTCATGGAAACGGAGGGGAGGGGTTTTCCAGACATGCTTAGGAGCTCAACTGAGGAGATGATTCTGAGTTCTTTTATCGAGAATCCAATTGGGAGCCGTGCACCAAACATGGAGATGGTAGGATACAGGACTGCATTGCATCTGTAGAGAAGACAGTGAGGAGCTCTTTACCTCATGGCTGATGAATGGAGAGGTCCGAATAAATCTTAAACCTGTTCATTTGTTCATATTTACATCTTAATGAGTTAATCTTGTTCTACTTTGATGATGGAAAGACACTTGCCCCTTGTCTTTATAGCACTGAAATGGACAAAGTTGTTAGGTATAAAAGAGGGTTGCAAACAATTGCTTGGGCAGCCTAACAAAAAATTTGGTAATCTAACTTTCTATCAGTGGTCGTAGCATCAAGTATATATAGGTAATGAGTTGCCATGTTGATTTAGGTTCAAAGATGCATGGTAATTCAATGAAGAATCGCAAGTTCAACCGAATTTGGTCTTAACTCAATATGTTGGATACAATCAGTTCAATCGATTGAATAGTGGTCATAATCTTTCCAGATAGTGATTCTATCACAAGGACGATCCAAAATAAAAGTGGTGTCCAGCAGAGTAAAGAAAAGAAAACATAATCAGCTCATTCAATGACAGTTTGTCATGAATTTCACCTGTATTGACACCATGTAGAACTATACAGTACTCGCATGTTATGTATTATTGTAGACCATCAGTGAATAGCAAAATCAGCTGAATTGACACTGCTAGTAATGTATGGAGTTATTTTTGGTCACTGGAGTTTACTTCGTACATTGTCAACCTGCATCTTTGTCTAACTACTTAAGATTTCAGTTCAAAGTGTTTAAGGTAAATATTTCTCTGACTTACCTGGTTTCACACATTTGCTTGATCATTTTAGATTCCTGGCTTCAGCTCAGCAAATGACAGCAATCATACTTGTCAAATGTCATGAGAGTAAGTTGATGATTCAAAAGTCACAGTTTCAATATCTCATCTCTTGAATTTGTGCATCAATTGAATCCTAATTCTGAATTTAATTTAGGCAATAAAAAAAATAATATTAGATTATTTAAAAAAATTATGTTATCAAAATCTTTGGAGAATACATTATGGTTACAATAATTTGTTTCACACTATCCTTTCTTGATATAGTTGCAATACATGTATCGTTTTTTTTTTATTGCAATACTATCTCTTGCTAATTTATTTATTTTTCCTCATAATTCATGGATATCTTTAAGAAAATGTCTGGCCTTTTAAAACATGTAAAAAAATCCTAAAATAGTTGCATGCTACACTTATCCTTCTTTTAATTACCACGAAGCGATGCTAAGAAATGCGAATTGCCGAAATATTTGATTGCTAATCTTACAGAATATCGTCAAAGATCATTGCTTTTGGAAACCAGCAAACTGGCACTGCATAGAAGACAAACACAGAGGATAATAGTTTAAGCATGCTTAATGATCACTCATATGATTTCTAGGGTATTATCAGGCGAGTAACACACTATATTAAAATACGATTTAATTTTTTTTCAGCCAGGTTCTAGAAACAGACTGCAAATCCTTATTTTAAAATTTTGATTTGATACATGCATCTTCATGTTGTTACTCAATGAAAACTCACGAGATGGAAAAGTTTATCAATCTTGGGCTCTTTCATAATAGAATAATCTTTTGGGATCAAATTTTCATCTGTCAAACCTTCAACATATTTAACCATGCATTCTCTAATATTAGTTCACAAATATGGGCATCATGTTCATATTTTTGAAATTTTATTGGAATCACTTGGTAGGTTTCTTGTTGTTTTCCGTTGAATCTTATCTTCATATTTCATTCATTTAGTACTGATTCCTTATGTACTGGATCAGGAACGCTGCTGAGAAAAGCATCCAAGCTACTAACTTGCTTTTGGCCAAGGTTAACTTCTAAACATAGATTCAAACAATTTAAACATAATTTTTTCCTAAAGATTGTCTTTTTTCAATGACAATGAAACATAGTGTCAATTATTCATCCATGTATGCTAGAAATAATGAAAAATGCTTACTTGTGCATAATTTCGGATTTAAATATAATGATAAGAATAGGGTTAACAAGGTAGATCAAAACCCTAGGAAATCAATGCATCATGAAAAATTCAAGACCTCTAGACCTAAGGATCAAGGCAAAAATCCCAAGAAGGGGAGACATATGCCTAGGATGATGGGTAGGTCTAGGAATGTCCAAGGTGGACATGTGAATGCTAGGTTTGAGAACCTAGAAAGGAAAAAATCAAGCTTTGAGGGAAAAACTTGATAGGTTAGAGAAAACCCTAGAAAGATTCACGGTTGGATCTAAGGGTTTAGATATGATGTTGGATAGCCTAAACCCCAACAATGATAGATCGGGGTTGGGATACCGGTCTAAGGTCTCCAATGTCAATGGAAAGAAGTATGCTAGGGTAGCATATGATTATGGCAAAAAGGAGAAGTCCAAGAATGACAAGGGAATGCCATCAAAAGGGAAAAAGAAGGACTTAACCAAGGACAATGTGTCTAAGGTTAAGAAGGTAAAGCTTGTAGGCCAAGAGTCACCGGGAGAACACCGGTGTGGTCTAGTATTTGTTGAGTCGCCTAGGGAGGTGGCTAGGGCTAAGAGCTCAAGGGGGAGCTCTAGGAGCCTTTGGGATATATGGTGAATGGATCTCGGGAGGGGTTGCTCCTAGGGGTCTAGATGGACCATAGGGTGTGCCAAAAGAGTTGGAGACGGATTTGAGTCTCAATTCTTGGGTTTTGGCATGAAAATTTTAAGTATCATGCATGGGAATATGACATTTGGGTCATAATGCATGAAAATTAATTTTTGATGTGTAAATGTCATATAAATCAATGCTAGGGATGCATTGTGGGTTGGTATGGGCATTGACATCAAGGGGAGACCAAAACTAGGACTTTAGGTCAAAGTTCAATTGAACTTTTTAGTTAGTTTTGGGTTTTATGTCAAACTTGGGAATGGTGATAGATACATTTTTGTGTGTATTTTTTCCAAGTAGGTATGGGTACCACAAACTTCTCCACAAAATTTGAGAATTTTTGGAGATTTGTAGAATTTCTGGCTCATTTTTGAATTTGGCCAGAAAAGTTGAAATTCTGATTTTCAGAGTATCAGTCGACTGCCCTGGGGAGCAGTCGACTGATCAGGGCTGAATTGGGTGTTCAGCAGCTGAATGGTGTCTAAATGATGTAAAACAAGTGTATGGGGGGTTAGTACACGTAGGCTATGATCATTAGGGGTTAAAAGATCCAATGATTGGGATATTATTGGGATCTTTTTGATGTTAGGCAAAGGGGGAGAATTGTTGAGTTTAATTTGGGAAATCAATCACGCCTTTGCAAGAAACCCTAGGTTTAGAGGAAGCTTAGATGAAGGGGGAGCATGGTTGCTCCGTTCTTGGCGTAAGGGGAACCTTGAAGAGGTTCTTAAAAAGCCTTTGTAAGTCCAATATAGGGGAGCCTTGGGATAGGTTTTAAAAAAATCCATTTTGGTGAAAATTCCTAACTTGGGAGGGTTAGGTGTGGGATGCCTTGGGATAGGATCCATACATGTTTGCATTTGCATATGCATTGGCGGTGTAAGTCCAAGATGGAGTCTTGGTAACATAAGTCCAAATGTTTGTTTAGCATTGTTGTTGCTATTTATTATTGCTATTTGTTTTCTCTAACTTAAACGTATTGTCAAACATCAAAAAGGGGGAGATTGTTGAGGCAATCTATGGTCCGGAGTGACTATGTGTTTTGATGTTTGAGCAAAGAGTTTAAGTTAGGTTTACCCTTGTGATTTAATATGTGTATTTGAGTGTGCAGGTTGTGCAGGTTACACATATTGACTTAGTTGGACGGCTTTGGTATGATGAAGGGTGGCATGGAGACAAGCTGGAGGCTTGTGTGCACCCGAGGGACCTTGGATAGCAGGGATAATGAGCCGAGGGGCGCGGACTTCGAGGCATGCGTGAAGGATGACATGGAGACAAGCTGGAGGCTTGTGTGCATCTGAGGGACGGGAGCCGAAGACGAAGACGCGCGAAGGCAACAGTCAAGGCTGCTGGTGAAGAGTCAGCTAAGTCATGAAGGGACAAGAGTCGAGGGAGGAGGACTCTAAGGGCAAGCCAGGAGGTGGACTTCAAAGGGCACACGTGAAGGGTGGCATGGAGGCAAGCCAAGGGAAGGCTTGTGTGTGCATCCGAGGGACGATGGCCGGTGGAAGAAGACTTCAAGGGGCAAGCCAAGGGAGTGTACTTGAAGGCACGCGTGGAGGAGGGTCGTTGGAGTGAGGAAGAGTGTTTGTATAAGCTGGGCAATCGACTGGTGATATAACAGTCGACTGCCAGCACAAACAGAAACTCACAGAATGTTTCTGACCCTGGACCAGTCGACTGCCCCAGGAGCAGTCGACTAGTCGTGACTGGTAAGTGGCTGAAAAATTCGAACGTTGAGCTGCAACGGTCGATTTTTCAGTGGGACCAGTCGACTATCCTAGGAGCAGTCGACTGGTGGAGTGTTTTCCAGCCTTGAGTTCTATTTAAGAGAACTCGGTTTGGGCTGGGAGCTCTTGACGAAATGAGCTTGGTTAGAGCTCATTAGTAGTCTAAGTGCTCAGATTGTGTACTCAAGGTTGTGGCGAGATTTCTCCACCCACAAGGAGCGACACGAGTTAGCCAGAGGGCATCCGGGGAGTGATCCGTCGAAAGATCGAGGGATTGTCTACCTCATGGACTGTCGTGGAGTAGGAGTCTTCATCTCCGAACCACGTAAATAGGTTTGTTAGCATTGGTTAGTTTTATTTTAGTATATTCCGCTTGCGCAACTAACCTTGTAGGAAGAAAAATGAGAAAATTGATATCCCCCCCCCTCTAGCAAGGCGTATCGATCTAACAAATCCAAGATATGTCAGAAAGGGGAGAAACCCCCGCGCCCCCCCCCCCCCCCCCCCCCCCCCCCCCCCCCCCCCCCCCCTTTTATAGCAGAGGGCATGACCCCCTTGCTTCACTGTGGCACAACCGTGCCATTTGGCATGGCCATGTCGTGCAGTCGGTGTGGAATGCGGCACGACCATGCCATTTGGCACGGCCATGTAAGGGTGGCTCTCTTTCAAGGGAGCTTAGTCGTGCCATTTTGCACAACCATGCTGTGTGGCATGCTTGGTGAGGGGGCACGACCGTGCCATTTTGCACGTCTATGCACAAATCTGCTTGGGGGGGGGGGGGGGGGGGGGGGGGGGAACCACCTTTTATAGTAGAGGACATGACCCCCTTGCTTCACTGCAGCACAACCGTGCCATTTGGCATAGCTATGCCATGCAGTCGGTGTGGAATGCAGCACGACCATGCCATTTGGCACGACCATGTAAGGGTGGCTTTCAATCAAGGGAGCATAGTCATGCCATTTTGCACATCCATGTCGTGTGGCATGCTGGGTGAGGGGGCACAACTGTGCCATTTTGCACAGCTATGCACAAATCTACTTGGAACGTGTCTCTCAGAGGCACAATCTTGCATCCCCTTTTTGCACTGCAAGACATGGTTTTTTCGTATCGGTGTCTGAAGCAAAGTTGTAGATCTTGAAATTCTCTTCGATTTGATGGCCGGCACGGCCCATAACTCAACCGAGAGATAAATTATGGTCATTTAAAAATCAGTCCGCAGTGCAGTCTGGGTGTGTCTCGACACACGGCCATGTCTAGGAGAGGTACGACCGTGCCTCCCCAAGACATGGTTTTCATGAGCTGATGTCTGAAGCAAAGTTATAAATCTTGAAGTCCTCTTCGGTTTTATAGGAGGAATGGCCTGTGATTCCAACCAAGCAAAAAGTTATGGTAGTTTTACTTTTGCTCTGTAGTGTTGTCTAGAATTCGACACGACCATGCATAAAAGGCACAACCATGCCGTGTAACCTTTTGTAAAATTTGGGAAATTAAATGGTCGTGTTCTTTAACTCGTTATGGTCATGTGGAAGAAATTTAACTCCATTTTGAGATCATTTGCACCCCCTTTTGGTCCGAGGAACACGAGCATGTCGGGACAATTTCTACGTTGAGGCCTAAGAGAGACACAACCACTCTGAATTCTCTTTAAACTTTCTCCAATGCTCCATTTTTGCTCTGAAAACACGTTCTATCAATGAAAACCAACAAAAAATAGTTCTCCAAACAAAGATAGTAAAAGTAACAAAATCACATAGAAATAGGGCGCGATATAATAGATCATGCTCATGAAATACAAGTAAATGCACGTCAATCAAAGCCTAAAAACACATCTAATTTACGCACATCAAATAACATGAGGTTTCAATAGGCTTCTCATTTTTTTAAGCTCTCTCATTTGGCTGTCTCTTTGTAATCATGTCTAGCTGCACTCATGCAAATTCAGAATTGGAGTTCTGCGATAAACAAAATTGAGTAGTCCAACTACTCAAAATCCTTTCCTATTTTTCTTATAAAAAAAGGATAGTGATGAATAAGCATAGTCAGTAAAGGAACATTGTGACTCTTACACAATTTCAAGACATCTAAATTACCTTGTGGAGTAAATCAATAGAGACAATATTCATATTGTTGAGACTTTTTCTTATGTGCATTTTTTGTCATTTTTTTCCGGCAGGAGGAGATATGTTGCCATGCAAAACAGCCAGATGCAAGCTATAATAGAGTCTCAAAATAACAGCACAATACTAGGTGTTGCAAAAGGACCGACAAAGCTTAGAAATAAATTCTGCGATGCATCCATGGTTGAAACCGGCACTCAAGTTCCAACGTTTATGTCTCTCTCCAATTCAGCTACTTCTCCTTTTGATACTCTTTCAGTGGAAGCAGTAGACCCAATTTCTTCTGCTGTTAGTGTGCTCAAAGGCTCACTGAAAAATAAAAGGCTTGCTAGAGAAGTAACTTCCAATGTGATTTCAAATATTCAACCAGAAGTAAATC
This sequence comes from Boesenbergia rotunda, assembly GCA_024364735.1. Classification (NCBI taxonomy): domain Eukaryota; kingdom Viridiplantae; phylum Streptophyta; class Magnoliopsida; order Zingiberales; family Zingiberaceae; genus Boesenbergia; species Boesenbergia rotunda. Next base: position 343,357 of record JAGFNQ010006563.1, on the reverse strand, counting down.
TCATATGCAATCAAGGCATCCAAAATGAGATCTACTGGCCAACCGACGAATATCATTTGGTATCATCTATTTCAGAGCAGAATTTGATGACAAAAGTTGAGATATCGTCGGGGCCAATTACTGAAGCATTTCTTAGTCCAGCAAATCAGTTCAGAACTGAGACAGTGTCTCAAGAACCGTCACAGAGTGGATCATCTCGCAGTGCTTGCCTTCTCCACTGGCTTTGATTCATGTGATGTTCTTTCCAACTCGGCACAAACTAATTTCATTTGTGAGAGTTCCAAAAGGCCTAGAATCATAAATCCATAGGTATGTTGCAATTTTCTCACTTATGTGTTTCAGAGGCTAGAGGCTTGTTCTTATTATTCTGCAATAATACTGTAAGGTGAAATCTCAAATTTTGCAACCTTTTTCTTGAAAAAAGTTTAACTCTTCTACATTCTCAAATAGTTAGTTATCTGCAATCCACAGTCCTCCATAGAAGGTTTGTCCATATCAAAAGTACATATACCAATTTTATTGCGATGCCCCATTGACTTGCATTGGTTGCACCTTTCAACCCTTCTTTTTCTAGTCATCATGTCTAACTAGAGAAGGCTTGCAGAAGACAAGGGCGATCCTACAAAGAAGCGCCTGGTCGAATGCTCAAGGAAGTATGTGGCCAATAACTTGGACTTGTAATCATCCTTATTTTTTACAAGTTCTGAAATTGAGGTTATAATTTGCTAGAACTGAGCCCTGAGTTTCCCATTGTCTTCAAGTCCTGCATATGAAGCTGATATGTACTGTAGTCTACTGTCAATAACATTTTACTACCAGAAATTTTAATTTTGTTTAATCTCATCATTCAGAATGGCAGAGGCAAAAGAGAGAAGTTTGCCACCTGCTTTACCTCAGATATGCAAGCAGTTCTTAAGTAACCTCTCATTTATGAATAGGTATGTAAGTAGGATTCCTTTTTTATAGATGTATATATTAAGTCAAACTCTTTAGTTCTGTTATCACTAGTAAATCATTTTTTAGTTAATAAAATTTTTTGTTCTATACTTGTGAATTGCAGCCTAATCCTTTAAGAACTTTGTTCATTTTATTGTTGCAAACTATTGCCAGGAAAGATTCTGAGTAAACTAAACACACAGAAGAGCTTCAGAAAGAGAATGAAGAACTAACATCATGTTTGAAAACCCTTTAAGTAAGGAATTGAAATTCAATTCCGGTCGGAATTGAATTGAATTCCGACCGGAATTGAATTCCAATTCCCATGTTTAGAATGAATTGTAAAAACAGAATTGAATTCAATTCAATTATTATACTTTTACGATTTTATCCTGCGAGGATGGAGCCGGAGCAATTTTGATTTGTTTTGTGAGGGGGTGATTTGGTAATTTAATTTGTTTAAGTGAAAGGAATTCAATTCCTTTCACAAATCACATATGTTTAGGTGTGATTTGTTTTGAGGGGTTTGAAAGGAATTGGAATTCAATTCCTTAGTAATTTCTTCTTGAAAATTGCTATCAAACGATGGAATTGAATTCCAATTCCCAAAGGAATTTCAATTCCTTCCTTTCCAAACAGGGTGTAAAAGATAAGAGACCCCTTGTCGAAGAGTTTGAGAGAATTTACCCTGAAACTAACAGCCGGTGATTGCTTCCACATTTCAGTAGATTCAGTGTGAAGACCTAAATATACTTTCACGGTAGAAAAGAATTTATCATCTATGAATTATATTGTCAATTATCATGATATAATTTTTGTTATTTAATTAATGCTTGCGCCGCTTCATGCTAAAGATTATAATATCATATGTCGATTCGGAATAATAATTTTTGTTATTTATTTTTTATATTAATTTTGAAATGGATTGACGAAAATTAAGATAAATAATGAATAATTTTTTATTGTATGACAAAAAAAAGATATGTGATTAATCTTGAGATGGTGGAAAATTTTTATGAAGCCGAACTGGTCATTCGAGGTTGATTGAAAAAATTTGTGTTAATCATTTTTTTTTTTTTTGATTTTTTATTGTATGACATATAATACGAAGATATGTGATTTTACATAGTTAATTATTATGGTAAAAATGATAATATTTCTTGTTATTTAATTCAATATTCGTGAGTACGCTGATGCTGACCAAATGCAACTAAATTGACCCGCGGACGCTATGCGACAAAAAAAGCTGACGTGGATTTTTTTGGCGAATTTGATTTTTTATTTTGAATTCACAGACACATATCGACGGGGGAACCGTTTAGCTTAGAATAAGTCCGGGGGAGCAGCATACCCGAAGCGAGTGGCGATAAATTGGTCAGCTTCCGTCCCTCGCTCGCCCCTCCCGTAGTTGTTCCTTCGTTTTTTCCTCCGTCGACGGCGCGATTTCAGGAACGGTCTGCTGGAAGGCCGCCAGGTACCGATCTCCATCGGATTTGGTGTTGTTTGTTTATGTTAGATCTTGGTCGTCTATACTCGATTTGATTTACGGTGCAGTTGCTTGTTGATCGAAACCCTAGGGTTAATCTGGTTCGGAGGTCTGATGGTTGTTTGAGGTTTGGAGATTTATATTATGTTTCTCTGAAGGATTAGGGTTTCGATCTGATTTGAGGGGCTATCGTGTTTCGAGCGATTCAGAGTTGGTTCGATGATACCTGGTAGAGGTTGGGTTTTGAAAATAATTGTCAATGGTTTTGATTAGAGGGCTCGGATTTTTCTTGATTATATAGGTTGTCGAGGGCGAACGTTAGGTTTGGTATAAACATAGGTTGATGACTTCTAAGGATATGCGTGTGCTGTTTGAATGTTTCCAGTTGCGGTCAAGCTTCTATGTTTTTGATAGATTGCTAGTTCATCTGAAGTTTTCACGTTGATAATCTTAGCACCTTTACTCCGGTATTCTTGTAAGCATGATTTTTTTTTAAATATCAATAATGTAATACTGGTCGCAAGCTTAATTTAATGTGCCTAATTTCATATAATTTTTTTTTTGTCATGTTTCCACGATCATGTTATTATATAATATCCTGTGGTATCTTCTACACTAGTAATGACTCTATGATACGTTAGAAACATAACTAATTAACAGGAACAGCTGCATATCACTTTATTCTGAAATACATGTTTGAGTTGCTCTGATTTGGCACTCAAACATATCTTTGAGGCGCATTCATGCAATTGTGTATTATTTCTTCAGCAGGGATTTTTGTCCGTATCTCTGATAATTTTGTAACATTCTCTCCTTTTTTTGTCAGGTCATACAGTGTATTCTACTTCTATAGTGATACTTGACGCATGGCGCAAGTGTACTCTTGGCTGAGTTTTATTAAGTTTCGAGTTTTGTTCCTTGATGGAGTTATTGATTGGCGACTTTCTGCTAATGGAGATTTTATTCTCACCTCTTTGATGAACTGCACATAGAATCACACGTCCAATCTACAGTATCCAGAGGCCGGCGTGCCGATTTTCTTTGAAGTTGGTCTAGTGTTTGCATTGCTGCCTTATGACTGGACTTCTTGCCTTTGCATGTATGCAGCACACTTTCTATCAACAACTTTGGCATCTTCTTTTTAGCTTACATGGCCAATACAGCCTTTGCTGGAGCCTATTTGAAAATCATGAAACCACTGCATGAAAATTATACTGCTGGTATGTTTTTCTCTGCTACTGTATTCTATTTTCATAAGAGTAATCTCAAATAATTAAATTGTGAAATTTTCTAATGTTTGCCTTGTTCTCTCAGGTGTCTTTCACTAGCTCTTTCATTGCCCTGTCACCTTTTCTTCTATCGACTTTTCTCTGTTTCACTTACTGCTTTGGCTTTTATCAAGAATGGAGTCAATAAACACTCGATAAGTTGATCAAATTTTCACCATAAACTTTGGTGCACTTTTCCAGTGTGTTGGTTGATACTATTCATTCAAAGTATCTGTTTATTGTCCTTGAGACTGCAGTGGGACAACAATCTCTCATACATTTTGGCCTATATGTTAGAATGATTTTGGATCTTCTGTATCAGTTTGAACTCTCAACAAGTATATCAATGCTCTTAGAAGCGCTTCCTGAGAAGTGCTTGTCTGTAGTGGGAACGCACTTGTTGTTGCACACGCTTCCTTCTTTTGACTAGGGCAATAAAAAGTGCATAGTCAAGGATGGATAGGTGAGTTCCATGATATAGTGTTTTTCTAGGCTAGCAATATTGAATTGTATTAACTTGGATTTTTTAATCCTACAGGTACAAAATAATCAAGGAAGTTGGAGATGGAACTTTTGGGACTGTTTGGCGGGCAATAAACAAGCAAAGTGGTGAAGTGGTGTGTTGTCCTTTGAGAATTAAGAGGCTTCGATGTTCTCTCTTAATTTGCATTATAATGCTACAGTGTTGAGGATAAAAACATATTACTTTGCTGTGCCATCCAAATCTTCTGCAAATGCACACTACTCTTTGGCCCACTTTATATGGTCAAACCATACAACTTTATATGTTCTATTTATGTTGTATCTGTATTTCTGGCGTCATGCAGTTGAACAATATACTGTGATTTAATGTTTAATCAATCAAAATTAGTTGTTATCTTTGACTACATTACTAAATGTTATTGGCAAAATGGTTCTTGTTCTGACCATTTGCATCAACAGGTTGCTATTAAGAAGTTGAAAAGAAAGTATTACTCATGGGAGGAGTGTTTGAATCTACGGGAAGTAAAGGTAATTCTGTGTAGTATATTTATGCAATATAAATGTTCCTCTTTAGTTTTCTCATCAAGATGCATGATTTCCAGTCTTTGCGAAGGTTAAATCATCCAAACATTGTCAAGCTCAAGGAGGTGATTAGAGATAGGGATATGTTGCACCTAGTATTTGAGTACATGGTATGATTCTTCTCTATCTTTGCTTGTCAGAGTTTTCCTACTAGGGTCTGAATAAAGTTTGTTTCAAACAGGACTGCAACCTCTACCAGCTTATGAAAGAAAGGGGCAAACCCTTTTCAGATGTTGAAATTCGAAATTGGTGTTTTCAAATCTTTCGAGCACTTGCTTACATGCACCACCACGGTTATTTTCATCGTGACCTTAAGCCTGGTACTGCTCACTTATTTTCTATATTTTATGAAGGTTGAATTTGCTGCCATAGAAAAGCTGGTATGCCACCATATATTTGAGGTGCTTTTGGATAATAGTAAAAGATATGCATAATATTGTTTAATTTGCAAGTCAATCATGCATGGATTAGCATTTCCATTCACATATTTCAGATTTTTAATTTTTTATGCTAATTAAGCAGTACCAAGCTAGTTTGAAATTCAATAATAGATATGAAATACTCATAATTCAATACAAAAGATTATTATCTTTGAAACACTAGCTTTATTGGGTGGATCAAGTTTTTCCCTTCTGTCCTACAGCGTTGTTATCTAGGATTAGCATTTATTCTGTTAAATGTGATTTATGCACCTGTAATTATTCTGGTGAAGTTAGCATTCTGTTAAACTAGATTATGACCTTTGCAGAGAACTTATTAGTAACTAAGGACCGTGTGAAGATAGCAGATTTTGGCCTTGCTCGTGAAGTTCATTCAAAGCCACCATTCACAGAATATGTTTCAACACGCTGGTAAGCATGTTTGTGACATGCACTTGTGATCTTATATTTTTTTTATTTTCACGTGCTTTGGTTGTGGTGATGTCATAGGTATCGAGCTCCAGAAGTTTTGCTTCAATCTTCTGTTTACAGTTCTGCAGTTGGTTAGTGAACTGATCCAATATATGCATCTAATCAGCTTTGTTTTAATATGAAATTATTATATTATTCAAATGTCAGATATGTGGGCAATGGGAGCTATCATGGCTGAACTTTTCACACTTCGTCCCCTTTTTCCTGGATTGAGGTACTCATCAAATTGGTACATGTTCTTTGTTAACTATAAAACTTGTAATTTCTCCTATCCTATAACTATAAAGGGATATTGTGGACCCTTTGTTGACCTGCTATTTGCGCATCATTTTTTTTTTGTTAAATGACTGATGCTTTAGGTGAATTTGAACTTTCTGTAGAGGTTAAGTAGTTTTAAGCGTCAAGCTAAATTGATGTAGCCTTTAATTTCATTGTTTGATGTCTCAACCCCCCTACCAGCTGATTTATTTGGACTACAATTTTTAGTGAGGCAGATGAGTTATTCAAAATCTGCAATGTTATTGGATCTCCAAATGGCTACTCTTGGTCAGAAGGACTGCAACTTGCAGAAGCAATGAAATATCAGTTCCCACAGGTGTGTTTGTTGCTCTGTAAATTTATTTTTCCCCACTTCAAATGCCTTTTCTGTACAACTGATTTATTAGGATCACTGGATTCTCATTCTTTTGAGAATTTCTTTCCATTTGTCAATTGGTTTGCACATGGGAGTTGCAAACTTGAAATACTAAAGACTATCTTTGGCGGCAGCATGGCCGTTGTCTCCTTGCTTCTTTGATGATCTTAGATTTGGTGTCCAGACATGGAAAACATTTGTTTTATGTTTTGCTTTCTTTGCTTTTTGACTCAAATTAAGGAACATTGATTATATCCTATGAAACTTGAATAAATTTTTGATATCTCTTATTTTGACTGCCTTAGTTTGCTGGTATCCCTCTTTCCGTGCTGATTCCAACAGCCAGCAAGGATGCTGTTGACCTTATCTCGGTAAGTCACAAAATGAATAATCCTAACCTCACTATCGGCAGTTTGAGCTACGTGGACTTTTTTTGATCGTTGTTGCATTCTAATATCTTCACTTATTTGGCAGTCACTTTGTTCGTGGGACTGTACTAAAAGACCCTCTGCACTGGAGGTTCTCCACCATTCTTTCTTCCAGGTAATGTATTGCATAGTGATCCTTGTTAAATATGATTTGTGGAGCAGAATACTCTGAGAAGCAATAAGATTTGTTATGTTCATGCTATTTGTCAACTACTTGCAGCCTTGCTTTCACATCCCACCATCACCTCAGATGAAACCAGAGGGAGCGCACAAAGCACCTTCATCAGGTTAAGTCTCTGATGATTTTATTATTATTAAATTAAATTAAATTATTCTCTAATCTTGTAATATTTAGCAGCCATTAAAGGTGCGTTGGTGTCAAAAAGTGCTAGAGATCCCTCTCTTGGGGTTTTATCCAATACAAGGCTTGCAAGAAACTTTCCGTCCCGTAGTACAAATGAGTTTTCAGGGACAGGTAGCCTTCGTTGTCCTATCTATTATACTTTCTCAGTTTTTATCAAATGATTATTCTAGAATTTGTTTTATTTTGTGAATTCTAGGTGTGCAAAGAAAGCTGGAGATGAATCATCAGGTAGTTTATAGTTAATGTAATTTCATTTTTTATGTGAGAACTTGTTTAGTTGTATTATGGCCTATTGCCTGGTGTAACTGCAGGACTGCCGGAAGGATAGAACAATTGAGAATGATGTTAAACCATATAACCATCAGATAACTCGAAGAAACATCAAAGAAGGTAAATCCTTATAATTACCTGAATCAGAAATAATCATTATGCTGTGGTTATAGAGAAAGGCCTCAACTTTTCCTTTGTTGGTAGGACCTCTCGAGACAGATGTACAGAGGACCTCAACTGTGATAGAGAAGTTGGCCAACCTGAAACTGAACTCGAATAGAGGTGGTATGGAGGAAGACGGCAAGCTGTTATATCTGAAATCACATCCGCATAGACAACCACCAAAAAATGGAGTATGGCGTGCTCATGCCTACAATCTCGGTCGACCCCGTGAAGTTCCTGCTGCTGGAAGTTATTATACTAGAAAAGTCGCTGGCTGATGCCTACTAGAGGAAGCTTGGTTTGTGGTGGAGGTGCCAAAAACCTTAGCCGACTGTTGCAGTCTATCACTATTTTATCGATGTTCTAGTAAATAAAACCATAAACACCATATGTTGTATTGATGCACGCGTTATACCTAGTATGTGTGTTTGTTGGAGCTTGATCTGCTTAATTTTGGATATCGTGATAATTAATTGTTTCTGGGATGATTGTGGTGAGAATTAGATAACCTCAGGCATGACTTGTAATTCCAAAATGCCACATTACATGAGTTTCTTTGACAGTCGTAACCATTTAATGTGATTATTTGTCGATGTACTTAAATATCTAATTGAACGTAATCGAAGATAATTATTTAGCGTTATTCTAACTGGATCCATTACACGTGTGAGCAGACGGTTTGCACCGTCGGCTTCTCGGTGTAGGTGTTAACTAATCTCATTCGAGGGTTGATATTCTAATAAAGGAATTTATTTTTTTAGTATATAGTGTTTTTATATCAATTTTGGATATCAAATTTGATATTAAATTAATAATTTTGATATTAAATGTTTAGAAAACATTATTTAATTTCAAAGTTAATATTTATTTTTATTTTAGTTTAGGGTTAACTTTTCCAATTGGATTATAATATTCAAGTTAAAAAAATTAAAAGTCGAAAATTTTCAAGATTCACCTTCTTGACTGAGTTATGATATTCAAGCTAAAAAAAATATAAATAAAAAACTACTAAAGTTCATCTTCTTAATTGAGTTATCATATGTCATCATAATTTTTTTAAAAAAATCTTGAGGTGTCTCCCATTAAATAATATTAAAATTATTACTTTTAAAATTTGAAACTAAAAAAAATAAACATCTAACTCTTTATAATTATAAAAGTTCTTATTTAAATTTGATATGAGAATCATTAAACTAGTATAATACCCGGCACGGGAATCTTACACAATTTAAATAGCATATTTAGTGATAATATATATATATCAATTTTTTATTAAATGAAAAATTAAAATGAAAAGTAATTTTATTTCATCATGGATTCATACCAATATAAGATATAGTATTATTTTTTATAATATAAGATATTAATATTGATCATAAGTTTTATAAGGGTGGTGGATATGGATACGATCTAAAGTTTACTTTGCTTTGATAGGGGTGTGTCAGGCCTGTGCTATAGTACAACACATAAGTGACACATGAAAACCCTAGTAGCAAGCTACTGTGATGGATCATCCCCCATATAAAAATTAATTTAATATCAAAGTGGACCAATGACCTACATATCAAATATTAAACTGATAAGAACAGATACTACACTTGATCTTAGCCAAAAGGCCGAGAAAGGTATGAGTTATTTTATCGTTCTTTGTCCATTTTTATAATTGCTCTGTGTGTATTCGCCTTGGTAACTTCAGATGTGGAACTATTATTTTTCTTACATCAAAATTATTTTTTTTGAATTTGATAAATTATTTTTTAAATTTTAATTTTGGATTAAGATCTGAATTTTTTTTAGGATTTATAATTATATATTTTCTTTTGAATTTATATTTTTAATTATAAATTTTTTATTTATAAGGAGGAGGGTTGCGTTAGGTTGCCAGCCAGCGTAAAAAAACTATGGCAAATACTCAATGAATGGATCCATTAAAGTATTATGCTAATGCTAGGATGTTCCCCGGAAGGAACGCGTTGCAGGGTCCGACTGTAACGTCTCGGCAAGGACCGCTACATCTCCAGAACCCGGGTGTAGTGCTAAATATGCAAGGGTTCGCGTTGCAGGGTCCGACTGTAACGTCTCGGCAAGGACCGCTACATCTCCATGAGAACTTGGGTGTAGTGTTAAATAGGCAAGAGTTCTCACACCATAGGTGGACTAAGAATAAACATTATAAGAAAAGTAATAGTCTCAGATTTGGAACATGGAATATAGGAACTCTCACTGGTAAAACAATGGAGGTAGTAGATACAATGATTAGGAGAAAAATTAGTATTTTGTGTGTGCAAGAGACAAAATGGGTAGGTGAGAAGGCAAAAATGATAGAGAACTCGGGTTTTAAGTTATGGTATACAGGAAAGAGTAAAACAAGAAATGGAGTGGGTATTTTTGTAGATAGTTCTTTAAAAGATGAAGTTGTTGGTGTAGTTAGAAAGGGGGATAGAATTATAGCTCTCAAGATAGTAGTGGCGAAAGAAGTTGTGAACGTAATTAGCATATATGCACCTCAAGTAGGATTAGATGAAGAAACTAAATCAAGATTTTGGAGCGATTTAGATGAGGTATTACAAAACATTCCGCCAAATGAAATGATTTTAATAGGAGGCGATCTAAATGGACATGTCGGAGCGAAAAATGAAGAATATGAGAGAGTACATGGGGGTTATGGGTTTGGAACAAGAAATGAAGAAGGAAAAACTATATTGGATTTTGCGATAGCATATGACCTTATACTAGCTAATACATTTTTTAAGAAAAAAGAAGAACACTTGATCACATTCAAAAGTGGGAATAATAAATCACAAATTGATTATTTTATGGTTAGGAAGAGAGATAGGAAGATTTGTAAAGATTGTAAGGTTATCCCTGGAGAAAGCTTAACTACCCAACATAGATTAGTAGTGTTAGATATACGCCTTAGTTATAATATCAATAGAGGAAAAATATACACGACTCCTAGAATTAAGTGGTGGAAGTTAAAGGATGGGAAGCAAAACATATTGAAGGAGAAGGTAGGAATACAAGCATTAGATGAAATATATAGCGACTCTAATACGACATGGGATAAGATGGTATCAAAGTTGAAAATAGTAGCTAAGGATGTACTCGGTGAGTCAAAGGGGCATGCACCACCAAGGAAGGAATCTTGGTGGTGGAATGAGAAAGTACAAGAGAAAGTGAAAGAAAAACGAATAGCTTATAAGGAATTATATATTTGTAAGAACGAGGAAAACTTAAAAAAAATATACAATAGCCAAGAAAGAGGCTAAGAAAGCAGTGAATGAAGTAAAAAATAAAACTTTTGAACGATTATATCAAAATTTAGATACAAAAGAAGGGGAAAGAGACATTTATAAAATAGCTAAAGCAAGAGAAAGGAAAACAAGAGACCTTAGTCAAATAAGATGTATTAAAAATGAATGCGATAGAGTACTAGTAAATGATAGCGAAATAAAAGAGCGGTGGAAGATTTACTTTCATCAACTTTTTAATGAAAGTTTAGGGGACCAACTTGACTTAGGCAATTTAAGTATTTCAAATGAGTATAGAAATTTTAATTTTCATCGGAGAATTCAAACTTCAGAAGTAGAACAAGCTTTGAAAGGGATGCAAAATGGAAAGGCCGTGGGACCGGATGATATCCCAATAGAGGTATGGAAATGTTTAGGGAAAAAAGGTATTGAATGGCTTACAAAATTATTTAATTTAATATTGAAAACAAAAAAAATGCCTAATCAATGGAGGGTAAGTAGTCTAGTTCCCTTATATAAGAACAAAGGAGACATACAAAATTGTGCAAACTATAGGGGTATTAAATTAATGAGTCATACCATGAAGCTTTGGGAAAGAGTAATAGAAAAAAGATTGAGGAAGGAGACCACGGTAACCGAAAATCAATTTGGGTTCATGCCTGGAAGGTCGACAATAGAAGCTATACATCTTCTTAGGCAATTAATTGAAAAATATCGGGAGCAAAAGAAAGATCTACACATGGTATTTATTGATTTAGAAAAAGCTTATGATAGGGTACCAAGAGAAATTATATGGAGAATTCTAGAAAAGAGAGGCGTTAGCGTAACATATATTGACCTAATTAAAGATATGTATGAAGATGTAACGACTAGAGTGAAGACTTCAGGTGGATTGACTGAAGCATTTCCAATAAGGATAGGGTTACATCAAGGATCAGCTTTAAGTCCCTATCTTTTTACACTAATCATGGATGAACTCACTAGGCACATTCAAGATACAGTGCCATGGTGCATGTTGTTTGCAGATGATATTGTTTTGATAGATGAGACACGTGAAGGAGTAAATGCTAAACTAGAATCTTGGCGGGAAACTCTAGAAATGAAAGGTTTTAGGCTTAGTAGAGTAAAGACTGAATATATGGAATTTAAGTTTAGCAATGCTAGACGTAGTGAAACAATTGTTAAGATAGGAGATGATGAGCTGTCTAAAATCGAGAACTTTAAGTATTTAGGATCGTTCTTGCAAAGTGATGGAGGAATTGAGAGAGATGTCTTACATAGAATACAAGCAGGATGGTTGAAATGGAGATTAGCATCGGGTGTCTTATGTGATCGTAAAGTACCTCTAAAACTTAAAGGGAAGTTCTACAAAACGGCAGTTAGACCTGCTATGTTATATGGTGCTGAATGTTGGGCTATGACTCGAGCACATGAGCAAAAGATGAAAGTTGCAGAGATGAGGATGTTAAGGTGGATGTGTGGACATACGAGGATGGATAGAATAAGGAATGAGAGTATTAGAGAGAAAGTCGGAGTTGCATCTATTGAAGAAAAACTTCGGGAGACACGTTTGAGATGGTACGGACATGTACTTAGAAGACCAATAAATGCCCCTGTTAGACGATGTGAAACTATGATAAATACGCACATTAAAAGAGGGAGAGGAAGACCAAAAAAGACTTGGTTGGCAACAATAAAACAAGATAAATTTTATTTAAATCTAGATGATGATATAGTAGGGGATAGAACTCAATGGCGTAAAAGGATCCATATAGCCGACCCCACCTAGTGGGATAAGGCTTTGTTGTTGTTGTTGTTGTAGTAAAATTTTTATTCGGTTTAGGCGAGAATCCTGAGCTCCCTGTGAATGCCACGTCTGCATGCAAAATTATGTTTTATAGATATTAACTAGTATAATACTCGTGCGATATACAGGAATCTCACACAATTCAAATAACATGTTTAGTAATAATATATATATACCAATTTTTATTATTAAATAAAAAATTAAAATAAAAAGTAATTTTATTTCACGATGGATTCATGTTAATATAATATATAGTATTATTTTTTATAATATAAGATATTAAAGGTGATCATAAGTTTAATAAGGATAGTGGATGTGAATACGATCTAAAGTTTACTTTGCTTTGATAAGGGTGTGTCAGGCTTATGCTATAGTGCAACATACAGGCGACACATGAAAACCCTAGTAGCAAGCTACTGTGATGGGGCATCCCCCATATAAAAATTAATTTAATATCAAAGTGGACCAATGACCCACATATCAGATATTAAACTGATAAGAACAGATACTACACTTGATCTTAGCCAAAAGGCCGAGAAAGGTATGAGTTGCTTTATCGTTCTTTGTCCATTTTTATAATTGCTCTGTGTGTAATTCGCCTTGGTAATTTCAGATGCGGGACTATCATTTTTCTTACATCAAAATTATTTCTTGAATTATCTTTTTTAAATTTGATAAATTATTTTTTAAAATTTTAATTTTGGATTAAGATCTGAATTTTTCTTTTTAAGATTTATAATTATATATTTTCTTTTAAATTTATATTTTTAATTATAAATTTTTTATTTAGCAAAATTTATATTCGATTTAGACGGGAATCCTGAGCTCCCTGTGAATGCCACGTCTGCATGTAAAATTGTATTTTATAGATATTAATAAATTTAGAAGAGGAAGAATACGGGATCCCATTCTATATTATATTAGATAAGATTATGTTTTTTTACGTAAAATAAAAGGGAATCATTTTAAAAAATTAGACGGTGGAAAAAATATTAAAATTTTGATATACCATATATATCAAATTATATTAATATTTCAAAATTTTTGATAAAATATTATACCATATTCAATATCAATATAAATATATCGAAATTTCAATATAATTTCGATATAAATTTTTTATATCAAACTATTTTATACGAGTTTAAGACTACTATTTTAAATATTGACATTGAAATTTTAATATAAATAATATAAAATTTATATCATATAAAAATTAATATAATATTGATGTAATTTTTTTTATATCAAATTATTTTATACGAGTTTAAGAATTTATAGTAATTTAAGATTCATAATTTAAGATTCAAATTCATAGACCAAACGTCTTTTTTTTTTTTACCAGTTTAAGATTCTGGATTCGACTTTTTATCAAAAGATGTGCATGAGAATTTATATTTATAAAAAAATATATCTTATGATTTATTCTTTACCAAAGGGCATGTATAAAATCAACTCATTTCTCTTATACCTCTCCCGCCAATAACTCCTTTTCATAGTTTATTTTTCGAGATATCCGAACCATCTTTTCATAATTTAATTTTAAAATAATAAACTTTGATTCGGATGCAGATATTCTCATCTTCTCTTACCCTATGTATCTCTTCTGCCTTGTAAATCGATAAAGCTTCGAAGCTTTTACTATATTTTACTGTGATTGTGAAAAAATTAAAAAATAATTAAAAGATTATCTTATAAATAATCATTAAGATCCATTTGGCTCGAAATGAATTTATTTCAAGCACTTTTGCCTGATATAAGAATATAAATAGAATATATAAAATATATAAAAATATCAACAAAATAAAATAAGGAAGGCCTAAAATAAAAATGAATTTATTTCAAGCACTTTATTTTATTTATATTATTTTATATTTGACTCTTAAAGAGGGCCCTAAAATAAAAATATTTCAGTCTCAAAAAGAATCTGAAATAAAAAATTTCAAGTCCTCTTTGGGTATGAAATATTTTTATTTCAGACCCAAAGAGACCCTGAAATAAATTTATCTCAGACCCTCTTTGGACTTAAAATGAAATGTTTCATCATGCTGTTGTAATATTCATCATAATCGATAATTCTACCAATAGGCTAATGCACAAAAGCTTACTGAGTTCCTATCATCCCATCCACGGGTGACACAAGTGAATTATGCTGGACATCCTGGGCGCTCTCTACATTATTCTCAAATAAGTTTATCAAATTTTTCTTGTTTGATCAAAAGTAATAAAATCAATAAAGATTGGTATTGCATATCCTTTGTAGGCAAAAGGTGTTGGCTCAGTGCTGAGTTTTTTTTACAGGATTACTAGGTCTTTCGTAGCATATTGTGCAAAGTACCAAGTATTTCTGCATAACTGTCAGTTTTGGAAATTATACTTTTTTCTTGATAGCTTCTTATCTGAGGACTCAAAAGTTTATCATGTATGTTCTTGTATAAAAACTAGGGATCTTATTTGTTGACATAATTTAACAAAAATTTTATGCATCTGTTCATTTAGGCAAGCAAAACATTTCATTTCAAGTCCAAAGAGGACCTGAAATAAATTTATTTCAGACCCTCTTTGGGCCTGAAATATTTTATTTCAAGCCTAAAGAGACCCTGAAATTTTTTATTTCAGACCCAAAGAGTGTTTGAAAATTTTCATTTCGGACCCTCTTTGGGACTGAATATTTTTATTTTAGAGATCCTCTTTAGGAGTGAAAATATAAAGTATGATTCATCATTGGCCAAAGACTACATGGTATTATTATCTGAAATCACTGTTTTTCTGAAAATATAAAATATAAAATAAAGCAAAGCAATCATTTTTGTTAGAAGTCCTGCATATACAGATTAGTAAACTGTCAACCAAATACCTCATTTCTATGACAAACCAAAAGCTTTGAAATCTATTGTAATGAAGGAAAATAATACCCTGTATTCTTTGGCCAATGATGAACCACACTTTATATTTTCACTCCTCTACATGATTCATTATTCCGTGCGAAGTGACACGACACGAGAAGAATATTTTTAGCGGTTAGGACTAAATTTTGACATCATAATTACTTTCTCCTAGCTCAACCCTACCTAGTGATATCAAGTATTGAGAAATTCAAATATCGTAAGTCCATTAGTGGGTTTTGGCGAAAACTCACTAATAGACCTAAAAAAGTCTGATTGCAACAATTTCAAATATTATGAATTTATAGTATTGGAAATACTCGTATTGTACTATCCAATGTGTATTTAGGGACATTTTAGATATTCTTCAATAGTACGATACGTCTAAGCTTGTTCAAATATAAAATATAGAATATAGAATAAAAAATAAAGAAAATATAAAATATAAATAAATAAATACAATTTATAGATTAATAATATAAGAAATAAATATAATCGAAATTAAAATAAAATATTAATGTGAAAAAAATAACATAATTCAATTTACTTTTAAACAAGCTTACACGTATCGTACTATTGAAGAATATCTAAAATATCCCTAAATACATATTAAATAGCACAATACGAGTCTTTGTAACACTATAAACTCATAATATTTGAAATTGTTACAATCTGACTTTTCTAGATCCATCAGTGAGTTTTCGCCAAAATCCACTGATGGACCTACGATATTTGGATTTCTCAATACTTGATATCACTAGGTAGAGTTGAGCTAGGAGAAAGTAATTATGATGTCAAAACTTAGTCCTAAACACTAAAAATGATCTTCTCGTGTCGTGCCACTTGGCACGGAATAATACATCATATAGAGGAGTGAAAATATAAAGTGTGGTTCATCATTGGCCAAAGAATACAGGGTATTATTTTCCTTCATTACAATGGATTTCAAAGCTTTTGGTTCGTCATAGAAATGAGGTATTTGGTTGACAGTTTACTAATTTGTATATGTAGGACTTCTAACAAAAATGATTGCTTTTCTTTATTTTATATTTTATATTTTCAGAAAAATAGTGATTTCAGAAAATAATACCCTGTATTCTTTGGCCAATGATGAACCACACTTTATATTTTCACTCCTAAAGAGGGTCCCTACAATAAAAATATTTCAGTCCTAAAGAGGGTCTGAAATGAAAATTTTCACGCCCTCTTTGGGACTGAAATATTTTTATTTCAGGCCCAAAGAGGGTCTAAAATGAAATATTTCATGCCCAAAGAGGGCTTGAAATAAATTTATTTCAGACCCTCTTTGGACCTGAAATGAAATATTTTGCTTGCTTAAATGAACAGATGCATAAAACTTTTGTCAAATTATGTCAACAAATAAGATCCCTAGTTTTTATACAAGAACATACATGATAATCTTTTGATTCCTCAGATAAGCTATCAAGAAAAAAGTATAATTACCAAAACTGACAATTACGCTGAAGTACTTGGTACTTTGCACAATATGCTCCAAAAGAGCTAGTAATCCTGTCAAAAAAACTCAACACTGAGCTAGCAGCTTTTGCCTACAAAGGATATGTAATACCAATCTTTATTGATTTTATTACTTTTGATCAAACAAGAAAAATTTGATAAACTTACTTGAGAATAATGTAAAGAGCGCCTAGGATGTCTAGCATAATTCACTTATGCCACTCGTGGATGGAATGATAGAACTCAGCAAGCTTTTGTGTATTAGTCTATTGGAAGAATTATCGATTATGATGGATAATACAACAGCATGATGAAACATTTTATTTTAAGTCCAAAGAGAAGAAGATTTCATTTCAGACCCTCTTTGGGCCTAAAATTTTTCATTTTAGGCCATCTTTGGGACTGAAATATTTTTATTTTAGGAATCCCCTTTAAGAGTCAACTATAAAATAATATAAATAAAATAAAGTGCTTGAAATAAATTTATTTTTATTTTAGGCCCTCCTTATTTTATTTTGTTGATATTTTTGGATATTTTATATTTTTTTATTTGTATTCTTATTTCAGGAAAAAGTGCTTGAGATAAATTCATTTCGAGCCAAAAGGACATTAATGATTATTTATAAGATAATCTTTTAATTATTTTTTATCTTTTCACAATCACACTAAAATGTAGTAAAAGGCAGAGCTTGGTCAATTTACAAGGCAGGAGAGATATATAGGGTAAAAGAAGATAAGAATATCTACATCCGAACCATAATTTATTATTTTAAAATCAAATTATGAAAATGTGGTTCGGATATCTCGAAAAATGAACTATCAAAAGGAGTTATTGACGAAAAAGGTATAAATGGAATAAACTAATTTTACATTCACCTTTTGATAAAGAATTAATTATAAGATGCTTTTTTATAAATATAAATTCTCACATAGCTCTTTTAGTAAAAGCCGTTCTAGGTTTAAGATTCAAACCATTCCTAACGAAAACCATTGGGCAAAGCAGCACTGTAGCGTGCAAAACACTGCTGCCATCAATATATGTTTTAATTTCTATACGAATTCTTTAACTACTTTAAGAGGTGTGAAATTAAAAAGGCTCAATGATTTAAGACTTTTGTTTTAAAAGTAATAATAAAATTTCAAAATATTTAGGACCATTTACAAATAAATAGTAAATAAATAAATATGATTTAATAATATTAGACTCGCAAATAAAATATATTCGAGTTTTTTTATAATAGAAATAAATAAATTTTTAGATTTTTATGTGATATTAATGTGACATATTAGGATAAAAAAATTAAAGTCTAATTATCGGAGATGCCCTCGATGAAAACTAACAGCTGCGAACAAAAGATTTGACGATTCCAACCTATATAATATGTATATCTTGCTATTCACAAACCAGAAATTCTATCCTGCTACACAGACGACCGGAAAGGGAACACAAAATATCAAATTCAGAATAGGGATCCTGTTTGTACCAGCGAACACACTGGTACAATTACAAATCATTTAAATTAGGCGACGACAAAATTGGAAAAGTCGCCAAAACCTACGTAGCACGTAAAAAAAAAGATTGATTGGTAAGTTATCCAGACGCTCTAGCAGCAGCAGCTTCATCCTTTTCATAATCACGTTGCTCCTCTTTTGCAAACTCCTCGATCAGCTTGCGCTGTTTCTGTGTTAGGTTCCTGGGCAATAGACAAAATATACAACTAAACAATCACTAAAAATAAGAGACGATAGAATGTAGAAAGAAAGAAAGAAAAGAAACTTACGCTGGAATTGCGACATTAAAATGCACATATTGGTCACCGTAGAAAGATCCATTCCTTGTTTTCAATCCTGCAACCAACATATAGTTTTAATCTCCTATCTCTAGCACAAGGGAACCTAAGGTTGTTGGTACCACTTATGAGCTCTATAATGAAGCCGCTTAAAGATATAATATTTGCCAGAAGGTTGCTGTTTTCATTACCTTTCCCCTTTAAGGCGACCTTCTGACCAGGCTGAGTACCAGGCCTAACCTGCAGCCATCACTCATCATATGAGCACATACCCTTTGCCTATTTATATGATACCAACATGAAAATCCTTCTAAGAAAGCCACATTCCACAAACCTTTACGACTACGTCTCCTGTGAGAGTTGGCACTTGAATGGTACCTCCTAGTATTGCCTGCAAGTTTGAACATATTAACATATACTTTTCAAGCACACCAAAGGTTCAAAGAAAGAAGGCAAGGGGAGAGCAGCTTCTGACTGCTAAGTCAATTGTGTTCAAAAAGCTACAAAAGGTATTGTTTCCAGTAGATAGTATTTATCATAAGATGATCAACCAAATGCATTTGTTCTTATAACTTCCAACATGCAGACAACCAGTACATCCTAATATATAGGTACTCTTTTTTCACCAATAACACTCTCTTCTTTATTGCCAAATCTTAAAGAGCAACCAACATGCAGCTAGCTTCTCAAAGCATGCACCAATGCATCAAAGATGTATATAATGATAGATAATAATGGCAGACAAAAATCAGAATCCAATTATACAAGTTGCACGTAGCCACTTTGTCACAGAGGGGCAGAAAACAGTGACTCATCTAGATCGACTCCCCTTCAGAAAAATTCTTATGGAATTGGCTCTTGTAAATTTTCAACATCTAAGCTCCAATGGTTCAGATTGATGAACTCTTCTTGTTGTGAGTTACAAGGGTAGTTGGGTCTTTTCCTATTTTTGTGTCATTAGGTTTTGCAAGTTATATAAGTCCTATAAAGGGTCTCGGTTCAATACAATTTTGAGAGTTTTAAATCTACAACATGGTATCAGAGCAAGGTTTACCAAAAACCTAATTTTTTTTTCCCTGCGCTCGCCGCCGTCGCTTTCTCTCGTGTCTTTCTTCTCGCACGGCGCGTCTCTCCTCTCTGCCTTCTCCCTTGAAGCTGCCTTTTTTTTCCTCGCACACACGCGCGCCGACTTTCTCGTCGGGCACACACAGCCCGCCGCTCTCTCTTCAAGCAAACCTCTCCGACGTCTCTCCGACGCAAGCAAGGCGCTGGACTATCTCCTCTTCTAGGGCTTCTGTACCCGCAAGGCAAAGTCGTCGTCGCCTCCCTCTGCTCCACGGTCGCCTCCCTCTTACTTTCACTGCTCAGACCGGCACCTCCACATCGGCCTCTTCTTCTGGTCGCGACTGAGGCACAGGCACGATCCGACGCCTAACGAAGCCGAATCTACGCATCGGCTTCTTCGTGTCACCGGAAGCAGTTGGTTCGCGCGTCCGCGAAGGAGTCTTCCTTTCCACCGGTGTCGTCTTCCCGTGGCTTCCTCCCGTGACTTCTTCTTCCCGTGGCTTCTTATTCTCTGTGTTTTTTCTCGCCAACGGCTGAAGTCTCTTCAAGCGCCCACAGTGCCACCGTCTCATCTTCTTTCTCATCTCTGGCCGGCGCCAGCCCATCTTTCTGATTCTTTCTGATCAGCCCAGCTTTCAAAGCAGCAAGCAGCAGCAGTGAAGGCTCCACCAGCAACGAACTGACAAAGTTACATCTTTATGGCAGACACCTCTGGGGAAAGTTCTGGGATGTCTATAGATCCCTTGATTTCTTCCGGACAGGTACAACCAATTTTCACAATGACAGGAACCGGAGGACCTGGTCTTCAAATAACCTCGGAAAAATTGACCGAGACAAATTATGCATCGTGGGCGGTTGCTGTCGAGCTTTATGTTGAAGGTCATGATAAACTTGATATTCTTCACGGTACTAAAGTAAAACCAGATGAGAAAGATCCCAATTTTCGTACTTGGAGGCGTGACAATATTCTGGTAATGACTTGGATACTTAATTTTGTAAGTTCGGACATCAAACAGGTCATTCTTCATAATAGAACAGCTGTTGATATGTGGAGGACATTGGAGCAAATGTATGGACGCAAGCATGATATGCTGCGTACCTATCAAATAAGTAGTCAAATTTTTAAACTTGAGCAAGGTTCTATGTCTGTTACAAATTATTTTGCTGCTCTAAAAGGATTATGGAATGAGTTTGACTACTACAGGATGGATAATTGGATTTCCACTGATGAACATCAGAGATATCTGAAGCTTCTGGAGAAGGACAGAATCATTAAGTTTCTTGATGGGCTTCATGCAGAGTTTGAAAATTTAAAAGGACAAATTCTTAGTCTTGATCCTACTCCCTCCTTAGAACAAGTTTATTACAAAATTCTGAGTGAGGAAGGCAGGAGAAGGACTATGAACAACAAAGGTAATATCTCTGCAGCAAGCACTCCAATTGGGGAGACATCTGCTTTTGTCGGTTCTTATAACAAGCTCAAGTCTGGGGGGACAAAAAGAAAAGGTGGAAAATTTTGTCGGCACTGCAAGAGGTCTAATCATGACTCAGATTTTTGTTGGGAGAAATATCCAGAAAAAAAGCCTGAAAAATTCAAAAACAGTGACAAGAAGGTTCCTAGTCGTGGGAATCTTGCTGCCCAGAAATTAGTGGACGGGGAGACTACTAATTCCTCAGTACCTTCTAATATTGAGTTGTCATCTACTGATATTGCCAATCTTCAGCACCTTTTATCGCGACTTCAGACTTCATCCTCTGCCAATTCGTCTCAAGCGCACACAGGTATCCGTGGTCTGGGATTAAGTATTGATGCGTCAAGATCTTGTACCCCCTAGGTCATTGACTCAGGAGCTACGGATCATATGACAAATCTTGCTAATTCCTTCATTTCCTACTCTTTGTCTTCTGGGCAGGATAAAGTGACCATCACTGATGGCACAAAAGCTACTGTGGCTGAAAAAGGTTCCATACAACTGGCAGACCACTTTATCCTATCCTCTACACTTCATGTCCCTTCCATTTCTCTTAATTTACTTTCTGTTAGTAGTATTACTAAACAATTACACTGCTCAGTAACTTTTTTCCCTGATCATTGTCTTTCAGGATCTCGAGACCAAGCAAACGATTGGGACTGGCCGTGAGGTAGGAGGTCTTTATTATTTTGGAACAACAACTGCGTTGAAGTCTACAGCCCAGTGTTCAGAAAATAAGCATCAAGAAAACTTGTTATGGCATTCTCGTTTGGGACATTTATCTTTTCGGTCATTAAAGGTCCTATTTCCTAATCTCTTCTCTTCTGTTTCTCTTGAGTCTCTTCAATGTGAAGTTTGTCAGTTATCCAAACATTGTAGAACTCATTTTTCTGAGTCCATGAATAAAAGTTCGTCTCCGTTTGACCTTGTTCATTCAGATGTGTGGGGTCCCTCTCCTGTGCCTTCATTGGATGGCTATCGATACTTTATATCTTTTATTGATGATTACACTCACTATACATGGCTTTATTTGATGAAAGGCAGAGATGAAGTTCCTCGACTCATTCAACATTATTGCAGAATGGTTGAAACTCAATTCCACACAAAAGTGAAAACTCTTCGATCTGATAATGCGCGGGAATACTTTGCACAATCCCTAAATATTTTTCTAGAGGATTTAGGAATTCTTCATGAGTCATCTTGTCCCTACACACCACAGCAAAATGGAGTGGCTGAGAGAAAGAATCATCATATCCTTGAAACAGCACGTGCATTATTATTTCAGCGCCATTTACCTAAATATTTCTGGACAGATGTTGTTCTTGCTGCTGCTTATATCATTAATCGTCTACCATCAAAAGGTCTCGGGTATCGGTCCCCTCTCACTATTCTTCGTCCTGACATAACATTGTTCTCCCTTACACCTCGGGTATTTGGCTCCCTCTGTTTTATTCATGTTCTTGGTCCCAAATCCTCTAAGCTTGATCCTCACTCTGTATGGGGAATTTTTCTAGGGTATTCCACTTGCCAAAAAAGGCTACAAATGCTTTGATCCTGTTACTAAGACTAGATGTCTTGAAAGATGTTATATTTTTTGAGTCCGAGTCCTATTATTCTCCCCAGACTCGTCCTCAGGGGGAGAATCTTACATCTTCCCTTGTTCCTCAAGTGGTTCCTTCTCCTATTTCACTGGATGACATGAAAAATCAAAAAGATGATGCTTCATTACTGGGCTCGCAGGCTTCACAAGAAATTATTACTTACAAGCGACGAAGACATAAGCAAGAACCTACTACTGATCGGCTAGCTGAATCGGAAGCTCTGGCTCCTGATCCTGTATCCTCATTGGTTGAACCAATCGCACCCCTAAATATAAATGAGTTGGACCTTCCAATTGTTGTTAGGAAGGGAGTCAGGTCATGTACTCAACATCCTATCCCTAACCACGTTTCTTATTCTCGTTTATCTTCTTCATATCATGCCTTTGTTTCACAGCTATCAAATCATGTCATACCTTCTTCTTATTATGAAGCTGTAAGGGACTCAAGGTGGCTGGAAGCAATGAATGAAGAAGTGGAGGCTCTTAATAAGAATGGTACTTGAGAATTAGTAGATCCCCCAAAGGGGAAGAATTTGGTTGGTTCTAAATGGGTCTATGCTATCAAGTATAACTCAGAGGGTGAAGTAATCAGATATAAAGCCCGACTTGTTGCCAAGGGATTCACTCAGACATATGGGGTGGATTACTTGGAGACCTTCGCTCCAGTTGCAAAACTCAAAACAGTCAGAGTAATTCTTTCTCTTGCTTCTCAATATGATTGGCCGCTATTTCAGCTAGATGTGAAAAATGCTTTTTTGAATGGCAACCTTCACGAAGAGGTCTACATATTACCACCTCCTGGAATTGAAACAAAAGGAAAGGTTTGTAGGTTGATAAAAGCTTTGTATAGACTTAAACAATCACCCAGAGCATGGTTTGATAGGTTCTGCAAAGCCATGACATTGTTTGGTTTAAAACAAGGGAATGCTGATCACACACTCTTTGTGAAAAGGAAAAGGGACAAAACTACCATTCTCTTGGTTTATGTTGATGATATGATAATTACAGGCGATGACGAGATTGAAATCCAAGCTCTTAAGTCCAAGTTAATATCAGAGTTTGAAATTAAAGACCTTGGACTATTGAGGTACTTCCTTGGTATTGAAGTTGCTCGATCCCAAGAGGGAATTTATATATGTCAGAGAAAATATGTGTTGGATTTACTCAAGGAGACAGGGAAGTTGGGTTGTCGGCCAGCATCGACGCCTATAGAAGTAAGTCATGATCTTACTAGCTCTAATGGGGAAGATCTTACAAATCAAGAAAAGGGAACATATCAAAGGTTGGTTGGAAAATTACTCTATTTGTCTATGACTAGGCCTGACATTACCTATGCTGTTAGTGTAGTAAGCCAGTATATGCATGCTCCTAAAACTATTCACATGAAGGCCGTTGATAGGATTTTAAGGTACTTAAAATCATGTCCCGGAAAAGGCTTGCTGTTTAAAGGAGGTGGTAATCTGAATGTGGAATGTTATTCTGATACTGATTGGGCTGGTTCTAGAGATGATAGAAGATCCACTTCTGGTTATTGCACCTTTTTAGGAGGAAACTTGGTAACCTGGAGAAGTAAGAAACAAAGTGTTTGTGCACGGTCTAGTGCAGAAGCAGAGTATCGGGCCATGGCACATGGTCTTGCAGAAATGTTATGGTTGAGTTTTTTGTTGGAAGACATGGGATTAAAGGTTGAATTACCTCTCAGGCTGTATTGCGACAACAAAGCCGCCATCAATATTGCAAATAATCCAGTTCAACATGACCGGACCAAACACATCGAGATTGATCGCCACTTTATTCGGGAGAGACTTGATTCTGGAGAGTTATGTTTATCTTATGTTAAATCTGAGGATCAACTTGCTGATATGTTTACAAAAGCTATATCCCAAGCTATATTTAATTCTGCCCTTAGCAAGTTAAACATGTTTGATATATATGTTCAACTTGAGGGGGAGTGTTGTGAGTTACAATGGTAGTTGGGTCTTTTCCTATTTTTGTGTCATTAGGTATTGCAAGTTATATAAGTCCTGTAAAGGGTCTCGGTTCAATACAATTTTGAGAGTTTTAAATCTACAACAAGGTCCAAAACACAACTTAGCTCCTTGCGCTCTCGGCTCATCCAACTTCTGCAACTGAACGTTTCTACTCTGAAACTATGGCGAGAGATCATTACAAAGTTATGGTAAACACAATTCATCGGTGATGGTAGGGAAATTAAGTTTTGTCATTAAATCTAATTCACCCCATTTAATAATGTAACATAATTAAATATAATTCACAATTGCTTCCTAGTTCCCTCTCCTTTGCAATGCTATGGATTACATTATCTTTTAAACAATCGATCCAGTTTCAATAAAAGGTTATAGAATTTGAATTTTGGAAGCACAGGTTATAGGTTTTGAATTGTGGTAGCACCACACCATGGCAAGGTCGATAAAGATTAGGTCCTTTAGAAATGGAAAACACACAATATTCATCTTGGATCCCCAAACAATGCTTGAACAAGATAAGCACAGTAAGAAATAAAGCATTATGTTTGGCAATAAAAGTGCTATACTAGGTACCTGGGTGACACTTATGGCAGCATCCACATGAATATTAGCTTTGTTCCTGCGGAAGACAGGATCCTCGCGAACCTAAAACAACACTTTTAAGAATGTTCTTCTCTGATACATTAAGTACAGAATTAAATTTAAACATGTTACTCACCTTGATCGTAACATAAAGGTCACCAGCTTGATTGCTCTCAGGATCCGCCCCACCACTTCTACATATTTTTATAGTCTCATTATCATCCGCACCTGCATTTAATAGTGGCATCACAGAAGCAAGTTTGGGACACAAACAGCAAAAAATAACATGTGAGGTAATAAACAGGTGTCGGCAAGTATCTTCCAATATGGCATTCACCGCATATTGTCATGTTGAGTGCAAAAAATAGAACTTCTAAACTCACCAGCCATCACATCCACCTTGACTGATTTAGTTCCTTTCACAACTCTATTTCCTTTGCACATCTTACACAGGCTCTGCAGACAATGGGAAATAGGAAAATCAAAGACTTGTCAGCTAGGAATTTGCTTTGAAAGGTAAAAGTAAGACAAATTTTGACAATGTAAAAGAATGAGATTCCATTGTTGAACAAAGTAATAGAAGGAATAAGAGATAGTCAACCAACTCATACTTTTTTGGCTAACTAATCTGGAGCTTTGTCCAGTATTCAGCCATATGCAAAACAATTTCTTTGCTAAAACCAAGGGCAATCAAAATCAAATGTCTTCTTAGTGTTTCTAGCAAAATATTCACAGGTTCACTTCCTCATCTTATCATAGTTGAGTTACAAAATTTATCTTGGAAGGTGTTGATACTCAACACCTTCTTACATGATTCTCCTCATGTTATCCTAGATTGAAGCTACATTTTTTTTCCGTTCTCTTTATGATGGCATCATTTCCTATCCTATCATCTTTAACTACCACATGCATCTATGTTAACATTCCCATTTCAGTTATATTGATTAAAATTGTATATGGTCTAATAAAATCAGAATACAACTTTTTGCCAAGATCCACCAGAAGAAGATTTTTAGCTATCCTATTCACTATTAAAAACTGCCCCTTAATGTCAAGATGACAATTAACATGTTGTCATTATCTATAAGATTAACTAACAAAACTAACCATATAAGCACTAATAACCTAGTAGATGTAACAGGGTGTAAGGGCAAGAAGGAACAGTAGCTTAAAGTGATACCTTAGTGAGTACCAATTTTGACAGTAGATCAGATATTCAAAACTACAGATTGAAATGACCAGCTGACCATATTCTAATTAGAATCAAAGACTGTCCTTTCTTGACAACAAGATAAATGATTACACCGTGGTTTAAAAATTCATTCCATGCCAGGTTGGAATAGATGAAGCATGTCGTTCTGCCTACCAAATGGCACGCAAAACCCTGCCTGCCAATTGGCATGAAAAACCTACTCGAAACAAAGCTTCCAGGCAACGTGAACAACTTCCAGTTCTGAAAGCAATGTTCATGAGCGACCTCCACAAGCAACGTCTGCAACTGATGTCCGTGAACAATTTCTGAGCATTGCCCAACTCCATGACTACAAGATCTGTAAGCAACGGTATGGAGTTTATGCAAGTGATGTCATCTTGTGTAAGGCACGAGGGCAACAAGGGTTTCTGCAAAGTAAGTTGATTCCTTCTATCCCCCTTCTTCAAATCTTCCTCTCTTCCTCAATTCGTTCCTCTTGGTACTTTTGAAATTGTGTCAACATGCCTGACATGACACTTTTTTGTTTTGGGCAGGGACCAAAACCCCAGTTCAAAACAATATTTCAAACCATGGACTGCACCATAACCTTCTAATTGCATATGCTCAAGATTGGCTTGATAAGGATCACATACAACTGGCTATGAGTACACCTCAAACAAGTTCCATCAACTGCTACATGAACACATTTGATCAGATCCATTTTCTGCCGTGTGCTAACCTAGGATACGTTCTATGGGCTTGCACAAGTGCACCTCAGATAAGGTTACCTTGCCTACCACAAGGGAATAACAAATAGATTTTATCATCATAAGATTGGCACCTCCAAGGACCCCTTTTTGCAAGGTTGAAACCTCATCACTTAGGCATCTTGCTTCGGTCAGGACAAGCATCACTTGGGCACAATAGTTAGACCCACTAATATCCTCAGCTTTATCCCCATGATGTATCTTTGGTTAACAAAAAAAAGGGAAAGGATGCACCTGGTCATGCACATAGTAACTTTCCCAACCATCCCTATAACCCTTGTCTCATCCTACAGCCTACTTAGAAGGTCAGGTGGGATCAAC
The DNA here is from genome assembly GCA_024364735.1 of Boesenbergia rotunda. NCBI lineage: Eukaryota > Viridiplantae > Streptophyta > Magnoliopsida > Zingiberales > Zingiberaceae > Boesenbergia > Boesenbergia rotunda. Next base: position 315,637 of record JAGFNQ010006563.1, on the reverse strand, counting down.
CGAGGAGTATGGCTACGAAAGAAATAGTTATTCTACAAGAAAAATAAACAAGCAAGCCTACCATAATTCTATTTTCTTCAGTAATTTAATATACCATATTTTACTTGAGCAAGGCAAGAGACTCTTGGCTCCAGCTCAGTACTTAGCTTTTCTTTCTAGATCATCAAATGAGCATGTGTCACCACATATCCTCACCACCAGATAAGTAGCCAACCAATCACTCCAGTGTCCGCCTTCCATTGGCAAATTATAACGAGGATTTGAAAGGCTTACAGTATCATTACAACAAATAACACATGACCATAATCACAATCATTGCTACCATGCAACCCAATTCATAATCTCACAATGTTGTATGTTTTTACTTACCATACATCTAACTTACAACAATTATCTCACTGTGAATTTCCTTAATACATCAAAATCCTTTCTATAGAATGTTCTATGGCTCATGAATCTAACTTTCAATGATCATTTCATACTGTATTTTTGGACAACTCTTGTAATAAGTTAGTCACTTGCTAGTCGATGCTTATTGTTAAAGTTATCTTAGCTAGATGTTGGCTAGATGGAAAGCCTAGGCATACCAGTTTTCCAGGAAATCAGTTTGACAATCCTCTACAATTTGAAATTTTTATAATAACTTTAAGAAGAGAAATCATTCAACATTTGCTGGGTGAGTAGCTAAACCAAGGGTTTATTCTGAAACCAATTTCAGAACAATATGATCATCACCTTAACAGTTTTTCCAGATCCCCCACAACTGGAACATGTTGTCTGAAGCACGAAGGGGCCATTTTGTGATACAACCTTACAATATAAAACATAACAGTTAACTGTTGGCAAATGACATTACAAATGTTTATAAACAAGTATTTGAATATAATCTAACCATTCCCGAGCCTTTGCAAGGCTTACATGTCTCTGGTCTGGTTCCAGGAGGGACCCCAGACCCACCTGCAGAAAGAGGAAGGAAGAATGTTAACTGTGCATTACGGAAATGGCAATACTTTGAGGACAGAAAATCTCATACCACAAGATTCGCAATTTACAGGAGCTTGAAATACAACTGTTTTTTTGCACCCTAGAACTGCTTCCATAAATGATATTTCAAGAGAAACCTTCGAACAAAACACAACAAATAGGTTCAGCAACTGGTTATTTGCCATGGAAATTTAGATGTAACACGACTAAGTATGGGGAAAGAGGAAACCTTGATATCTGCTCCTCCATAATCTCTGTTTCCAAAAATGTCTTTGAACAGCTGGTTTCATAACCAGAATAATCAGTAAGGCCAATTATTGAGATACTCAACTATTAAACCTATAGACATGTCACTGAATCTGACCATCAGAAACATTCAGAGCCGATGCATCAAACGAAATAAACAGAGTTGTGAAGGATACAGATCAGATGCACAGCTACACACACACACAGACAATTTTGGCTAATAGTGGGCACGCAACAATTTAAACACACTGATATAGCAATCTAATTGTGTGAGGGAATCATAATTATATATGTAAGTGTAACAGGAGTTATATTAGTACAGTATCAGTTATCATGAAACAAAACATTTACTTGGGACAGAAAGACCACAGAGAAAAGTATACATACATCTTCCATGCCAAAACCAAATGGATTTGCAAATCCTGTACCAAATGGACCAGGTCCATCAGGTCCACTGCCTGAAGCAGCTTGTTCATATGCATCAGGACCAACCTGTTAGATCACGTTTATCAATATAAGACCAGAAAGAATGGCATGAACAATTGAATGATAACCAAGTTTTATGAACTGGTCGAAATAAACAATATCTTAAGATAAAAAAAGAAATTTCATTTGGGAGAATACTAAATTCCTTAATAAGCTAGCATTTTTTATATTTCCCAATGTTTATGCATCAAAGTTCACATCCGATGAGTTTTGTTATCACAAAACATTTTGTCTATCCACTTTCACAAATGCTCATTTTTAATCTTTTGAAGTGACTACTGTAAAACTCAGGTTGCCTATGTAGTACCCAACATACAGAAGATTTAGTGTGGACTGCTTCAACAGGAAAGAATTTAGTTGCAATTCAAAACTATCAACCTGATCAGTAGACTTTGAAATATTGATCACTATAGTAGACTAGACACTCCCACTCATCTTCATATATTCATGTTACCATAATCTAGATAAGCTGTCACTAAATTTTACTCTTTATAACATACTTCACCCAAGTAATAGTAGCGCCAAAGACAATTAGAGAAAAAGACATTCATCATCAACATCACAAGTATATTCCATCAAGGATAGTATAGAGACAACATGCAAGGAGACAGAACAATCACCTGATCATATAGTCTCCGTTTGTCTTCGTCTTTCAAGACCTGTGAAAGGACAGATTTCATCTTTCGCTCATGAAGTTTAATAAAGTAATTAACAACTGGAATAAAATATGGCAAAGACTGTCGAAGATTGAGTAACCTCATATGCACGCTGAACTTCTTGGAACTTCCTTTCTGCATCAGCATCATCCTTGTTGGTGTCAGGATGGAGTTTCTTAGCAAGCTGCAGAGAGAATGCACAAATGCTTATACAAAATGAGGATAGTGAAAAGACTCCTTGACATAAGACCATAGAGAAAATGCCATGGTGACTTTGCAAATATCTTACTCCAGCAAATGACTAATACTGTCAAATGACAAATGGAGATTCTCAACTCGACACATTCATCACCATGGCTTAACTCCATCAGGTCCTTATTGATGGGATTAGTGAATTAATGCCCATGTATCAGCTAACAAGCATTTTAAGACCTACTCAAAGGATGTGGTATTGATTATTAATCGTAAAGATTTGTACATTCCTACAGTCAATATGTCTTGAACAAAACAGAGTCAGATTACTAAGAACAAAAGCCTAAAAAAATGAGATTTTTCAACATAAAATCAACTAAAAATAGAGGTGCTGTTATATACTGTTTCTTTTAAACCCAAAGACAGGCATACCCATTAACCTGATCCTTAAAATATCTTCTCAGCACAAACTTTCTCCCTCCCTCTCTTTCGTGCACAAACTCCTCTCACCCCTCCCTATTGCAACTTTGAAATCACTGACTTGGCAACCTCCACTATCTTTGGTAAAATATTGCAACACTAGAGCACACTTAGTCTTCAATTAGAGACTGACTTTTGATACCAGTTGGCACAATCTCAATGGCTTTTCCCTACTGGGCACGACAAAGTTTCCACCCTTAGACATCCAGGCTTTCCACAATCAGTTCAGCTTCCGCCTTTTATTCTCCTACATGAGCCTCCACACTTGCATCTGTGAGTAGAGCAGCAACAGTCGGTGATCAATAGCACCAAAGGTGACGGTCTTGCTTAAGCATTTTTGGCTGTGCAAACGTGAGGTTTTGACATGACCCTTCTTCTCTAACAACAAGCATACCCTCTTATCTCTTTTGCCTGATCAAATCCTCGCCCATGATTTTTTTTCTTTGTGCCCAGCAGCAACTTGGGAGCCCTTACGCGCAGGCAGCAAAAAATTTGTAGCTGACTTCTTTCTTGTTAAGCAGCAACTTGAGGTTGTTCAGTGGTAAATGTAAGGTTCCCTTTCATTTCTCTAACTAGTCAGTTTTTCCCTCACCCTTACTGTCCCTTTAATCAGCAATATGTTTCCATGATACAAGCATTGAATAGCATCCAGGCAGAAAGTTAAGCAGCAACACCATACAATAGTGACTGTGGCAAGGAAATCACAAAAACAAAATCCTCCACAAACCATGTCTCTTCCTCTCCTTGCTCTCCCATTTTCCACACCCTCCCTCTCCTTTCTCATATTAGCAATGAGTAGGAGTTTTTAGGCATGAGCAGTAGTGGTATAATTATATTTTCCACAGCGAGCTTTGCATCTCCCATAAATGTTGATACATAGCCCTCTTGTTGCTGAATTTCTTTCTCCTAATCCCTTTCTGCTTACCAAATTTTTGCCTTCTTTGTGGTTAGAACATCAAACTTTGCTGATTATTAGAAATTTCCTATGGACATCAAACTTCATATTGAAGTGACATACTCATCTAGCTATTGTTTGGAACCAAGGTAAGGTATCTTCTGTGATGGCTTAGTCATTAATCATTATAGCCATCATAGCTGGTACTCTATTACAAAGAGCTACACTCAATTCAGATCCTATCCCATTTGCTTGAGTTAACTCAAAACTTTTGGTTTCCTACATAACCTTATAGTGAATTCAAATTGCTTGGTGAGTTGATATTTCATGCTGTCAAATTATATTAATGCTTCTACTACACTTTTATTGACAATAGGGCCAATGTTGCTGTCGTGTGACTTTGTGTTCATGGGTTCAAGTCACGAAAACAACCTCTTGCAATGCAGGTAAGGTTGTGTACAATAACCCCAATGTGATACAACCATGAAATTAAATATCATATCGTGGCAGTCGGCATGGGTGAAATTTAATGTTCCACCCATCGACCAAAATCGCGAGGCTGCCGCAGCCCACGAGGCCATCGGCGAGGTCGCAGAGGCTATCGCGACCGTGCAGGGACCTCTATGTGGTCGTGGAGGTTGTCACAACCTTGCAACGACCTCTGTAGGGTTGAGGTAATAGCCGCCATTTTAAAAAAAAACATTTTTTTACTGTTTTCTTTTAATTTTAGATTGAAATTTTAATTTTTTTGATAGTAATTCCTTTCCCCCATTAATTTTTTCCCTCTTTAATCCATTATTTTTTTCTTCCTTGTTAATTTTTTTCCCACTTTCATTTATTAATTTTTTTCCTCCATCCATACAAGAAGGTAAACAAGGAGAGAAAAAAATACCTGTTGAGGATGATTTTTTTCCCCTTTCCTTTAGATCTTCACAAGTTAAATTACCTCTTTAAGACGATTATCCTTTTCCCTTCTTTATCCGTCCACGAAATAAACATAGAGAAAAAAAAAACCTTTAAGGAGGTAGGAAGAAACAGATTATTAAGATGGAAAAATTAAATATAATATAAATTCAAACTTTATAAAATATACTACTATTAATGAACTAAATTATTCTACATATAAATTTGATTTAATTTTAAACTGATCAAAATAAATCCAAATTAAATCTTGTTTAAACCTACCTAATCCGCCATGTCTACTTGGTGGATTTCAATTAACCCTAGATCGACTTTGACCCAATAAACATCAAACATTCATAAGATAATATCAAAATTTAAGCTCAACATTCAACATTTCAAATATAACTTAGTAATAAACACCTATAGCGTTCAAATATTAATAAAAATATTTTTTAATTAATATATTTTATATTTTAAAAAGTATTGAAACTGTATACCAAAATCTGTATCATTCAGGTTATAAATCAAAACTCCGATATGGCTAGAAATTTTAAATCTTAGGTCCGACCCTTCCCCGAAACCCGTATTAGTGGAAGCTTCATGCACCGGGCCGCCCTTCTACTACATTTCTATTGACAGTCGGCTTATGATATATATGCTTTCATAATGATGTCTGATATAGCATTATATATGTGGAATGAACCATAAATTTAGTAGAATTGACTATAAGATATTATCACTTTCAATTATGTTGATTGTGAACATAATAAGACATTTGTGTAAAACAAAATAATGATGATTTTGGAAGATAAGCATGCAGCATGTTAGACCAGTTGAATGCATTGATCCACTGTAGCTGATACAGCAGTCATATCAGAGTTGAAGCATCCACAAAGTACCACCCCAAGTAGCATCGAAGTGCAAGGGAAATACCAAAATCCAATGCTCAACACTAAAAAAAATGTAAATAATTGACTTTGACATGGAGACATAACTATAACTTTATCAAATTATTCTATCTTGTTATCATTATATACTGACGCATTTCTACTCAACTTCTCTACACTAACATCCTCCATTATTGCCTCTAGATTTTTTAGATGAGTGCTAAGATGAAGCACTAGGCACTCTGAGATGTATCTGCAATTGGTATTTTGAAACTTTTACACTTATGGAGGTATTGTTCAATTGTTTATTGTTTATTTTTTTTATTTTGCACTTGTAACTTTATTAACTTTTCAGATAATTTCCAGACATAGTGATGTGTTTGAAAACAGTTTTTATGTTTATCATGTCAATTTTAATAAACTTTCATTCTTAGTTCTTTTTGTGCTTTATGCTAATAGATAGAAACGAGAATTGTATGAGTGGCATGTGTTGGCACTCTTGCTACTTATTCAATGGCTGCATAGTGATTGCCTATGGAATTTTTGTGCCACTAACTCGGTCATAGCCATGGGAAAGAAATTGATTACACATGCACAGAATCAAAGATATAATAAATCAAAAATCAGAAAAATTGACTAGCAAACTCTCCACTATAACTCCAAAATTCAGAAATTTTATTTGGTAAAAGAAACTAAGAATTGAACAACTTATGCAACGCTAGTCACAAAGATATTCTCTATGCCTATGCAGGTAGCAACAGTGCAACACTATAATAATTCTGAACATGATACTACTATTTGGTTGATGATGTATCATGATGTACCTCTAGGTTTTCAGAATAAAAGTAATAGAACTTAAGCATTAATTTATGCTCTTTCTCAAGGTGATTATTCTTCCGACTTCTACTTGAATTCCCTGGTGAAACATGTAGCACAATTTTTTGATGATCAATGAAGGGTTAACAGTCTTCAACGACTTGTAAGTTGTAACATTGACATTTCACCAAGCGGATTAGCAACTAAATATCATACACAGGAAACATTGACCCAAATCCTTAAAATGTGTATCAAACGTAAAATAATCAAAAATTGTAGGTCAGTTTCTGATCCACAAGTTGTAAATGTCTACTCAAACTTTAATATAGCCTAGTGATATTAGAACTTGGAAAATCTTGTTTGCACAGCTACGGAACTACCTCACCACGTATCATGCCTAAAATTTTAGTTTAAGCATAGCCAACACTATAGAAGAATCCTATGAATTGTATATAGCATTCATTGGGGAAAACCCCAATAATGAGATTAATACTTGCATTGAAGAGCCAGCTAAAAATAACAATACACATCCAAACTCAAGAACAGAATTGTGAAATTTATAGTTAAAAGGGTGATAACTTGCTACAAAATCAAAAATCAGAAGAGGCATTTAAGGTGCAAAAACCTACCGCATAGTAGGCCTTCTTGATATCTGCAGCACTTGCATTCTGACTAACACCAATGACATCATAATAATCCCTTGCGGAGAGTGATTGTGTTCCTACACATAACAGAATGTAGGGTATGAGCGAGGCAAAACACTTATATATTTGGGGGAAAACAGAAACGAATAGTTTTTTGACTCACCGTGAAAAAACCTTTTTGGGAACAAGTTCCGGCGAAGTGTATTAGCATTCGTTGCTTCACGGATCGACCTCACTGCAAATTTAATTAGTTCGTAAACTAGTGATTTTCAAGTAAAGAAATTGCTCCAGAATAGTCCTGATTCCACGAAAACGGAAACAAGAAAAGGGTTCGTTTCACCAGCTCTGAACCTACCTTCGAAAAAACTCCTCGAGGAACAGCGATTTCCAGACGCCGACCAGCGAGAGGATTCCCCCAACTGCAAGAAGTATCGAAAAGATTACATCTTTCGAATTCGAAACTCATAGGACTAAGAAACATCACAGCGGGATAAAATTTCCACCGTGGGAACTGGAGCATCCTCGACGAGCTTCGACCGGAGAGATCTTCGAGCGAGCCAGAAAGCGTTTTTGGCAGCTCTGGCCCTCATCATCGGAGTGAACCGTAATCTCTCACCGCCTTACGGGCTGGGAAATGGCCGGGATATTTCAAGCGCCGTTGGGCACGGGCAGCGCCTGCGCAGTTCAGAAGTGAACTTCAAGAACAGAATTAGGGCCGGCGATACGCCGAGGTTATTTATAGTCATTTATCCGGCAGCCGCCTTTGATAAATTAATGGATGGTCTGCTAATGGTTATTTGATTGGGAGAAAAGAGGGTGGGACCATGGTATACATTCAGCTATCTCTGTGGTGGGTACATGGGTACAACTTGATAGAGAGTGTACTTTAGGACTCTAAAAGCGCCCCGCTAAATTAAAGGATATTTTCCCAATTTTTTAAATTTCCTAAAGACACATATAATTTCTATCTATTTCAATTCTAAATTAAATTAAAATTTTAATTTTTCTGAACCAAATTAAATTGAACCGAATAAATAAAAATAAAAAATTATTATTATTTTATCAAAAAAATCATATAAAAATCATCAATGACGTTAAAAAATTTATTTTTTAAAAAAATGTCATTAAATTCATAATAATCTTTCAAATTTATGTATATTTTTATTTTTAAAACTTTATAAAAATTAAAAAATATATTAAGAAGTTAATAAATTTTTTTAAACTTTTTATTATTTAATATCTAACTAAAAATAAAATTAGGAGATTGAGTATTATTTTTTGATTTTTTATTAATTTTCTTGTCTATGTTTTAAAAAATTAAAACATCAAAATTTTAAAAATATATAAATATAAATTTAAAAAAATAAAGATTTAATAACATATTTTTAAAAAAAAATATTTTAGTATATGAATGACTTTTATATGAAACATGAAATAATTAAAAAAATCTTGATCTGATTGTTAAATTTTGTTCAGTTTAAATAAATTAATATTTTTTTATTTTAATTTAGGACTCAAGTTGGCGGAAATGATATTTTAAATTAGGTATGCCCTCGATAAAAAAATAAATATAATACGCTTTTTTGTGACATTCCAAAAATCAAGTGCATCCAAATGATAAAATGTCATAAATTAAATATTTAAATAAAATAAATACTGTCATAAGACCTAAACTTCCAACTTGAATAATGAGTTGGGGTTTGATTTTAAATTAAATTTGAACTTGGTTCTAGTTTTACGTTAGAGTTTTTCATCTTAGTTTTGTTTGAAAATTAATGTGAATGAGAAATTAAATTTAGATCATTAATCCATTTGAGAAAGCATAAGTGTCCTTTCGGATGACTGAATCTCAACTATTCATTTCAAAAAGAAGGTATTTAATGAAAATGTATGCTTTAGGGATAGAAACATGTCAGGTCAGGTCAGACTTTTACCTTAACAGGCTAAGCTTGTATAATAGTAAATTGGTCTGAGCCTGACCTGTAGCCTGTGGCCTGTTATAGGCTTTGTTCTAGGCCTGAACCTGACCTGTTCAATAGTTTGGCTTGGCCTGTGGCCTGTTTATAAAGCCCTTCTAATATATAAAATATAACAATTCAATTCGAATATTCGATTATCCAAAATATTAATTTAACAAATTAGCTAAAGATACCATAAATAAGTATGATATAACGAAAATAGATTTGTGGTATGTTGGCTAATAGGGTGTAGATAAGTGTTTGCTCGGCGGGAGTCTAAGAATCAAAACTCTACTTTTACACTCTATTTTGACATTTGGCAATTTATATAATGTAATTTTAACAGGCTCAGGCCGGCCTGTCAGGCTTCATAGGCTTTATATTGAGCCTGGGTCTGGCCTGATAAGAAAAATAGACTTTCAAAATGGTCTGATTATTATTTTATTTTTAAACAGGCCAGGCCACATACCCCTAACAGGCCGCCTGGCCTATTTCCATCCCTACGGATGACTGAATCTCAACTATTGATTTCAAAAAGAAGGTATTTAATGAAAATGTATTGTGTTTTTTGAGAAGCGATACAATCTAAATCATCCAATTCAAGTTGTATGGATAAGATCTAATTGAACGAGGAGGTTCTTATACCCTTCATTTGGTATAAATAATATTTCTCATATTCTCATTTGATTTACTCCATTCATTGCATTTCAAACCAAAGAAGCATTGCATTCCATACTTGCATTTGGAGATTTAAGAAGCTTCTTTGATTCGGAGATCTTGTGATTTACAATGTTTTATCGCAAGATAAAGTTGTTGTATATTGGGAGACGATTGTCATGTTCCGTGATCATCATGTACGAGGCAAATTCGTCTTAAAGAGATAGAGTCAACTCTAGCCTCGACTTTGTCAAAGTGGTATTATACTGTCATTTCGTCTACACTTAGATTGCACCGGGACTAGATCCAACAGTTTAAGATGAATTTTTCCATGCAATCTTGATAGATTCATGATTGATGGCTCCTATTCCACCGACACGTGATAAGAAACCGGAGAAGTTTCCAGGTACTGATTTTAAGAGGTGACAATAAAAAATGTTGTCTTACCTAACTACGTTGAACCTTGCGAGGTTCTTACGTGAAGATATCCCTTCATATCTTAAAGTGAGACTTATAAATGAAAAAGGGCGACCTATAATACTTGGGGACATAATAATTTCTTATGTCAAAATGATATCTTTAATAGCTTGTACAACACGTTATGCAATGTATATAGTCCAATATCAATTGCAAAGGAGTTATAAGAATTTCTCAAAATTAAGAAAGTATAAAACGGAAGATGTTGGATTAAAGAATTCTTAGATATCAAAATGATTGATTCTTAAATTGTGACAACTCAAGTTTAAGAGTTGCAATTGATCTTACATAATTTGCATGTCAAGGGCATGATAATGAACGAGTCCTTTCAAGTTGCCACGATAATAAAAAAAAACTCCCGCCTTCGTAGAGGGAATTAAAAAATTATCTAAAACACAAGCGAAAGGAGATGAGATTTGAGGACCTGATTGTAAGACTACGGATTGAAGAAGGCAATCGTAAACAATTATAATCAACAAAAATGTCTATATTTGTAAAGACAAATCTGATGAAACTAAATACTAACAAGAAGAGAAAGTATCCCGATAAATGATAGAGGAGCCAAGGGAGGGCCAAGAACTTCCAAGGAACATGTCACAACTGTGACAAACAGAATCATAAAGTCAAAGACTACCAATTTCCAAAGATAGTCACTTAAGTGCACATGACTACAAATAACTCAACGTCAATAAACATGTCAGAATTAGACTGACTGTCATTGTATTCGAAGCTAACTTGGTGGAGAATCCAAGGCAATGGTGGGTTGATACTAGTGCCACACAACACATTTACTCTGTTAAGGTCCAGTTTTCAATTTATACCCATAATCATGGTAGAAAATTAATCATGGGCAATTCTGCAACTTCCAACATTATTGGTTTTGGCAAGTGGTATTAAAAATAACGTCAGACAAAGAAGTGACACTAATTGATGTGCTTCATATTCTTAACATCCGAAAGAATCTAGTGTTGGGGTTCGACTCTTGTCAAAGTTCATTTTAGACTAATGTTTGAATCTAATAATAAGCATTGACTGTAAGTACTCCGGGGATGGTTTTGATGTGGTCAACTAAGTCAGGTTAGGTCATAATGATTTTTGATCCTGTGTCTAAGTGTGCAGGAGCTTATGAACGCAGGAAATTGAGCGAAAGATGTAGCAAACGAGAATGATTGGGTCAGAAGGGAGTCAACGGGCTTGGCACATCCGAGGGACGCGAAGGCTGCGGAAGAGTACGCCGATGGAGAGAGAAGGGCACACGTGACGTCCGAAGGATGAGAAGTCAAGGAGGAAGTCCGTTCGAGAAGTAGGCTAGAAACGGATTCGGGCGAGCCCAACTCTTAATGGCCAGAAATCACCCAAAGCGTCATAAGACTAGTCAACCAAAGGTTGACCAGACCTAGCCCAACTCAGGCACCCGAGTCAACTCGGGTGCTTAGGCATACAAGCGCCCGAGTCAACACGGGCCCCCGCATACACGAGCGTCCGTATTGACTCAGGCGCTCGAGTAAGAATTTTATCAACTAGCCGTTCTGTAACCGTTATGACATGGATAAGTACTGACCCAATATCAGGCGCCCGTATATACTCAGGCTCCCGAGAAGTGTCATGTCAGCATTTCGATAAATTCTTTCAAGGGCCATAAATAAACCTATTAACTTAGAGCTTTTAATCAATTTTAGTTGTAACAACTTTTGTATTAGTTTTCTTTTGTCTTCTCTAAGTTCTAATATGTGTAAGAGGCTTTTCCGCCCACAAGGAGTTATTCTGAAGTTGTGCATTTAATTTATCTTGGATTAGCAACCACTCAGATTGCAAACTAAGTAAATCTATTGTTCCTCTTTCTTTTTTATATTGGTTTCATGCTATTGATTTGCTTTAGAAATTAACAATATCTATGTTTAATAAAAATAAAAGATCAAGTTTCATTTATTGCAGGGCTATTCACCCCCACTCTAGCCAGCCGATCGAACTCAACAATTGGTATCAGAGCGAGGATGTTTTAGAAGGATTAACCGCCAACCGAAGCAATATACAGATAGTCGAACTAAGTATCTACCCTCCAAAGTTCGAGAGGGAGTTCACAATGTGAAGCCTAAAATGGAGGTATTTTTCAAAATGAATTTTGAATTGTTTGTAATTATGAAAAATAATTTTATAGTGCCTAAAGATAATAACTGCAAGGAAAAGGAAGAACTCATAGACGAAGAAAGAACAAAATAACTTTGTGACTAACGAAAAGCAGAATTTCCTCTACTGACCGTACTACCATCACAAGAAGTCAACAAGGTCAGGTCCTATGAATTTGTAAAAGAACTTTGAGAGAAGTTCTTGGAGTTTGTTGGATCGAGGTGGACCGGCAAGAGAGGGTGAATTACCCCTATAAAATAAAACAATTCTTTTATGTGGCTCACAAAGATTCCAAATTAGTTGCAACAATAAATTAAAATAAACATAAATTAATAAACTAGTAAAAGACTATGACACAAGAAGTTACTTTGTTGCTAATCTAAGACGGTTAAAGTTCACTATCAAAATCTCCTTCTGGCAGAGAAGCCTTTTACAGACTTTGTAGCACAAGACAGAAGCTAGAAAACAAAAAGAAATTCATATGTTTTGATGGATGATTTGGAACTAAGCTCCGGGGGCCTATTTATAGCCCCGATCAATTCTATCTGATTGCTGATGTGACACTATAGGAGCGCCCGACTGGTTGAGGGGACTGACACGTGGCTTATACGTTATCCGATGTGCAACGTTCGCAAACGTCTAGTTGGGTGAATAAAAGTTGCCCTCGAATGCCTGTAAGCATAAGGGCGCCCAAGTACTCAGGTGGTCGTATGAATAGGCGCCTGAGAGCCCAGGCACCCGTATGCATACGTGTGTCTGAGTGACTTTTGGTCAGCAATTTGATGACCAATCTCCAACGGATCTTCTTGGGTGATTTCCGACCAACCGAAGTTAGGCTCACCCGAACCCGACTCTAGCCTTTCGCCACTCGAGCGTCCTTCCTCCAGGCTTCTCATCCCTCGAACGTCGTGCTCGTCCTTCTCGTTCCACCGGGGTACTCTTACGCAGCTTCCGCATCCCTCGGATTCGCTGAGCCCGTCGGCTCACTTCCCCGTACAATCCTTCTCGTCCACTGCGTCTTACGCTCGACTTCCTCCGCTCTTAAGCTCCTGCACACTTAGACAGAGGGATAAAAACACAACAAGACCTAACCTAACTTGATTGATCACATTAAAACTAATTGGGACACTAACAGAGTTGCATGAAGGATTCTCTGAAGTCAAACTAGCACGTCGAGATCTACTAAGAAACCAGCTAACCAACCTCCAGATGGACGGAGAGACGGTAACTCAACTACATACAAGGATCAAGGAACTAATCACTGGACTCAAGAATCTCAGTGAATAGGTAACTAATCGAGATTCTCAAAGGTATGCTTTAAATACATTTCCAAGAATAACAGAGTGGTCATCCATAATAAATTCGTACTACATCTCCAAAGATCTCGAGGTAAGTATTTTGGAATAATTATTTTTTATTTTAAAACTTCACGAGGTTCAATGTGCAAGAAAGAATAAAAAGATGAACAACATCGCCTAAGCACAAGGAAGATCCAACACAAGGAGAAATCTTCAGCTGATGAAGAAGAAACAACATATATGATAAGGAAAGTGAATAAGTATTTTAAATCAAAACAATTTAATATAGTGCAAGCTAAAAAATATTCTCCAAGACAAAGGAAGTCTCGCTGCTACAACTGTATTCAAGAAGGGTACATCAAGAAAAACTGTCCAAGACTAAAAGAGAAAGAAAAAAGGTAAATAAGTTTAAACATAAGAATTTGAAGACCACATGGGACAAATCTTCATCAGAAGAGTTTGAACTCGAGGAACATGTCAGACTAGCACTAATGGTCAACCACCAAGAAGAGAACATCAATGAAGGGAGATCCACATCAGAGGAAAGCAGCGACGAAGGGGGAGCATCCAACTTCGAACACGACATGGTAAGTGAGGTATGACTTCTAACTCCTAATCAGTTATATTATGGAATTAAAAAGATGACTAAATTATTGTGTAAATTAAAAATTAAAAATATAAATCTAAAAAGAAAAGTAGTTTCTGCATGCCCATTAGAGATATATGATAAACTAAATCTAGAAAATAAAAGTTAAAGGCTCAAATAGGGAAGTTAAAAATGACTATACTTGTAACAATTAAAATTATTTTTAAAATTCAAAAATTAAATATTTTGGAAAACTTAATTGGTATATTAGAAATCACAATGGGCAAATTATAAAAATTCTAAAAAGTTATATTTTGCCCAAATATTTGATTAACCTTGCAAATAGAAATTTATATTGAGTACCTAAATCTGTAATGAACTGTTAAATTTTTTAATATATTTAATGTTAGTGAATCTTTGTTTGTTAATATTTATTCTAATCTTTTTTAAAATTATTTTTGAATATTTAATTGTTGAAGAAAATTCATTTTAAATTTTCTTTGTGATACGCTTCATTTTTATCTATCCACAGAAATTTTTTCAAAATTTTTTTTACTGTTAGTTAATTTTTTATAAATTTTTGATCAAAAATTAATTTTTAAATTTTGAAAAATATATTAAAAATTATTTTTGGAAAATCTAATTTTTTGAGATCTATAGACTAAATTCTAAACATTAAGAAAAATTTTCAAGTTTTTTTATTTGAAATTCAATTTTAAATTTACTTTTTAAAAATATCTAAGTTTAATAATGAAAAATAATTTCCTATAAATATTTTTTTATGAAAATTTTTACAAAGTCAAGCCTGATATTTTTACACTATGTAGAAAATTTTGAGAATTTTTTATTAGTAGATGAATTTGTTTTAAGTATTTTCTCAAAAATCATAGTTTTATTTTTAAAAAGTCTTTGGCATCGATTATTGAAAAATCAAATTTTTCGTAGAATATCCATTAATTTTGAATTTTACAAAGAATTATTAAGATTTTTTCATAGTTAAATGTATTTTTTTTCTCTCATTTACTTTTCGAAATTCATACATTGTAAAAAAAAAATTACAAAATTGCTTTTTACAAGATTTTTTCTCAAAGATTTTCTCTTAATATTTTTTTTCGATGTAATCAAATGGAGAAAAATAGGATTAAGTTAAAAGGAAGATTTTTATTGTAAAATTTTTGTACGTTAAACTGCAACAGTCAATACTTGTTTTTTATGTTTATGTTTAACCCTAACTTGATATGGGTTAATGCACTTCCAAAAGGGGGAGATCATAAGTACCCCGGGGATGATTTTGATGTGGTCAACCGAGTCAAGTTAAGTCATGTTAATTTTTGATGCTTGTGTCTAAGTGTGCAGGAGCTTAGGAGCACAGGAAGTCAAACGGAAGATGCAACAAACGTGAAGGATGGGGCAGGAATAGTGCTGACGGGCTCGACGTATCTGAGAGACATGAAGGCTGCGGAAAAGTACACAGGTGGAGAGAGAAGGGCGCGCGCGACATCTAAGAGATGAGAAGCCAAGGAGAAAGTCAGTTCGAAGAGAAGGCTAGAGACGGGTTTGGTGAGTCCAACTCTGGATGACCAGAAAACACTCAGAAGTCCCAGAAGACTAGTCAACCAAAGGTTAACCAGATCTAGTCCAACTCAGGCGCCCGAGTCAACTCAAACGCCCATGCATACAGGTGCCCAAGTCAACTCGGGCGCCTGCATACATAGGTGCCCGTGTTGACTCGGGCGCTCGAGTCGGAATTTTATCAACTAGCCGTTCCGCGACCATATCGATTTTTGGTGCATAAATAAGTAGTTCTTGATTTACATATTAGAACAATAATTGAATCAAGGAATGTTGTATTTTTTGAAGATATATTTCCTTGTAAAGAGACAAAAGAAGAAAGTTTAAATAAAAGAATTTATGAAACTGTGAATATGGATAATCTTAGAAATAGTGAAGAACCAAGACGTAGTAAGAGGACCAAAAAAGTAAATTCATTTGGTCCTGATTTCATGATTTGTATGTTGGAAAATGAACCAACGATAATAAGCAAGGTCTTATCAAATCCTAAGACTCCCTTTTATCAATAGTGAAATAAATTCATCATGCAAAACCATATTTGAGAATTGGTGGATATTCCACCTGGAATTAAGTATTTAGGATGTAAATGAATTTTAAAGAAGAAATATAAGACTTATGGAACTATTGATAAATACAAGGTAAGAATAGTGGTAAAGGGATTCAAACAAAAGGAATGTCTTTGTAGAACCAATGTGCGTGAGAAGGAGGGGGGGTAAATCATGTGACTTTTAAAATAGAAATTTGCTTTTTGGGAATTGAAGAAAGTGAGTGCGCAATGGAAAAATAAACGAAAAGCACAAGTCAACACGGTTCAGTTTTATTTGGTTTAGAATCTTCAACGACTCCTACTTCAAGGCCCAGGTCCATTAGACCTTTTCGATGGGCAATCCACTAATCTCTCTACCGGTTAACTCCCGGTAGAGTAGTTGAGTATAGGGGTGTCAAAAATCAACATGACCCGATGACCCAACCCGAATCGACCCGAAAAAAATCGAGTTTGGGTTGAAAATTTTCGGGTTCGGGTCAGGTTCGGGTTCGGGTTCGGGTTCGGGTCGGGTTCAGGTTGGAGGATTTCGGGTTAAAAATTTTCAGATCGGGTGAGGTCGGGTCGGGTTCGGATTGACCCGAATTTAATGTTTAGTGATTTTTTGGGTTAAATCAAATTTTATTTTGAAAATTAAGATATTTTTATGTATATTAATATCAATATTAGTATGATCATGATGGAGTATTGAGATAAAAGTAAAGAATTATAAAAAAGTAGCGAAAAAAGACATTTTGAATCGGTTTTTTCGGGTTATTTGAGTTGGGTTTGGGTTGATCGGGTTCGAGTTCAGGTTTGGGCGTTTCGGGTTGAGTTCGGGTTCGGGTCGGGTTCGGGTTGAGAGTTTAAAAAAAAATTCCAACCCGACCCGACCCACTCGAATTGACACCCCTGTTGATGTAGTCTGGCCCGATTGTTGTTTTGGTGTTGACAATGATTTAAGTTTGGTTGAGTGAATTCAGATTAAGTCCTAGTCGGGGACTGGGCACGAAATCCTGGTGAGTGAATCCAGGTTCTAGCGAGTGAAGCTAGGTTGATTGAAATCCCGGTGAGTGAAACCGGGTCCTGGTGAGTGAAGCCAAGTGAGTGAAATCCCGGTGAGTGAAGCCAGGTCCCGGTGAGTGAAGCTGGGTGACCAAAATCCTGGTGAGTGGAGCCAGGTCCTAGCGAGTGAAGCTAGGTTGATTGAAATCCCGATGAGTGAAGCCGAGTCCCGGTGAGTGAAGCCGGGTGATTGAAATCCTGGTGAGTGAAGCCAAGTCCTAGCGAGTGAAGCTAGGTTGATTGAAATCCCGGTGAGTGAAGCCGGGTGACCGAAACCCTGGTGAGTGAAGTCATGTCCTAGTGAGTGAAGCTAGGTTGAATGAAGTCCCGGTGAGTGAAGCTGGGCACGGAGTCTTGGTCCGGGGGACTAAGCACGAGTCAGAGAAGGCTAGGGAGTCATTCTCTTGACTTAAAGTTGAATTGGAAGTCGCTGGATCGGTCTAGTAACCGATCAGGGAGTTGGCACAAACTCCTATTGTGGATCGGTCTGGTGACCAAACCAAGGACGTCTGATCGGTCTGACGACCGATCAGGGAGAGAACATAAAGGTTTCTGTTGAGCTTCTGATCGTTCTAGTGAACGATCAGAGAGAGGTCAGTAGCTTTGGGAAGAAACCTTGATCGATCAGTGTGACCGATCAAAATGTCGGAGGTTTCTCACCCTAACCGATCAGGATGGAACCTAATCGGTCACCAGACTGATCAGGGCACAACCTGATCGGTCAGGTGACCGATCAGAGGCTTTGGCCTGCGAGAGCTAGAATTCCTCCAACAAAGTGTTGGATCGGTTCGGTGATCGATCCACGACCTGTGATCGGTCAGTGTGACCGATCACTAGAAGCCGCGATTCCTGGTTTCTCACTGTGGACCGATCAGGCTGGAACCTGATCGGTCAGGACTTACCCTGATCGGTCTGGTGACCGATCAGTGCCTGAACTTTAATTTGAAATCTCTGTCAGACGCTCTGATCGCGTCTGTTTTCTCTGCGCTTTCTCTGATACACTGCCGATTTCTTTGTGATACACTTTGATAAGCCTCTTATCAGTGTGCAGGTTACACAGGGAGGATTCAAACAATGGAGGAGAGTCAAATGGGGACTTTCCATTGAGCAAGTTTGTATGTATTCTCTTCTCAGGTTTTAACGGCTTCTGAGGCGCGGCTGGCGACTGACGGAGGCTCAGCTGAAGAGTGTAGGATCGATGCACGTGAGAGGGGGGGTGAATCACGTGACTTTTTAAAAAAAATTAGAGCGCTTTAAAAAGCGTGCACAGCGGAAAAGATAAAACACGAACGAAAAACCAATACAAACGACACAGGTAGTTTTACTTCGTTCGGAGCCTTCGGCGACTCCTACTCGAAGGCCCAGGTCCCTCGGACCTTTCCGTTGGGCAATCCACTAAAACTCTCTACCGGTAAACTCCGATAGAGTAGGCGAGTACAAAAGAATTGAAAGTGTGACAACCCCACACTTTCAAGTAATTAAATGTAATAAAATATATTAAAAAAAATTACGCTCTTCTTTTTACCGACGTCCGGAGTAGGTCGACTCTTTCGGGGCAGCAGGACGTCATCGGCTCGAAGTGAAGCGTTTCCGGAGCAAGGCGCGAGCGTAGAAGAACTTTGAGGCGTTGGAGGAATTGTTGTCCGAAGCATGGGGTCGAGGGCCCTTTATATAGGGCATGGGGGCGCCCGGGACGTCGGGGGCGCCCCCCACGTGGCCTCTGATCCGCAGGGCTCTCGGTCGCGTCTGATCCTCTGGATCCGCTTTGACCGGGGCGCCCGGAGCGCTCGGGGCGCCCGGATTGACCGGGTCAAAGTTCTATCTCCTTGGCTTCGCGGTGTTTAGGTTCGAGGTGTGCGCATGGGGGCGCCCGCAGCGCAGGGGGCGCCCGGGAGCAGCGGGGGCGCCCGGAAGCACAGGGGCGCCCGCAGCTTGTACTGTCGAGGCGCACTTTGTGATTGTGTGTTTGGTGTTCACCTTGGGGGCGCCCGGGACACTCCGGGCGCCCTGGTCAGCAGTTGCCTCACTCCTTTGAGGCACTCTGAGCTGCAGACTCACGTTCCTTCGGTCCTGCATCCAGGGTTAGTCCAAAACACAATAACATAATAAATTATTAGATACATCCTTAGCTGTCTTGGTTCTGACTTTGGTCTCCAAAATGGAGCCCTAGGTCGAACCGACGCCTGCTGTTCCGTCGACGGGGAACGCGTCCTCACTGGTTCGCTCCTCCAGTGACTTACCTCACTTACCCTTTGTGCAGCTTTACTTGACTTCTTGACCCACCAGGACTTCCTGCCAAGGCTCAACCACCCTGGTCTTCCTGCCAAGTCTCAACCAACTTGGTCTTCAGCCAGTTGTCAGGTCCCGCGGACCCAACTGGACTTCCCGCCAGGACTCAACCATCCTGGACTTCAGCCTGGTGTCTGGTCCTAAGTCTTTCAACCCTGCACACTTAGTAAAGAGGTTAAACACCAACAACCCTAACTTTAACCACTTTGTCATACATCAAAACCCGAGTTTGACCGTTAGTGCAAACTGCACCAACAAAGAGGTCTTCAGTGGACTGAGTGCTCAGGGAGGTCAGTGAGTTCAGGCTGTGCTCAGGGGATGCTGACGAAGCTTGGCGACGAGGAGAGGAAGCTTAAGAAGAAACTGGGAAGCAAAGGAGCGGGAGAACCAACAGAAAAACAAGTGAAGTTTTTGGCTGTGGGGTTGAGCTCTCTGTGTGTAGTTTTTGCTTGAGCATTTCTGTGAGACGTGTGAGCGTATCCCTTCTAGTGTCTCGTGAGCTTATCTTGTATCTTCTTGAGACCGCTTGTGGAGAGGTTTCTCCACCGAGAAGGAGGCGCTATCATATCCGGGTTCACCGGACCTTGATCTGCCGACGATCAAGGGATCGTCCACCTCACGGGCACGCCAAGGAGTAGGGGCAAGTTATCCCCGAACCTTGTACATCGCTGTGTTAGCGTCTGTGTGGTTTGTTTTCTTTGTGTTGTTTTTCTGTTCTTCATTTCTGTTTCTGTTTAGTTTCTGCTGCTGCTAACCTTTGAGTGCAGAACTTCAAAAGAGAAAGATTGGGTGTCTGGCTACATTAACCCCCCCCCCCCCTCTATAGCCATCCAACAGACCAACAACCCCTAGTTGAGTACAAAGAGAGAGGTATAGTGTGACACCCTACACTATCCTAATAATAAGTATGAAAATAAGTACAGAAATATAAAGCCAACACAATTCGAATAACTAGATATGAACGCTCGTGTGTTGATATCGGTTTTCCGAAAATGGTCGTTCGTAATCGAGTCGTAGCAGGGCCACAACAAGAAGATGAGGAAGTAGAATGATCACCAGAGCTCAAGATCGAAGTGTAGCAATTGCATTTGAGCCTCTAGTTGACTTCTGCTTTTGTAGGGCAGCTGAATCACCTCAGTTCCTGATATATGAAAACTCTATCAGATCCAAAAACGGCATTGCTTATCCTCTGTAAGGCACCTCAGTTCAAAGTGAGGCGCCTCAATTCCCAACTGAGGTGCGTCGGATCCCAGCTGAGGAGCCTCTGATGCTGAAACTTTATCCTCGACGCTTATCCACTCATAGGTGCCTTCAGCTATCTGAGGCACCTTCGGACTGAATTGAGGCACCTCAGGTCTAATTTGAGGTGCCTCGACTACTGTTCATTCAAGGCATATTTTGTAGAAACAACCCTACAATACAATGTTAGTCCAGAATAAACTATACCCTGCAAACAAAGTTAGCACGAGTATAGACCAAAAAAATAGACTTAGTATTAAATAGATTATGTCTTCCCAAGATCAGGATCTAATCAAAAGCCTTAGCTTAGAGCTCCAAAATAATTCTAAGTTGAACCATGCCTATGGTCCCAACGGGGACTCATCCTCACTGGATTTCGCTCCTTCTGTGACTTACCTTATTTACCTTGTGCAGACTTACTCAACTCATTAATCCACCAAGTCTTTCAGTTAACTGTCAAGTCCTGCGGACCTAGCTAGACTTTATGCCGGGTCTCCACCAACCTGGGATTCAGCCAGTTGTCAAGTCCCACAAACCCAACTGAACTTCCTACCAGGACTCAACCACCTTGGACTTCAGCCTAGTGTCAGGTCCTAAGTCTTTCAATCCTACACACTTGGTAACAAGGTTGAACAATAACATACCTAACTTTAGCCCTTTTGTTATACATCAAACCCTGAGTTTGACCGTTAGTGTAAACTGTTAATGCAGTCTGGCCCTGATTGTTGTTTTGGTGTTGACACCGATTTAAGTTTAGGTGGATGATTATTGATTATGATTAAGTCCTGATCGGGGATCAGGCATGGTATGGAAAATCCTAACCTGGAGGGTTAGGTGTTGAAAATCCTAGTCTAGAGGGCTAGGTGCTGGAAAATCCTAACCTGGAGGGTTAGGTGTTGAAAAGTCCTAGCTTGGAGGGCTAGGTGTTGGAAAAGTCCTAATTCGAAAAGGTTGGGTAAAAAGTCCTAGCTTGGAGGGCTAGGTGAAAAGTCCTAACTTGGAGGGTTAGGTACAAATTCTCATCCTGGAGAATTAGGTGAAAAAGTCCTGGCTTGGAGGGTCAGGTGCCTAGCTTGGAGGGCTAGGTTGGATGAAGTTCTAACTCGGAAGGGTTGGGTGAAAAGTCCTAGCTTTGAGGGCTAGGTGAAAAGTCCTAACTTGGAGGGTTAGGTGCAAATTCCCAACTTGGAGAGTTAGATGGAAAATCCTTAGCTTGGAGGGCTAAGGTGGATGGAAACTTAGCTTGGAGGGCTGAGTTTGAGTCCCTGGATCGGTCTGGTGATCGATCAGGGATTCTGGCACGCTGCTCCTTCGTGGATCGGTCTGGTGACCGATCCAGCGATGACTGATCGGTCGGGTGACCGATCAGGGAGCACACAGTGAGGTTGGGAACCTACTGTGCTGCTCCTGATCGATCTGGTGACCGATCAGGGAGTATGCGTTTCACCCATTGACTGGCTCCTGATCGGTCTGGTGACCGATCAGGGAGCGAGCAGTGAGGTTGAGTTCCCCTGCTGAACTGCTCCTGATCGGTCGGGTGACCGATCAGGATCACTGTGCAGATCGTTCCGGAGAACGATCCAGCATCGCAGGTTCCTCACTATGATCGATCAGGCTCTAGCCTGATCGGTCTGGTCATGATCTGATCGGTCTGGTGACCGATCAGGAGGCTGCCTGATCGGTCTGATGACCGATCAGGAGGTCTGGACTGCGAAGCTCAGAAATCGCCCAAGAAAGGGGTGGATCGTTCGGGTGATCGATCCACAACCTGGGATCGGTCCGGTGATCGATCCAGGAGAAGTCACAAAGAAATCGCGATTTCTGATTGAGCGTTGGGGACCGATCAGGCGCTAGCCTGATCGGTCTGGACCTAGCCTGATCGGTCTGGTGACCGATCAGGAGTCGCTCTGATCGGTCGGGTGACCGATCACTTTAATTCAAATTGCACTGTCAGACGCTCTGATCGCGTCTGACCGTATCCGATTCGCTGATGGTTGCCTCTGATACTTGATTTACTGTGTGATATACTGCTCTAATATTCAGACTAAGCTGCAGGTGACAGGGGAGGATTCAAACACTCAAGGAGAAGTCAAAGGGGGCTTTCCTTGGAGCAGGTTTGTCCATTTCTCCACTCAGGTTGCAACGGCTGGAGCTGCAGGACTGAAGCCGCTGACTGAAGCTTGGCTGAGGGAGCTCAGGAAGTTCAGTAAGGGTTCAGTGTAGCTGGCGTTGGCAGTGAGGCAGCTGGAGGCTGCTGGAGATGAGGTCACTTGATGCTTGGCGGAGAAACAAAAAGGAACGGGAGACAGCTTGGTGGAAGCAGAGAAATAGAGAAACATTCGAAAGCTTACAGCTGTGTTCTTGAGTTCCTGTGCCTTGAGTTCTCCACATCAAGCTTGCTGTGTTCTTGAAGTTTCCATCATTCTGAGCAAGCTATCGAGAAGCAATCATCCATTACTCGAGCACTTGAAGGAGAGAACGAGAGGCTTGGAGTCCGACAGTGGGAAGACACGAAGAAGGGTTCTTGCGTGAGATCGCCACTGGGTGGAGCTCAGGGAAGCTTGCTGCGTTCTTCTCTTTGCTGGGTGTTTGAGTAAGATCTTTCTTGTTGTTTCATTGAGCTTAAACATTTATCTGATTGAAACGCTGTGGAGAGGTTTCTCCACCGAGAAGGAGGTTGCTTTATATCCGGTGATCACCGGGGCTTGATCTGCCGACGATCAAGGGATCGCCCACCTTAAGGGCACGCCAAGGAGTAGGGGCAAGTTATCCCCGAACCTTGTAAACCCTCTTGTTAGCGATCTTGGTAGCTGTGGTTGTTAGCTTTCATCTTTGTTTTTAGTTTACTGCACTGTTTTGTTTTTCCTTTGCTTCTTCCGCTGTGCTACTGATAAGCTAAGTGCAGAAAACTTGCTAAGTTCTCAAAGAGAAAGTGTTGGCTATATTCACCCCCCCCTCTCTAGCCATCTCGTCACCAACAAGTGGTATCAGAGCTTGGGGCTCTGTTTACGGCTTAACATCCAAGAGTTATCAACAAGATGGCGTTGAGAGAAGGCTTCTCCACCACCCGACCTCCATTCTTTGATGGCGCTGACTTCCAATATTGGAGATCAAAGATGGAATACTATTTGAAGATGGATATCCATACTTGGTTCGCGGTGAAGGAGGGATTCATTCCTCCTAAGGATGACGAAGGCAAAGAACTCGAGTCTTCACGGTGGACTGCTGAACAAACTCGAAAGAGTGAAGCCGACGCGAAGGCGGTGGTCACTCTACAATGTGGCATGAACAAAGATCAACTCATCAAAGTTGGTCCTTTCACAAGTGCCAAGGACCTGTGGAACAAACTCATTGAGCTTCACGAAGGCACCCGGGACTCTAGAATCGCAAAGAGGGATTTGTTCCTCAACCAACTTCAAAATCTCTCCATGAAGGAGAATGAGTCGGTAAGTGAGCTGCATAGTCGTTTCAAGGAAGTCCTCAATGGGCTTCATTCAATTGATGAAAAGGTCGAGAACCGCGACCTTGTGAGGTATGTTTTGAAAGCATTTCCAAGGAATGCTTTGTGGTCATCTATGGTGGATGCCTACAAAGTATCCAAGGATTTATCTATTGTAAAATTAGATGATTTATTTTGTGAGATGGAGTTGCATGAAATGGCTAACAAAGGCCCCAAGGAGAAGGGGATTGCCTTAGTTGCAGGGGACCGAACCAACAAGAAGAAGAAGGAGAAGAAGAAGGAGAAAGAGGTCTCATCATCTTCATCCTCTTCTGAATCCGAGTCCAATTCTGAGGAAGATGGCAGTGGCTCCTCCTCATCTGAGATGGCAAACTTTGTGAGGAGGATGATGCGAAGGGATCGACGTTTCAAAAGTAGAGGTAACACTAGTGAATCCAAACTTGATAAGAATAATGCATCTTGTTTTGAGTGTGGTAGGAAAGGGCATTTCAAGAATGAATGTCCAAAGCTTAAGAAGAAGGAGGAGAAATCCAAACGAAGAGAAGAGAAATTCAAGAAGAAGAAGAAAGCCTTGAAGGCCTCTTGGGATGAGTCATCCTCTAGCTCATCCGATGAAGAAAAGGAGGAGAAGAGCACAAGGCAAGTGGCTCTCATGGCTCTTGGTGAGGAGAGCAGTGATGAACCTTCAAGCTCCGCAAACACGGCTTCATCATCTTCGGATGATGAAGAGGTAACTTCTCCCGAGCTTGAAAAGTGTTATAGAGCAATTGCATGTTTAACTAGTATGCTTAAGAAATCCAAAAACAAGGTTAAAGCATTGCAGTTAGAAATTAATCAATTGAAGGCTTCTAGAGATGATAACATTGATGATTTGCATGTCGAATTGCTAGAAGATGAAATCAAATCATTGAAACATGAAATTGAAAATTTGAAATCCTCCAAGGTGGAGGAAGTAAATGACTTGCATGATAACTTGTTAGTAGAGGAAAACCAATCTTTGAAGAGTGAGGTTGAGAAGCTCAAGAATATTCTTGGGAAGTTCTCAACTAGCTCTAAGACCCTAGATATGATTCTAAATGCCCAAAGGGCAGTCTACAATAGGGCCGGTATTGGTTACCGCCCTAAAGAACCCTCATTTGTGTCTCTCATGTCTAGGACTGACATGAGACAATCTAGGACACCCAAGACTCAAAAGAAAGTTGTCAAGGCATGGGTGCCTAAGTCATGTTTAGTTGATGCTTTAGGTCCCAAGGTTTGGGTACCTAAAACTTCTATTTTTCGAATTGTGTAGGTTATGATTGAGGGGGAGCACCTATCAACTTGGTTCGTTGATAGTGGATGCTCCAAACACATGACCGGGGATAGATCATTGTTTACCACACTTCACAAGAAAAGTAGAGGTAATGTATCATTTGGTAACAATGGTAGTCTTAAGGTCATAGGAATAGGAGACATTCAAATATCCGGATGTCTTAGAATCTCAAATGTCCTTCTAGTCAAGGGGATGAAGTTTAATCTCCTAAGTGTCAGTCAATTGTGTGACACGGGTTACACAATTGACTTCCAACCAAGTCAATGTCTAGTTAGACAAAATGACACCTTGGACACGGTACTAGTAGGAGCAAGAGTAGACAATATTTATCAAGTTTCATTTAAAAGTGCTACTAATGCTTTTGCTAAGTGTCTAATGTCAAAAGAAGAAGAGTCCACCCTTTGGCACCGGAGGTTAGCACATGTCAACATGAAGAACATCCGGAAGCTGGCCAACAAGGGGCTAGTTCGTGGTTTACCAAGCATCAAGTATGAAAAAGACAAATTGTGTGATGCATGTCAAATGGGTAAGCAAACAAAATCTGCACATAAAGGCAAAAGCACTATAAGTACTTTTAATGCATTAGATTTACTTCACATGGATCTATTTGATTGTAGTACCATCATATCATTGAATGGAAGTAGATATTGCTTTGTTATCATTGATGATTTTACTAGATACACATGGACTTACTTTTTAAAATATAAGGACCAAACCTTAGATACTTTCATTTCTTTTTGTAGAAGAGTTGAAAATGAGAAATCATCAACAATTAAGACAATTAGAAGTGATCATGGAGGTGAATTCCAAAATCAAAGGTTTTTAGAATTTTGTCAAGATAAGGGTTATAGACATGAGTTCTCTACTCCTAGAACACCACAACAAAATGGTGTTGTAGAGAGGAAGAACCGTGTACTCCAAGAGGCTGCACGAAGCATGCTCAATGAGTACTCACTCCCGAGTTACTTATGGGCCGAAGCTGTAAATACAGCTTGCTATGTGCAAAACAGAGTCCTGATTCATAGGTTTCTAGGAAAGACTCCCCATGAACTTTGGTTTGGGAAACCACCTACGGTTAAACACCTTAGGGTGTTTGGTTGTAAGGTATTCATCCTAAACACCAAGGATCATCTTGGAAAGTTCACGGCAAAGGCTGATGAAGGGATACTAGTCGGGTACTCCCTCGTTAGCAAAGCCTACCGAGTCTACAACAAGAAGTCTAGATTAGTTGAAGAGTCTGCTGATGTGGTCTTTGAAGAAGTTCCAAAATCAAGTGACCAATCAGAAAATGTAGAAGGAGTTCAACTCGAACTTAGGAGACTAAGTTTGAATGAAACTCCAAGTGTTGTTGATGGTGATGAGTCTGATGACGGTGAACCTAGACAACCCACTGATCAGCCGGATTCTGAGGCTGAACTTGGGTCTAGTGAACCTGTTCAAGAAGCACCACCAACTCCTAGGCAAACTAGATTAGCCTCTAGTCATCCCCAAGATCAAATTGTTGGAGACATCCGTCAGGGGGTTAGAACTAGATCATTCTTCCGGAATGAGGCTAATGAAGTTGCCCTAATTTCCGAAATTGAACCTAGGAAAATTGATGAAGCATTAAATGATTCCGATTGGATCATTGCAATGCAAGATGAACTAGGTCAATTCGAGAGGAGTCAAGTTTGGGACTTAGTCCCTAGACCCAAGAAGACCTCCATTATTGGAACCAAATGGGTCTTCAAGAACAAATTGAACCATAAGGGAGAAATCATTAGAAACAAGGCACGCTTGGTAGCTAAGGGCTACAGTCAAGTTGAAGGCCTTGATTATGATGAGACTTATGCTCCTGTGGCACGATTAGAGTCCATCCGATTGATGCTAGCATTTGCAGCACATCGTGGTTTCAAGTTATATCAAATGGACGTCAAATCGGCCTTTTTAAATCGTTTGATCAAAGAAGAGGTCTATGTCGAACAACCTCCGGGGTTTGAGAGTACCGAATTTCCAAACCACGTGTTCAAGCTCAAAAAGGCACTTTATGGCCTTAAACAAGCACCCCGGGCTTGGTATGAGCGGTTGTCGACATTCCTAGTTGAGAAGGGCTTCGTTAGAGGTCAAATAGACCCTACACTATTTCTACGAAGAGATGGTGACAATATATTTGTGGCCCAAGTATATGTCGATGACATAATTTGTGGCTCAAACAATAGGGGCTATTTAAATGAGTTCATTAGACACATGGAGAGTGAGTTTGAAATGAGTCTAGTGGGAGAATTGACTTTCTTCCTTGGACTTGAAATCAAGCAAACTCGCGATGGTATCCATGTGCACCAATCAAAGTATACACAGGAAATGCTTCGAAAATTCAATATGAGCGAATCAAAAGAGGTAACCACTCCCATGGCTACAAACACAAGATTAGACAATGATGAGAATGGTAAACCCGTTGATCTAACTCAATATCGAAGCATGATAGGTAGTCGACTATACCTCACAGCCAGTCGACCAGATATACTATTTGCTGTAGGTATGTGCGCTGGGTATCAAGTTTGTGCCAAGGATTCTCATTTAATTGCTGTTAAGCGAATTTTGAGATATCTCAAGGGCACAATTGGTGTAGGTCTTTGGTATCCCCGTACCGAATCTTTTGACTTGATTGACTATACAGATTCCGACTACGCTGGATGTAAGTTGGACCGGAAAAGCACTAGTGGGGGCTGCACTATCAACGCAAGCATAAAAAAAAAGCAGTGCTTATGCCAGAATCTACTAGCCTAAGGAATTCCACCAAACTTAAACATTCAACAAGCTTCGTACGTTTCTAATGTTTGATTAAGAACAAACATTGTTAAGGTATGCGTTCAACCTCTAGGGCTTAAGTGATCGCCAGAAAATATTCAGTTGTAAATAAAAAAAATTATAAATCCAAAAATGGACGGGAAGCTGCAATCGCATGCATGAACTTGTTGCGAAGAAAGAAAAAGGAAAACGGTCTTCAGTCACAAACATGCAAAATCATCGACATAGAAAAATTCCAACTTTTAACGCTCCTGGCAGATCTTGGCAGCAAGCATAAAGTAGTTTGAGGGGATCACCTGTAATAGACTGACTTGATGTTGCTCTGGAGATTGTCGGCGTTCAAGATGAGCAAATCATCTTCGGATTCGTTGGCGGAGGTTCTGATATCTCCTTCCCCGGCCATGGGCACTTTTTGCTTACTCACGGGTGACAACCCTAGGATGGAACGTCGGCGACTGCGAGAGAGAGAGATGGAGAGGGTAGTGGCGAGCGTCGTGATGCCGCCACTGGGGTTCAGTTTCCACTCGACGGACGAAGAGCTTGTGGAGGATACTTCTTGGTGGTGAGCTAGGAGAAGATGTATGTTCACCAGATCGTACACAATGTCGATTTCGTGGAGAGGAGAGGACGAGGGAGGTGGCAATGAGGGAGGTGGAGGGAGGTGGAGGGAGATATTTCGCGGAGAAAAGAAGCGCGGAGAGATTTTTCGCGAGCCGCCGAGGGTTGGCAATGAGCGAGGTGGAGGGAGGGGATGTGTTTTTTATTTTAGCGGGAAATACAACAACGCTTTTAAAAAACACTTTTGTAATAGCGTTGTCTTTCATCCGAAACCACAACACTAAGCACATCGCATCATTATAAAACGTTGTCGTTATTAAAAAGTAAAATACATAGACAACGCTTTTCACTAAAAACGTTGTAAAACAAAAAAAGACAACGTTTTTTTTAAAAAACGTTGTCGATTGGGCGTTGTTGATTGCAAAAATTCTTGTAGTGATGGGAGAGAGTGTATCGCAATTGTTGTGGATGATTCATACCTTAGAGGACTATGGATTGAGTTACAAGGGTGTGCAAGTGTTATGTGATAACATTAGCACAATTAACTTAACCAAGAATCCAGTCCATCATTCTAGGACAAAACATATTGAAGTAAGACACCACTTCATTAGGGATCATGTAACTAGGGGGAACATCATACTCTCTCATGTAGAGTCCAAGTCAAACCTAGCTGATATTTTCACTAAACCACTTCCCGAAAATGAATTTAGTTTCCTAAGACGGGAATTGGGAATGTGTCGCGCTTCATGATTTTCAAATTGCATTCAAAACCCTTCATGATTATTTCGAAATTGTTGGGAATCAATTGGGTAACTTTGGGGACATCTCACACAAACTATAAGGTTTACCAAAATATTTTTGTTTGCTAGACATGGGGTGAGATGTTAGGATCAACTCAATTTCTCAAAATGTCAATGCATCCCTTGAGAAATTAAGTTGACGAGATAATAATCACGGTGGTGACCATGTATGGGGAAAACCATTACATAACATATGTGTACATGGTTCCTTGATCATATTTGGACATTCCAATCAAGGAAACTTGATTGGAACATTGGATTTGACTCAAACTTGATTGATTTTGCTTGATTGATTGTTGAGTGAGTTTGACTCCATTTGTATGGGTCAAAGTGATTGTTGAACCTATAAAGACCTTTGATTCTTGTTAAGGGATCAATTTTAGTCAGGAAATCATGTCCAAGTTCGATAAAGTTCATCAGATCTTGGTTGAAAAGTTTCAGAAATTCTGAAACTGAACATTTCAGTTCGTATCAGGGAATACCAGGAACCCTGATCGGTCACCGGACCGATCAGGCATAGGGCTGATCGGTCCCTGGACCGATCTGGCTTCTTCCTATGGTGTTCGGTCCACAGACCGATCAGCGAGGCAAGCCGTGATCTTCCGAAATTTGACTAAGTGTACTGAGCTAGCATGGATCGGTCCTTGGACCGATCTGGCACCCTATGGTGATCGGTCCACAGACCGATCAGGGAGCCCAGCAGTTTTCCTCCAGACCCTACTGTTCGTATCCTGATCGGTCAACCGACCGATCAGGAGCGGGTCTGATCGGTCATCCGACCGATCAGGATCGGGCCAGTCCGATCAGGCTATAGCCTGATTGGTCCGGGTGCGATCAGATCGAACGGTGATCCGTTCAAACGCATTAAATTCTGGTTGGTGGACCGATCCACCAACCGATTAATTTCGCAAAACCCTCTTCAGCGCCGAACCCTAGCGCCGAAACTCCTCATCTGCGCGACCTTGCTTGAGCGAGAGCACTCTCCTGCGTCTCTCCCACTTCGTGCGTGCGATTGCTTGCGGAGATCCCTACTGGTGTCTTCCTGTTCCCTGCGAGCTCCCCACTTATTCCAAGCTCTCTGCGTCCGAGAGTTTCTTTTACGCAGGCCTTTTTCTCTCTCAACCTTGAGGAACTAGCTTCTTCCTCCCTTGCGCAAGCTCATCCATGGCGCCTAAGTAAGCTTTGATTTCAGTTTTTCTACAAATCTCTTCATGGATTATATGGATATGAAGCTAACCATGGTTTTTGTTCTTGTTCTTGCTGGTGTATCGTGATCATGTTTTGCCTACCGTGACCCTACTTTCTTACCTTATGTCTATGATCGAATTTTATCTATCTTTTGATTGGGTATCATCTTATATGATCAATTCTGTTTTGTTTGATCGATCTTATCAAATAATTTGAATTCTGTGTCATGACCAATTCAACCCCCTTTAGAAAGTCATCCAAGGGCAAGGAAGCTGCTGAGGGCAGCTCGAGGGGGAAAACTCCTTCCTCCTCTGCCCCTTCCAGAAGGCCACAGCCTTCTTCTAGCTCCAGGTTCCCAAATGCGGCCTGTGAACAGGCCTTTCAAGCTAGGACATTCAAACTATTACCCTGCAGATCTATTGATGTTCCCTTCCTAACTGAGTTCTGTCCCTCTGTCATGGAGATTGTCACTTACTACAATCTGGGTTTTCTTCTTTCCTTGGAACGGACCATAAATTACGACCTCGTCTCTGAATTTTACAACAACCTACAACAAGGTCCTCAAGGGGGATTCGAGTTCACTACTCGTGTCGGGAAGATGAACCTCGATTTTTCATATGAGATTTTGGCAGAATACTTGGGTGGTCGACGATCACCGAATCTTTATTCGATCTATCCTGAACTTCCTGATCCTCTGCTAGCACCGTTCGCAGATGTTACCCCTGACTCTATCTATCAGCACTTTTTTGGTCATCCTCGCCCTGCCGGGCTTGACGAATTGGGTCCAGTTTTCCCCACTTTTGCTGCCCTCCGCCTTGCTCCAGCTGATTATGTCCTTTTCAAGATCATCACAAATTGCATTTTGCCCATTACTTCAAAGCGTTGGCCGAGATCCGACCCTACCACTGCCTCATGCTCTACGGCATGCATTGCCGGATGGACTTTGATATCATGGAGAGCATTTTTCAGTCTATCCTGTCCTACCGTGAGCCTAGCCGTCGCACGGTTTATATGCCTTTTGGTCACATCATCACTGATTGGCTTATGTCAGTTGGTGTTGATGTCTCCAAGGGCAGGACCGTGCCCATGGTTAAGCAAGATTGTCGTTTGGGTCGGCGAGCTTTTGCAAAGTCTGGTATTATCATTCGTGAGCGTGATGGGGTCTTGGTATGGAAGGATGGACGCGGACTAGGTGAGCTGCCTGGCGGAGCACCACAGTTTCAGGCACCACACGATGCTCTTCCTGCTGACGACGAGTATGACGACGAGCCGGAGCCTGATCTTCGCTGGCAGATCGCGGAGCTGGATCAGACCTTCCAGCAGGATTTTCAATTGCGAGAGGCTTTCCGCGAGGAGACCCGATCACGGTTCAGCTCTATTGAGCACAGATTGACAGCTATTGAGACTGACATCTCTGGGCCCCGTGCCCTCCAGCAGACATGGTATGATGAGTGGCGCAGCCACACATTTCCAGGAGGTGCACCTTCATCGAGTACTGCACCAGGGTCCTGTGCTCCTACTGATGCGACGATGGATGACCTTATGCACGATGACGACCCACCAGCTGATCATTGAGCTTGGATGTTTATTGTCTCTTTTCTTGATGTACTTGACATGTTTGACTTTTGGGCTGTATGCCCTTGACTTGCTTAGTGTGGCTTTGTGCCACACGTCTCTGGATTTCGATGCCTGTGACTTGCATCGTGTTATGTCTTAGGGTATTTTATGACCTACTCTTTATGATGCTTATGCATGTTTTATTCTATTTGTTGATGCTATGATGACTACTATTTGCAATTGTGCTATATTGCCATGATTATGTTTTTCTCTCCTGATAGTATGCCTATTGTTGATGTCATGCTGTTTATAGGACTATGATCTGCATGTTTGCTACACTGCCATGCTCATGCTCGTAATGTCTCCCTAATACATATACATGTTATGGCATGCGTTGCGAGTTAATAATTCGTGTTCATATGATGCATGTGATTGCTATATCTTGCTCTATCTTTTTCACATGTGTTCGTATGGTTATCCAACATCCTATCACATCTTTGTTGATTTGGGATACCCCTAGGGTTGAGGGGGAGTTTGTTTTAATCTTAACAGCCCTTCTAGCCCCTTTTCGGTGTTCGACAAAGGGGGAGAGTGTGGATTGGTTAAGTTTAGGATGATCATGTTGTAGGGGAAGGATCTGGATTCCCCTATGATTCTAAAGTTGAGAAATATTGATTGAGATCCCTAAACTTGGATCGGGTTGTCAAACAACAAAAAGGGGGAGATTGTTGATGCAGTCTGGCCCTGATTGTTGTTTTGGTGTTGACACCGATTTAAGTTTAGGTGGATGATTATTGATTATGATTAAGTCCTGATCGAGGATCAGGCATGGTATGGAAAATCCTAACCTGGAGGGTTAGGTGTTGAAAATCCTAGTCTGGAGGGCTAGGTGCTGGAAAATCCTAACCTGGAGGGTTAGGTGTTGAAAAGTCCTAGCTTGGAGGGCTAGGTGTTGGAAAAGTCCTAATTCGGAAAGGTTGGGTGAAAAGTCCTAGCTTGGAGGGCTAGGTGAAAAGTCCTAACTTGGAGGTTAGGTGCAAATTCCCATCCTGGAGAATTAGGTGAAAAAGTCCTGGCTTGGAGGGTCAGGTGCCTAGCTTGGAGGGCTAGGTTGGATGAAGTTCTAACTCGGAAGGGTTGGGTGAAAAGTTCTAGCTTGGAGGGCTAGGTGAAAAGTCCTAACTTGGAGGGTTAGGTGCAAATTCCCAACTTGGAGAGTTAGATGGAAAATCCTTAGCTTGGAGGGCTAAGGTGGATGGAAACTTAGCTTGGAGGGCTGAGTTTGAGTCCCTGGATCGGTCTGGTGATCGATCAGGGATTCTGGCACGCTGCTCCTTCGTGGATCGGTCTGGTGACCGATCCAGCGATGACTGATCGGTCGGGTGACCGATCAGGGAGCACACAGTGAGGTTGGGAACCTACTATGCTGCTCCTGATCGATCTGGTGACCGATCAGGGAGTATGCGTTTCACCCATTGGCTGGCTCCTGATCGGTCTGGTGACCGATCAGGGAGCGAGCAGTGAGGTTGAGTTCCCCTGCTGAACTGCTCCTGATCGGTCGGGTGACCGATCAGGATCACTGTGCAGATCGTTCCGGAGAACGATCCAGCATCGCAGGTTTCTCACTATGATCGATCAGGCTCTAGCCTGATCGGTCTGGTCATAATCTGATCGGTCTGGTGACCGATCAGGAGGCTGCCTGATCGGTCTGATGACCGATCAGGAGGTCTGGACTGCGAAGCTCAGAAATCGCCCAAGAAAGGGGTGGATCGTTCGGGTGATCGATCCACAACCTGGGATCGGTCCGGTGATCGATCCAGGAGAAGTCACAAAGAAATCGCGATTTCTGATTGAGCGTTGGGGACCGATCAGGCGCTAGCCTGATCGGTCTGGACCTAGCCTGAT
Organism: Boesenbergia rotunda; assembly: GCA_024364735.1. Classification (NCBI taxonomy): domain Eukaryota; kingdom Viridiplantae; phylum Streptophyta; class Magnoliopsida; order Zingiberales; family Zingiberaceae; genus Boesenbergia; species Boesenbergia rotunda. The sequence continues at coordinate 281,090 of JAGFNQ010006563.1, read as the reverse complement.
CGGTCTGGTGACCGATCAGGAGTCGCTCTGATCGGTCGGGTGACCGATCACTTTAATTCAAATTGCACTGTCAGACGCTCTGATCGCGTCTGACCGTATCCGATTCGCTGATGGTTGCCTCTGATACTTGATTTACTGTGTGATATACTGCTCTAATATTCAGACTAAGCTGCAGGTGACAGAGGAGGATTCAAACACTCAAGGAGAAGTCAAAGGGGGCTTTCCTTGGAGCAGGTTTGTCCATTTCTCCACTCAGGTTGCAACGGCTGGAGCTGCAGGACTGAAGCCGCTGACTGAAGCTTGGCTGAGGGAGCTCAGGAAGTTCAGTAAGGGTTCAGTGTAGCTGGCGTTGGCAGTGAGGCAGCTGGAGGTTGCTGGAGATGAGGTCACTTGATGCTTGGCGGAGAAACAAAAAGGAACGGGAGACAGCTTGGTGGAGGCAGAGAAATAGAGAAACATTCGAAAGCTTACAGCGTGTGTTCTTGAGTTCCTGTGCCTTGAGTTCTCCACATCAAGCTTGCTGTGTTCTTGAAGTTTCCATCATTCTGAGCAAGCTATCGAGAAGCAATCATCCATTACTCGAGCACTTGAAGGAGAGAACGAGAGGCTTGGAGTCCGACAGTGGGAAGACACGAAGAAGGGTTCTTGCGTGAGATCGCCACTGGGTGGAGCTCAGGGAAGCTTGCTGCGTTCTTCTCTTTGCTGGGTGTTTGAGTAAGATCTTTCTTATTGTTTCATTGAGCTTAAACATTTATCTGATGAAACGCTGTGGAGAGGTTTCTCCACCGAGAAGGAGGTTGCTTTATATCCGGTAATCACCGGGGCTTGATCTGCCGATGATCAAGGGATCGCCCACCTTAAGGGCACGCCAAGGAGTAGGGGCAAGTTATCCCCGAACCTTGTAAACCCTCTTGTTAGCGATCTTGGTAGCTGTGGTTGTTAGCTTTCATCTTTGTTTTTAGTTTACTGCACTGTTTTGTTTTTTCTTTGCTTCTTCCGCTGTGCTACTGATAAGCTAAGTGCAGAAAACTTGCTAAGTTCTCAAAGAGAAAGTGTTGGCTATATTCACCCCCCCTCTCTAGCCATCTCGTCACCAACATAAACTACACCAACAGTCCTGATTTCTTTGATATCTATTCACCGGTAACAAGGATTATATCCATTTGAGTTATCATTGTTATTGCTGCAATACATAACCTTAAGATACATTAAATGGATGTGAAAATAGCATTTCTAAATGGTAAATAGAGGAAGAAATATATATGGAGCAATATGAAGGATTTGTGACTCTAGGACAAGAAAATAAGGTATGCAGATTCGTGAAGTCACTATATAGGGTAAAATAATCACCAAAATAGTCATATGAAAAGTTTGACAAAACTCTGATGTCAAATGGATTTAAAATCAATGAGTATAATAAATATAAAGACCTATCTGACTCGTTTATCATCATATGTCTATATGTAGATAATATGCTCATGGGAAATAATCATGACTACTAAGAAAATATTGAATAAGAACTTTGATATGAAAGACATGTGTATAATAGACATTATACTCGGGATTATGATCTATAAGATATTAGATAGAATTATCCTTTCACAATCTCATTGTATTGAAATAGTACTAAGGAATTTAATGCATATGATCTTTTCCCTGAAAAATACTAATGGACTTAAGCTTACATTTGACTAAGAATCATGGTGAACCTATATCCCAATTAGAATATTCGAGGATACTTGGCAATTTGATATATATCATTAATTGCACACGTCCGGATATTATCTATGCGGTCAACAAATTAAGTAAATTTACAAGTAATCAAATGATGATCATTGGAAGACATTAATAAGTGTTCTTAAATATTTAAGGTACAGCTTACAGTATGGATTATATTATACAAGATATCTAGCTGTACTAGAAGGTTATTGTGATATAGATTGAATATTTAATATAAAAGACTCTAAATCAACTATATATACACACACACACCCATTGATAGTGGAGTGGTGTCATGAAAATCTATGAAACAAACGTGCATAGCTCGATCAACTATGAAATCTGAGTTTATAGTCTTAGATAAAGTTGTAAAAGAAGTTGAATGACTTTGTAACTTATTAGAAAATATCTCATGTTTAGTGAAATCAGTGTTTGCCGTGATGATATATTGTCAAAATCAATCGGCAATTACAAGGGTATAAAATAGCATGTACAATGGTAAGTCACGATATATTTGTCGATGACACAATACCATTAGGCAGTTGATCTCTAATGGAGGTATTTCTGTCGATCATGTCAAATCGAAAGATAATTTGGCGGATCTATTTACAAAAGATTTAAATAGAGATTAGATATACTGCATATCAAGAAGAATGAGATTAAAAATCTACAAACAAAAACACTCATAGTGATTACCCAACCTTGTTGATTAAAGTTCTCAAGATCTTGGTACAATAAATAACAAAATTATAAAAGTTTGTGTGAGCACTTGGACTAATTCCTCTCTCATTCCTTTGATAGAAAAGTGCTACCTACGATATGTAATAAGGTAAAATTATAAACTTTTAATGACTCCTATACTTGAAAAAATATAGAGTATAGTATGATATTCTTTATAGGAGGTCACCTATTTAAGTATAAAAATGGGTTATTTCAATGGAATACTTATAAATCCAAGATATTGTCCATGACAAAAATGAACAAACAGTGAGAACTATAAAGAAGTGAGAAATGTTATTGTGTAAGTACTATTGTCTTGGTTTACACGAATAACTGAGTACGTAGTTCAAGACATCGTGTTTACTAAGCAGTCTAGTAAATTTGATAGAACTCTATTATAGAAAGTTCAAAGTCACGAGCTACCTCTCCTAATACAATAATTTTTCGATTAAACTTTACTTAGGTGATAATATACATGCATTAATTTTTATTCATGTAAAGAATTGTTGAAAAATTGATATGAATGAGAAATTAAATCTAGATTGTCGGATCATGATTGACAAATCTGATTCATTCATATGAGAAGGTATAAGTGTCTGATGGCTCAATCTCAATCATTGATTTCAAAAAGAAAACATCTAATAAAGAGGTATTGTGTCTCTTGGGAAGAGATGCAATCTAGATTATCCAATTCAAATTGGATGGATAAGATCTAATTGAACCAAGAGATTCTTATACCCCTTCATTTGGCATAAATAAGATCGCTCACATTCTCATTTGATTCACTCCATTTATTCCATTTCAAACCAAAACATGCATGCATTCCATACTTGTATCTGGAGAGCTCGAGAAACTTCTTCGGTTCGTAGGTCTTGCGATTCACAAAGCTGCTATCGCATGCTAAAGTCGTTATATCTTGGAAGATGATTGTCGCGTTCTATAAGTACTGTGTGCGGGCCCGGACAAATTCGTCTTAAAGATATAGAGTCCAACTCTAATCTCACTTCACTAAAACAATATTATACCATTATTCTACCATGCTCAGATTGCACCACCATCTGATCAAACAAGTTTACTTTTAGAAAATTTAATTGATCAGCGGCCTTGATAATATAAGTTTATTTATTTATTTATAAATTTAATAAAAAATTTATTGATAAATCAAATAAAAAATCACAACATAACTAAAAATGCATATATTGCATTGTTCATTGAATTCTGCGATTAATCATGCTCCTAATTATGTGTTCGGATTTTAAAAAGCAAAAACAAAAACATGTGATATCAATAAGCACTTTTATTCCAAATAAAAAATAATTACAGAGGTTGAATTGAAAGTATTATAATGAAACTAAAAGAATATATACGAACGCAGATTGACATTATGATTTAGATATTTTTATAAAAATTAAGCTCAAGTTAAAAAATTATTAAGATCGGCCTGACCACACAAATCAAATCCATCGTTATCGCCTGTTTTTAGCTGACAAAACATGTGATTTAGATCGAGATTTGAAACTGATGCTGTTGGGCATCACAGGCTTCACATGTGGCATAGGGAAGTTATATATCAAAGTCCACTAAATTTGAAGATCGAGGTCAAGCTCCCGAGAATACCTCGGGAGTACAATTGCTGGGGGGCTGGCCAAACTTTAAGCTCTCAAGATCACCTCGGGAGTAGACCCGATCACGGTTCGGAACCGACAGTTCGACGGTTCGGAACCGCCGGTTTGACGATTCGAAACGGCCGGTTCAACGGTTCGTGGGAGGTCGACCCTTAATCTTAACCGCCCAAGCCAGTTACGGTTCACGGTTCGCCACGGTTCAAGATTATTATATTAAAAAATTAAAAATTAAAAAAAAATTTATTTAAAAAAGGTTTGCACTTATATAAGTTGCCTACATATCCCCTTAGGGTGTAGGGGAATCAAAACTCATTTAGTTCTTTTACATTTTTACCCTTTTACATTCTTTATATTTTTACCCTTTATCACTCACTTCCATTTCCTCCCGTTCCCGTTGTATTCGTTCCTTCGGTATAAAATTCTTTGATTTGTCTTCTGAAAGTTGCATTCCTTGGATTCGTTTTTCGGCTTTGGTCCAATCATCTAGTAATGCTTGAGCTTCCAATGAGTCGGGAGACATAGTTGATCGTCGTTCATCTAATATGTTGCCGCTGGCACTGAACGTCTGCTCCACAGTAACAGTTGACATTGGAGAAGTTAAAATTTCTTTTGCGATCACGGAGAGAACGTGAAAGCTTTGAGCCTTCTGTGACCATCACTTCAAGATATCGAAATCTTTGCCATCTGCTTCATTAAAATCAAAAGAAGTCGTAAAATAATTCTCAAATTTCTGTGTGGAACTTGAGGATCCTCGTGGACATTTGGTCCGTTCTTTTAATAAAAGTTGTGTTTTTGTAAGTTTTAAATTAGTAGTAGTAGGTTGTTATGTTTCAGAAATATTAGTTTGTGTTCCATATTTAGCATAATATTGATTATAAAGATCATATAAATAATTTCTAATATTATATATAATATTAACTGTATCCGAAGAGGAAGAATCTTTAAGACTGAGTTTGCCATGATCACTCCAAATATCGGAACATAAAGAAACTTTATTATTTAATTTACTAATTTCATCAATTAAATTCTTTTTTTCTTGTTTTACTAATCTTTTAATTGTACGAGTAAGTATAGTGCTAGGAACACGTTTAACAGCAGGATTAAGATATTCTTTACAAAAATCTTCAAATGTGTATTGAGATCCAAAACTAAAAGAAAGATGTTCCACGGAAATAAATTTAGCTAATGATTCTCTTAATTTATTATCCGAATATAAAAATAAACTAGAATCAGTACTACTACCACTAGAAAATCTTGATAATTGTGTTTGAGAGCGGTCAAGCCCATATTCCGTCGGGTGCTTCATTTCTACATGTCGTTTCAACGACCCATAGCCGCCGCCGGCTTGGAATTTGTAGGAAGCATTGTAATGTTTGCATTTTACACGTAATTTTCCAGACGGAAGTGTGAACTTCTCAAAAAGTTTAGTGAAAATAGAAGATTTTAAAGGAGGATTTTCCCGAACCTTAGAAGTAATCACATCGGTACTTCCTTGCGTTTCGTGGATCGGAGGGCGTTGGGGTTGAGCCTCGGTCTCATCATCGATGGATTGAATTTGAAGGTTGGGATCCTCGTATGCTATTTCTTTTCCCCTCTGAGATAGAGGTGATGAAGCTCCATGACCACCTTCCATTATCGTCGAAAAATGAAGAACGCGGAGAGAAGTTGAGACTTGAGATTTGAGAATAAGAGATTGAAAGAAGAGAAGATGTGTGTGAAAATGATGAAATGAACTTCCTATTTATAGAGTTTGGATCATAACGGTCACTAAATCATAGCCATTGATCAAAAAACGGTCAAATGATTTCAACTGTCGAAAAAAAACATAAAAGAAAAATAAAAAAATCCTTCCCAACGACACTGATTAACCGCCGGTTCAATGGTTTTGGCTGCCCCGAATCGTAACCGGCCTGGCATCCTACCGGGCTGGTTCCGGTTCGGCCCGTTGACCCGGCCGGTTCCGGGCTGGACCCGGCCCGGGGTCGGGTCTACTCGGGAGGACAGACCCCCGAGACCATCTTAGGAGGACATGCGCTCGAGACCATCTCGGGATGATTTACGCCCGAGGTCAGGCAGGGTCGTAGGCTCTCGAGACCACCTTGAACCGGAAGACAAACTCCTGAGGTCAGGTCAGGCCATGCACTCCCAATGTTACATTGGAAGAGCAGACCCCCGAGACCACCTCGGGGGGCAGACGTCGGAGGCCAACCTAGGAGAAGATACCCCGAGACCAATTCGGGAGAGCGGAGCCTAAAGGTCAATACACCAGATAGCCCGACTTCAAGTAACCGTTCCCCTTTCCAGATTAAGAAAGTCGTCGGATAATTATTGTCCGCTACACGCGACAATTAAGTCCTTAATAATCGCTGCGGCCATTACCTAAAATTTATCATGTAACCGATGAATACGGAACGTGGAGGAGAACGTGGAAATACATGTGACCAAGTCCTCAAGTATATAAAGGGCTTTAACACGCAGGTAAGGGGGTACGCTCTCTGAACTCACAAACATTTATTTCCTCGTTGTCCTCTTGTAAGTGACCTAGATTCTGACTTGAGTGTCGGAGTGGACTCCGTCGGAAAACCTCCGATATGTTCCCATTAACATTCGTGTTAATCTCGTAAGACGTGATCTTCTTCTTCTCGTCATCTTCTTTGTAAGCTGCACTCTGATAACTCGCCGGCCATCTGCATTAATCCCTTTCCGGAACAGAAACTACTCAAAATCAAGCCAACTGGTTCCAACAATTTCGAAAGTCAGAAATTGCGATGCCGAAACTTCTCCTCCGACCTTGTATTTCTCAAGTTTCCTGTCGTTTTATAAAATGCGATTAGTGTCTAACGGCCGCAGCTTAGGGAGACAATATTATTCTGGCGACGAGTCTTTCCCATGCTAATTCATTAATTTGCTTCCCAGAGGGGTTGGTTGACCTGAGAATAGACAGCAGAATTATTGCTTGCCATGAATAATTAATCATTAATGCAAAAGATTCTGCAACGCTTTGAAGATTAATATCATCGCGCCATTATATATATCATTTGTTTTCTGTGCATTTTTTACAAACTTTTCCGAGAAATAAAAAAAGTTACGAAAATCCTCAGCGTTCATATTTGAATGAAAATTATTTTTAAATTTTAATAATAATTTTTAAAGCCCTTACCCATTAAATTAGCTGGCATCTATTTAGTTTAACGTGCATGTTGCCAGCTAATTGTACTTACTACAGCTTGTATTAGTTAGGTAGGAAAACAGTCTCGAGAGTACCTAATTAATCCGATGGTAAATTTATTATAATAAAATAAAAATTAATTTTTAGATGTATGTCTTAAAATGTTTTTCTCTCATCTCCTAATCACTTGAATGGTGGATTAAAAATTAATTTATAATTTATCTCTTTTTATATAATTTAAAAATAAATTATAAAAAACATAAAGAAACATAAGTAAATTTAAAGGTTATACGTTGGTTTCAGACTGACGCATTATTTTTCCACTTCGATCCAAACAAACGACTTTGACTTTGACTTTGACTTTGAATAAATGCATTAAAAAGTCCTTAATTGAAAAACAAATCGAAAAAATAACAATAGAAATTATCTTATGATTAAATGTAATTATTTATTTTTAAGAAATTTTAGTATCGCCCAAAAAACTATATGCTTCATATTTCATATAATTTTGATTAAAAGAAACGAAACAAGAAAATGCCAGCAGTGGATGTTTGGTCGTTCGTTATGAATAATTTCAAATTTATTTTAATGATAAAAATTTTAACGGTATTAAGTGTCAATTAAATAATAATAATAATAATAATAAAAACATAGAGGGGCAGGCTCGTAGTTATGATAGAAGGCGGAGTCCGGTTTTGCGGATAAGGTCGATGATATCGTCCGGCAAGGCTTCACCGAGACCAACTGTACCCACTACCTCGCTCGATCTGCCACCGGCTATTTATTTCATCCATCATCGAGATCAACGCGAGCGAGGAAGGAAGACATCCCGACGAGATCCGATCCTTCTATACTCGGGGAATGATCGTTGCCTTTCGCATTTCGTAGATCCCGTCTTGTTAATTTCTCCGCGACGCTTCTCGTATACGTCACCCGCACGTCGTTCGTGGCGATCGAAGGTTGGATTTGGCGGCTCATAGGTTCTTTGAAAGGCGGTGGATTCATTCTGGAGCTCTCCCGATGGGCGGATGTTTTTCTCTCTGTACTGAAAAACGTGAGTGTGCCTTGCTTTTAATCTACAACAATCGAAGATTCGATTTTTATTTTGAAGTTGTCACAATGTCTTAGATTAAATATTAGCGTAGCTGATCCTCGTCAAGTTCCTCCACCTCTTCTTGCTCGGGCCGAGGAAGCAATTGCCGGGCGGCGGGGGGATCCCGCCTTTGTTCCTGCTGGGCTGTGGCTCCCTGACCACGCCCCCGTCCCTGCTGGGTTTGTCGTCTTTGACCCCTGCCGAATGGGGTCCGAGCTCTGTTGCCTGCTCGGCAGTCCTCAGTGTTGTGCGTATTGCATTGGTGAAACGCACAATACGGGGCCCATCTGTTGGGCCAATTCCCCTGTGCCACCTGCACTTGCTGGGGTCTCATTCCGGGCCGATCGGCCGATCGGGGACTGCGAATCGGCCCTCCGGGCGGTCTGTTGGGTTGAGGCGCAGGCGATGGGCTAACTACCGCTTCCTTCCGCCGGGCGGCTTGCGCTTCTTCCACATTGATATACTTACTAGCCTTCCCGAGCAGGCTGTCAAAATCCTTCGGTGGTTTCCGGATCAGGGATCGGAAGAAATCACCTTCTTGGAGCCCCTGTGAGAAGGCGGTGACTAGTACTTCAGAGGTGGTATTGGGCACCTCTAGAGCTACTCCATTGAACCTCTGTATGTAGGCCCGGAGTGACTCTTTCGAACCTTGCTTCAGAGCGAACAAATTAAGGCTGGTCTTGTGGTGCCTCCGACTGCTTGCAAAATGTTGCAGAAACAGCCGCTTTACCTCTGCGAAACTCCCCACTGATCCGCTCGGGAGCCCGCCAAACCATCGTTGAGCCGGTCCGGAGAGGGTTGTCAGGAAAGCTCGGCATTTGACGCCCTCCGGGTATTGGTGCAACTGGGCAGAGCTTTCAAACTTCATGACGTGCTCCTCGGGGTCACTGGCCCCCGAGTACTCT